>JAHRHZ010000133.1:35704198-35737375 GCA_024137785.1 Ginglymostoma cirratum | reverse complement strand
AAGGGTGGGGAGGGAAAAATGTCTTTGGTGGTGGGGTCTGATTGCAGATGGCGGAAGTGTCGGAGGATGATGCGTTGGATCCGGAGGTTGGTGGGGTGGTATGTGAGGACGAGGGGGATTCTTTTTTGGTTATTGTTGCGGGGACGGGGTGTGAGGGATGTGTTCCGGGAAATGCGGGAGACACGGTCGAGGGCGTTCTCGACCACTGTGGTGGGGATGGTTCCGTAGGCAGGTACTAAGAAAGGTGGCTGTGGTACCTGGTTTGCTTCAGGACGTGGTCGAGCAGTTTCAAGGCCGAAGAGGTGATGAGAGAGTTGCAGTGGGAGAGAGATTCCCTGAGGTTTGTCTGGAGGGAGGAGGGTAACTTCTTCAGGGTAGGCATCCTTAGAAGAGGCTTCGCAATGTATAGACAAATTCCTTTGGCCTACAAAGATCAGTTTCTTGTGCGAGAATATATGTAGTTTCTGGTATGCACAAATGAATCCTGCTGCAAACCTGACCCATGACCTTCAGTTGATTATTGGTGTACTTCTTGGCAAAGTCAGAATTATTAAATAATTATGTCCATAGAATTATATTTAACACTGGGCATTTGCAAGCATGGGGCAGGTTGAATAGTTGGCACACTGCCTGCTGTGGTTGGTCAGAGACATTTAATTTGATCTGTCATTGAGCCATGTGGCCTACATATCTAGAATCATGCACTACAGGATTAACCTGTTGATAATCCTCTGAATAGGACACTGGCTATTTGCTCACCATATAAGTTTAATGTTACAATGGGGCATACCAAAACTATTCTGCATGATGATGGATATTGTGATCAAATCATCACTGCATAATGCACAAACTCATCAAAAGGCCTATGACTGCCATTTGTGCCATGGAGGGATTCAAACCGAACACACATGTCAGAGCATTATCCTGGGATTTTGGATTATTCGTTTTGAATGACGGTATCAGAATATTACCTCCCTGTGAGTAGAGCAACAGGTGAAGTGAGCCATACTGTATCCTCCTTTACAGTGAACACAAGTAACATTCTTGAATAACAGGATGCTGTCATCAGACAACAGTAATATGGCGTATGAGTTTCACTGGTGTTGTGTTGCCAGATATTTTCCATTACAAGACCTTGACCAATCAGTAACTACCTACTGGTCTGAGGTTATTCAGCTAACAACAGGGACTGTTAATTGTTATTCATAGTATCTGTATGCTAATCAGCTCCTCTTTCTTGTATGTAAGATGAGTGTCAATTTTTTGACTCAATTTAGCAATATTTAAGTCCTAAGTGACTACGTGACTCACCCCTCTCCAGACCTGATCTCTTGGCTACCCATTCTGACCGTGCTATGGTGCTCAAGTTCCTCCCCTCCCCCCCAGCCCAAATCCTCAACCACATTACTTGCGACTTCCCCTAGACAATGCTGACCATCTTTCTTAACAATGTTGTCCTGACCTGAGCCACCTAACTCTAACCCACCTTGAGTCTCCAAACCCACTTAATTCACCCACATTTTAAATTTCAATTAGGGCAGCCAGTACCTTAGAAAGGTGATGCGACCAAGTCCCTCCCCATTCACAACCGCGGTGATGAGCTCTTTGACTGAAGAGCAAGAAATTATGGAGTGATGGTTGGATGGGTATAAGTTCAAATGAAATGTCAATGTGATTATTGCTCCATAACTACAAGTCCTGTTCTTCAATTCGTTTTTGTTTTTAACCTCTTTATTTCATGGAACTCATAAAATTGCATTTGTGTCTTCCTAAAGTTTATATTTATTCTGCACATTTATGAGCTCTGGAATTTAGGTGAGGCAATGGTGACTCTTCCTACTGTCTTCATCTAGGCTGCTCTTGACCACAGCTCCAAAAATAACTGCCCATCTTTCAAGGATCTTACATTTTAGCTCCTCCAAAATAACCTCATTGAAATTAGCAATTTGCTAATAGCTGTAATGCTGAGGAGATGGTGTTTACTGTGTCCTGCCTGATGTTTCCGGTGGTGGTTGTTATAATCACACACTGACTATTCTTCAGTACCTATGTATACATCCTTCTGTGCATATGAGTTTGTTACTGAAAGTGAATTAGTGCTGAGTATTTTACCCAAAATGAATTTCTGACCATTTAATGTAGCTATTAGTTTGCTTGTTTTGCTCAAAAATAGTTAAAAGGACAATACAATGCATAAGATTTAAAAATGAAAAAAAAAACATTTCTATTAAATTATAACTTCACCCTTGATGCTGTTTGTAATTGGTTATAGTCCAGCATGCAGATAATTTTGTAGCCATTATTGACTGTTCCCCGAACTAGTTAGAAGTTATGGTTAAACATGGGAAAGGGACACCTCTAAAGATCATTTGAAATTTTATCCCACATTTAAATTATTTCATATAGCTCTAGATTTTATCTAATGAGTTACCATTTACTTACACCGATATATGTGATTGCTTGAAATGTTTAATTGTACACATTTTTAAAAAATAAGTCAATCAATAATTTATTCTTTGTTTACATTTGCAAAATAAATTTAGTCAGCATTTTAATGTTAAGATATTGTAATGAGAAGCAATTAACTAATTTTTGGTCATTTATTTTAGATTATGCTTTTCCATACATAATTCTAGTCTTGTCGTTAGTAACTTTGGCAGTATACATGTCTGCTTCAGAAATACAGGTAAGTTGGAATACTCAAAACAAAACTATGAGAGAACCTTTGTTAGAAAAGCAAAGTTTCGAAAACATTTAGTATTTAAATATTTTTAGCTAAATGTGTAATAGAAAATGGTACTGTGACTTAAAACTGATTATCTGCTGGAAAGTTTTTTGCAATATTTATTCAATTTGTGATAACTCCGTTTTAGGGAATCATGTGAATGATAAGTATGATCAGTTCTGCGGTGTGGGTGGGAGGGGTGCACAATGAAGGACTGTTTGAGGTGCACATCAAATGTAATGTTGTTTTGTACAGCTACAGGGAATAAATAAAATTTTAAAAATAACTAAAAAAACGTGTTCTTCATTTATAGACATACAAGGATCTGATCACCAAAAAGAAGAGACTGGTTGTTCTGTTTAGTCATTGGATGTTGCATGCCTATGGAATAATCTCAATTTCAAGATTAGATAAACTGGATCAAGATCTGCCTCTGCTGGCTTTAGTACCAACTCCAGCACTTTTCTACTTGTTAACTGCTAAATATACCGAACCTTCAAAGATATTGTCAGAAGGTGGCAATGGACATTGAAAAACGGCATGATACTGTAGAACAATGAGTGTTTGAAACAGATTCTAGCCGTTTGTGTAGGAATCTGTGTGATTACAGTATACTTATAATTGCTTGTTCAGTTGATGTGCTGTCTGCTTTATTTATATTTTATGTATATAAAGTTCTATTCACATGCTTTGATTAAAATGCAGATAAGAAACTTTATTTCAATAAGTTGAATACATCTAATAACTTCAGTGGATTACATAAAGTATAGATTTCAGCTTCCTTGTCATCCTGTGGAGGAAAATATAAATGGTGAATCTTTTGCAATGATGCAATGTCCAAACCTAATCAACATTCATTTTCATTACTGCGTTTCTAAGCTTTGGCTAATGACAATGCATTGGAAGATGTTTTTTGATCTCCCTGAACCGTGTGGCGGTAGGTCAGTTGAAAGGGACTGTCTAAATTGCCAATTAATTGGTTTTGTTGAATATTATAGGTTATATTTTAAGTTGCCACACTAATAATCAGGCCACATATTTTCACTGTTATTCTTACATATCCATTTAGCTTTCTATCGTGAAAGGTTTGGTATTAATTTTTTCTTGAGGCAATTTTTCTTACATGTAATTAAAACATTTAGATTTTAAGTACATTTTTCGTAAATCTCGATAAATGCTTTAAACAAAAAGATCTGGAGAGACTCAAAGAGAGACGTATGATATTGCTGGTTAAAAGTCACTAAATATTTTTCAAAACACATGGAATTCAAATTAAAATATTATTAATGTGACTTAAGAAAATATCATTACCTATATAATGTTAAGTCATTGAGGTGATGTGATTTGTTTCATCATGCATCTTCCCTTTTCTTCTGTGATTCAAAGATAAAATAAAATTTAAGATACGTTTAATCCAACTAAGAAAGTAATTTTAATCAAAGCCCAAATGTAGCCTACCAGTAAGATGTGTGGCTCCCACAAAGGATTGCAATTTACTTAAGTACTGTTTTAGCTGATTAGTAATGTAGCCAACTGTTCGTATTCTGTGGTAGATTTTCTGCATCAGTTCCTCTATTGTATTTAGTACATCCTGTTCACATTCTAAAGACTCCTGCAAAAGAACCATTTGTGAATTCTGTGATAAATATATGCATAAATACAAGTAAAAATCTTTGTTACTCACTACCTTTTGAACACTAGCATCCAATGACCAGCTATTCAGAAGATTATCTAAAAACAAGGGGAAAATAGTATTACATTGCTAGCATGTGTTAATTGGTATATATTATTCCTAGTAGAATTAAGTGTAGGTAGTCTTTCAGATAGTGACAGGATAATGCGTGCATACTGTTTGCGCTTTCAGTGTCAACAATAATGATCAAATTATAGATGCCTTTTGCTTGAGATTGGTATGTAAATATAAAAGATGACAAAAATGCTTAAGCATTTAAATTCTAGAACATGTATTGATTTACGAACACAAATTGAAATATTTTAGGAAACTCAAATCTATTTCAAAGTTGGAAAAAAGTTTAACTTGCCATGTGTTAAACAGTATGATTTGAATATAGAGGCTGACTTTTCGGGCCTAGACCCTTCTTCAGAAATGGGGGAGGAGAAGGGGGTTCTGAAATAAATAGGGAGGGGGAGGCGGCTAGAAGATGGATAGAGGAGAAGATAGGTGGAGAGGAGACAGACAGGTCAAAGAGGTGGGAATGGAGCCAGTTAAGGTGAGTATTGGTGGGGAGTTAGGGAGGAGACAGGTCAGTCCAGGGAGAACGGACAGGTCAAGGGGGCAGGATGAAGTTAGTAGGTAGGAGATGGAGGAGGGGATAGGTGGGAGGAAGGACAGGTTAGGGAGGTGGGGAGGAGCTGGGCTGGTTTTGGGATGCGGTGGTGGGGGGGGGTGGAAAGAGGGGAGATTTTGAAGCTTGTCAAGTCCACCTTGGTACCATTGGGCTGCAGGGTTCCCAAGTGGAATATGAGCTGCTGTTTCTGCAACCTTCAGGTGGCATCGTTGTGGCACTGCAGGAGGCCCAGGATGGACATATCGTCTGAGGAATGGGAGGGGGAGTTGAAATGGTTCGCGACTGGGAGGTGCAGTTGTCTAGTGCGAACCGAGCGTAGGTGTTCTGCAAAGTGGTCCCCAAGCCTCCGCTTGGTTTCCCCGATGTAGAGGAGGCCACAACGCGAACAGCAGATGCAGTATACCACATTAGCAGATGTGCAGGTGAACATCTGCTTGATGTGGAACGTCTTCTTGGGGCCTGGGATGGGGGTGAGGTGTAGCACTTTCTGCGGTTGCAGGGAAAAGTGCTGGGTGTGGTGGGGCTGGAGGGGAGTGTGGAGTGGACAAGGGAGTCACGGAGAGAGTGGTCCCTCCGGAAAGCGGATAAGGGTGGGGAGGGAAAAATGTCTTTGGTGGTGGGGTCAGATTGCAGATGGCAGAAGTGTCGGAGGATGATGCATTGGATCCGGAGGTTGGTGGGGTGGTACGTGAGGATGAGGGGGATTCTGTTTTGGTTGTTATTGCGGGGAGGGGGTGTGAGGGATGCGTTGTGGGAAATGTGGGAGACACGGTCGAGGGCGTTCTCAACCACTGAGGAGGGGGAAGTTGTGGTCCTTGAAAAACGAGGACATCCGAGATGTACGGGAGTGGAATGCCTCATCCTGGGAGCAGATGTGGCGGAGGCGAAGGAATTGGGAATAGGGGATGGCATTTTTGCAGGAAGGAGGGAGGACGCTCGGTTCGCACTAAACAACTGCACCTCCCAGTCGCGAACCATTTCAACTCACCTCCCATTCTTCAGACAACATGTTCATCCTGGGCCTCCTGCAGTGTCACAACGATGCCACCTGAAGGTTGCAGGAACAGCACCTCATATTCTGCTTGGGAACCCCAGCCCAATGGTATCAATGTGGACTTCACAAGCTTCAAAATCTCCCCTCCCCCTACCGTATCCCAAAACCAGCCCAGCTTGTCCCTGCCTCCCTAACCTGTCCTTCCTCCCACCTATCCTCATGCTCCACCCCCATCTCCTACCTACTAACCTCATCCTGCCCCCTTGACCTGTCCATTCTCCCTGGACTGACCTATCTCCCCACCTACACTCACCTTTACTGGCTCCATCCCTGCCTCTTTGACCTGTCTGTCTCCTCTCCACCTATCTTCTCCTCTATCCATCTTCTACCCGCCTCAGCCTCCCTATTTATTTCAGAACCCCCTTCCCCTCCCCCATTTCTGAAGAAGGGTCTCGGCCCAAAACGTCAGCCTTCCTGCTCCTCTGATGCTGCTTGGTCTGCTGTGTTCATCCAGGTCTACACCTTGTTATCTCAGATTCTCCAGCATCTGCAGTTCCTACTATCTCTGATTTGAAGATGAATATGATCAGCTTTGCATCCAAAGTATCTGAGATGAGCCAAAGTTTGCACATATAGTAACTAAGTTGTTGGTAAAATATTTTGGAATAAGAACTGACTATAAACTGTAACAATTAAGAGATTTGATGTTTAAACATTGGAACCAAAAAAATTACAACATTGTGTTAACTTTTCAAGAAACAGTTTTGATTTCAGATGATGCACCATAGATGATTTGTAGTTCACTATCCTGTTGGTTCTTTGCTGTGTTTTGCTTTTTTCCATCTTCATTGAGTGAGGCAATGACTCTCACCAGTTGGAAGTTGCACTGTCAATGAAAGATAAGGAAATGTTAATTGAAGAACATCGTTATTAATATGGAACAACTTCAATCCAATTACAGGTGACTGAAGTCCTGCACATTTTTGCAGCAAACTTGCTGAAAGTGATTAAGAATGGAAATCCAGACCCGATAGCTAAAAGTTCTCAGCTAAAGGCACTGATAGTAACACCTGACTGTCATAGCAGTTTTTGCTAATATTGTTGGTTGAGAAAGAGCATGTGCAAAAGTGAAGATGCTTTATTTTACTACATCACGCAGAAACATTTCTTCCTTGAAGAAATTCTGCCATATAGATACATGTACAGTAGTTTTCAATAGAAAACACTGCATTGCTAAATGATACTTTACTCACCAGTTTCAGTTTGCAGTTTTCTATCTCAACATGTTCAAGTCTTCTACTTGCTTCATATATATCTACCTCCATGAATTTTAATTGCTCAGCAGTACTTTTAACTTGGTGATAGAGGCTGTTTCGTATTGCAGTTAATAAATACTTCAGTTGTGGCTGGTGAAAGAAATCAATGCAATTAATGTATTCTGGATTTGATGTACTTGCTATTCTTCAATTATTCCAAAATTCACTTCACAAATGTGAAGGTCCAGAAGTTGTTGGATGTGAGAATTGATCACGGAGTGGTGCGTTTGGGACTTCCTGAGCATTAAATCCAACAATTTATTTATAAAACCAGTTCAATTTATGAATCACCAGTGAACAATGAAAATGGAACCAGAATGAGAAGTAAAGGAAAAGAAAAATCCAGCAAACTTCTGGAGTGTACCTGTTCAAACGTTTCCTTCTTTGGTCTCCAGAATTGAGTAGGAAGGCTAAATCATAGATGAAACTGGACAGTACAACATGAAATATCTGGAAGGAGCTGAATTTGTCTTAACTGCATAAATCAACTAATTCCATAACAAAGGAGGGAGTCTCCTGGAATCAGAAATAGCACTGTGTGGAGCTGGAGGAACACAGCAGGCCAGGCAGCATCAGAGGAACAGGAAAGTTTCGATTCGGGTCCCTTCAGAAATCTTTTAAGCAAATTGGGATGGCCTGATTTTTCTTCAGTTTTAGTCAGGCTAGAGTACTGAACTAGAACAAATGTCATAGCCCCCATTTGCCATAAATTACTGTTTTTGCTTTACATACTAATGATGGCTGGCACAAGAAACTTGCCAATATTTTCGAGCAAGCTCATGTTCTAGCCTTTTTACCTAACTAGAATAAATGGTTGGCCATTAACTGATAAATTTGAATGATATTCAATACACATTCTCATTTGATGTTCATCACGTACTTAATATTTTAGATTTGTTTCTTTTAGCTAATTTTTATATTCTGTTATGTAACTTGCTCAAAGTTCTTTAAAATAAACCTATCTATTTTGAAGTGAGGATTAAGATCAAAAGAAGGCTAAGTTTCAAAGTATTTATAACTGACTTAGTCAATGTATAGATTTGATGTTGCATAGTTTGTCCAATATCAAGTGTTAAGATTTCCAGGTGGGTTATCCTGAGCTGCTCCTGTAATTTCAGCAGGGGGAGTTTGTATTTATTGCTTTTCTGACATGTGTGCACTGAGGATAGGTTCAGCTGGGAAAACACCCTCAAATTCTTAGCCGTTGAGATCTGTAAATTGTCTGCTAAATGACCATGCTAAATTACCAACGTTCATACTACCTAAGGCCCTTGCGTCTGATTGGATGAAGTACAGCACCCTTTGGACCAACTTCCATTTTTACAACTCTTCTGGAAGGATTTTAGTTTGTAATAATTCTCAGCTTCTGGTTTTGTTCATGGTAGCAGCGTGTATTCTTTCACATCATGCATCTAAATTATTACAAAATCTACCAATGACATGGTGAATTCTTTGGTGCTGGTCATAAATTTGGATGTTTGATGATCTGTAGCCTGTTTTTCAAGGAAACTGCTAGGGGATTATTCAAATTGACTATGCCAAAAGCTTACACAGCTCAGTAGACTGCAAATTCCTATTTGCTAACATCTGGGTACTTTTATTAAAATTGGGAGAGCTGTGTCATAGATTGGTCAAATAACACTTTAGCACAGTGATACAGAAGCATGCCCGTTAAGTTGCTGTATCTCAAAGAAAGTTGACATGCACAGAAAGCAAGCAATTAGGCAGATAAATGACATGTCAGTTTGTTTTATTGTCAAGAGATCAGCATTTGAGTAATTTATTCCAATTACACAGGGTATTGATCGTGATACACCTGGAGTCCTATGCAGTTTTCATTATTTTCCTTAGAAGGGATACAATGAATGCTCTCTAGGCTGGTTCCTGGTATGAAGGGACTAATCAATGAGCAGAGATTGAGTAGACTGGACCTGTGTTGACAGGGAAGATACTGAGAAAATGTTTCCTCTGGTTGGGGGATCTAGAACACAGAGTCATGCTCAGAATATGGATTGGTTGTTCAGCACTATAGTTCTTCATTCAGTTTATTGGCATGGAGATTTACTTGTGCTACTGGCCCAGTAGCACACTAGTATGATTGTGAGAATGGTATCCTGAATGTAGACATAGGAGACAAGCAAGAAAATTAGAAATAGTAAAAGAAGAAGCTAATATAGAAGTTCAAGAAATCAGAGGAAAGAGACAGTCATCAAAGGAGTTGCTTGGTGATTAGTGGTATATACTTCAGCGCAAGGCGTCTAGTGAATAGGGCAAATGAGCTGAAGTCACTGACAGAATTGCAAAAAGCATGTTATACCTGTTACTGACATGTCACTTAAGGAAGGGTAGGAATGACAATTCATTTTTTGGACAGGACAGAATGGCTGATTCTTTTTTCTAAAAGGAAGGTGTTGCAATATTGGTTAAATATTGAGAAGGGATAATATAGCAGATCAAGCATCAACTATAAGCCACATTGGTTGAACCGAGGAGCACAGCGTGGTGGCTCAGCGGTTAGCACTGCTGCCTCACAGCGTTAGGGACCCAGGTTTGATTCCAGGCTCCAGTAGACTGTAGAGTCTGCACATTCTCCTTGTGTCTGCATGGGTTTGCTCCCACATCCAAAAATGTGTTGGTCTGGTGGATCATCTATGATAAATTGCCCATAGTGTGCAGGCTAGGTGGATTAGTCATGGAAAATGCAGAGTGACAGGAATAGGGTAGGGAGTGGGTCTGAGTGGGATGCTCTTTGGAGGGTCAATATGGACTTGATGGACCAAATGGCCTGCTTCCACACTGTAGGGAATTGATGAAAAGAATTGGTCATAACACTGCTGGGAGTATACACTACAAATGTTTAAAAAAAACCAATGAGCAAATTGTTAAAAAGATAGAAATGAATGGGCAGTAAATACAGGGGAGTTCTTAAAATATATTCAGCAAAGCTCTTTAACCCATACATGGCAAGACCAATGAGGCAAATGGCACATCTGGTCTTGGTTTTTAGGAGTTGACTTGGGGTAGGTTAAAAGGATATCATAGAATCCCTAGAGTGTGGAAACAGGCCCAACCAGTCCACACAGCGACCCACCCAATCTACACATGCCTGAACACTACAGGCAATTTAGTGTGGCCAGTCCACCTAGCATGCACATCTTTGGACTGTGGGAGGAAACTGGAGCACCCGGAGGAAACCCACGCAGACACAGGGAGAATGTGCAAACTCCACACAGTCAGTCACCCGAGGGTGGAATCAAACCCGGGTCCCTGGCTCTGTGAGGCAGTAGTGCTAACCACTGAGCCACCATGCCACCCCAAATGAGAGAGCCAAATATCAATGAGAAAGCATATTAGTCATAATGACAATTCAGTTAGATTTAGATTAGTTACGGAAAAGACTAAGATTAAAAAAATGTTTTAAATTGAGGAAAGAACAATTTCATTATACTAAAATGTGAACAGGCAAAATGTGGACTTGAAAGAACTACCTGGAGGCAAACCAGTAGTCAGACCTGTGGACTGTATTTGGGGGCGGGCGGAAGCTAAAGAGGGCTAACAATAAATGTGTTCTCAAAATATAAAATGGCTTGACAGCAACATGATGGAAAGTTGCATCGATGGTGCTATAAAGTGACATTTGGTCATCAGTTGACTGCTCACTATTTCTCAGTTTGAGTTTGAACAAGTCTACTTAGCGTTAAAGACTATTACAGCCTTAGTCCAAATATAGGTAGAAGAGACAAATTACAGATGTGTGATTACCACTGACATCAAGGAAACCTGTCAAGTTGATGCCAATAGGGTTGAATGTAAGAACTTTCTATTGGCTTCAGTCATAGCTAGCACAAAGGATGCTGCTTATATTTCTCGAAGGCTGAACGTTTTAACCCGAGCATATCAATGTAGGAATCTCAGGACAGTGCATTTGGTTGTACTATCCTTAGTTGCTTTATCAATAACCTTCCCTCTAACCTAAGTAGATATGCTTGGTGATGACTGAACTGCTGTGTTCACTTTCATTAACAATGCTTCAAATAATTAGAGATAACAAGCATGGGGCTGGATGAACACAGCAGGTCAAGCAGCATCATAGGAGCAGGAAAACTTGACGTTTCGGGCCTAAACCCTTCATCAGAAATTAGTACTGGCGAAACTGTTTGTTTACTGTGACTTGATGATTCTCAGACTCCGGAATCATTCCAGACAAAAGACTCTAAATTTAAGTTATTATATAAATAGGCATATAACTAATATTACAATAACTTAAACGTTTAACTTAACTGCACATTTTCAATGTTACTCCACCTATATTTACAGTTGTAATATGAAAGTTACCTTAGATGAAAGGATCATTTCAGTTTTTGTCTTTATCTGAGTAATTGTGTTATCAAGTTCATTCTTCTCTTTTTTTTGAACTGTAAAATGATGAAGTCATGCTTAGTTGTAATATTTAATGGTTCAAATTAAACCTTCATTTCAAGTTCTGGTTAAATATGCTAATTTATGCTCTAACTTGACAAGAATGTTATTTTCCATGTTATATTTTCTTCTACACAGTATGGATACAATATAATTCTTAGTGTATGGGATTTATGGAAGTACAAAATTCATTCTCTATTTCTGGCTCTCTATTGCAGTCTATGAACACCTTACACTTCTAAGATTTTGAATATGAAGTTTTTATTGAAACCATTTGTAAACTCAGTTTGGTTAGTGATTCCTCAAGAAGTCATTATATTAAAACAGGTAACATGTATGAACAAGATTGCAAAAGAAAATCAACAAAAATAATTTTCCATATTCTGTAAAAACCAATACAAGAAACCCCTCCTCCACGACCTCCAACAGCTTCTTAATATAAGCAATTCATTTTGTGAAACAACCTGACAACTGTATAAATACAAGCCCATCTTAACTTCATGGGTCACATAGTGGTTCAGTGGTTAGTGCTGCTGCCACACAGTGTCAGGGACCCAGGTTCGATTCCAGCCTTGGGTGACTGTGTGGAGTTCGTGCATTTCCCCCACAGTCCAAAGAGGTGCAGGTTAGCTGGATTAGCCATGGTAAATGCAAGGTATGGAACTAGATGGGATGCTCTTCTGAGGGCTAGTGTGGACTTGATGGACTGAATGGCCTGTTTCCACACTGTAGGGATTCTATGAAATAAGTTTAAGGATAATCTGAAGAGTGTCTACTAGTATATTGAGAGCAACTAGACAGAGTAGGCCATCCCTTAAAGATCAAAGAGGTTGTCTTTGTGTTGAGCCTCAAGAGATATTAAATGAATATTTTGCATCAGATTTTACTGTGGAGAAAAGAAATGGAGGCTAGAGAACTCAGGGAGATAAATATTGATGTTTTGAAAACAGTTTACATTACAGGAGAGGAAGTGTGGAAGTTTTGGAAAATATAAAGATGGATAAATCTCCAGGACCTTATCTAGTGTAACCCAGGACTTTGTGGGAAATTAGGAAGGAAATTGTAGGGCCCCTTGCAGAAATATTTGTTTCATCTATCTCTAATTCAGCGGCAGGAGTGGTGAGAGCGCAAGCCGGGGGCAGCTGGGTAAGTGAACTATTATATTCAGGCAGTGGTTAAACCCGAAACACTGCACGTGTAGTGTCTCCCACTCATCCTCCTCTTCTAACCAAAAAAAAGACTGTGTGGAGGGTCGGTAAGGTAAGCTTTTTTTTCTTTGTTTCTTTTGGCAATCTAGAGTAGAGGGAATGGAAGCTAGGGCAGTTGCATGCTCCTCTAGTAGGATGTGGGAGGTAAGGGCCACTACTAGTGTCCCTTCTGACTTCACCAGCAAGAAGTGCACCCAACTCCAGATCCTCACAGACCGCGTTATGGAACTGGAGCTGGATGAGTTCCGGATCATTCGGGAGGCTGACGGTGTGATAGATAAAGTGTTATAGGGAGGTTGTCACACCCAAGTTACATATTAAAGGTAGCTGGGTGACTGTCAGGAAGGGGAAAGAGAATACGCAGACAGTGCAGGGATCCCCTGTGGCTGTTCCCTTCAATAATAAGTATACCGCTTTGATAAGTATACTGTTGGGGGTGGGGGGAACCTACAAGGGGAAAGCCACAGCGGCCAGGTCTCTGGCACTGAGCCTGGCTCTGTGGCTCAGAAGGGAAGGGGGGAAAATAGGAGGGCGATAGTGATAGGAGATTCAATGGTTAGGGGAACAGACAGGAGATTATGTGGTCCCAAGCTAGACTCCCGGATGGTATGTTGCCTCCCGGGTGCCAGGGTCAGGGATGTCTTGGATCGAGTCGACAGGATTCTTAAGGGGGATGGAGAGCAGCCAGAAGTTGTGGTACACATTGGTACCAATGACATAGTTAGGAAAAGGGATGAGGACCTGAGAAGTAAATATAGGGAGGTAGGTTGAAAGCTAAAAGGTAGGACAAACAGAGTAGTAACCTTAGGATTACTACCAGTGCCACGGGCTAGTGAGGCTAGGAATAGAGAGCAAATGCAGCTGAACACGTGGCTACAGAGCTAGTATAGGAGGGAGGGCTTCAGATTTGTGGATCATTGGGATACCTTTTGGGCAAGATGGAACTTGTGAAAGAAAGACGGGTTGCACCTTAACTGGAGAAGCACCGATATCCTGGGTGGGAGGTTTGCTAGAGCTCTTCGGGATGGTTTAAACTAGTTTGGCAGGGGGATGGGAACCAGAGCTATGGATCAGAGGATGGTGTAGCTGGTGTACAGGCAGATACAGCATGCAGAGAGTCTGTGAGGAAGGATACACAGTTGATAGGGCAAAGTTACAATTAGTGAAATGGGTTGAAGTGTATCTATTTTAATGCAAGAAGCGTTAGGAATAAGGGTGATAAACATAGAGCATGGATCAGTACTTGGAGCTATGCTGCTGTGGCCATTATGGAGACTTAGATATCACAGGGGCAGGAATGGTTGTTGGACATTCCGGGATTTAGATGTTTCAAAAGAAATGGAGGTGGGGAGGTGGGGGGAAGGTAAGAGAGGTTGGGGAGTGGCATTGCTAATGAGGGATGCTATCACAGCTGCAGAAAGAGAGGTCGCTGAGGAGGGTTTGTCTACTGAGTCAGTATGGGTGGAAGTCAGAAACAGGAAGGGAGCAGTCACTCTATTGGGAGTTTTCTATAGAAAACTGTGTCCAGGAATGACTTCTGACTCAATATGTAGATAGGCCGACTAAAGGGGAGGCCATATTGGATTTGGTGCTTGGCAACAAACCAGCCCAGGTGTCAGATCTCTCGGTGGGAGAACATTTTGGTGACCTTTACTATAGTCATGGAGAAGGATAGCAGATGGTATGTGAAAGTATTTAATTGGGGGAGGGGGAATTACAATGCTATTGGACAAGAACTGCAGAGCATAAATTGGGAACAGATGTTCTCAGGAAAATGCATGACAGAAATGTGGAGGTTGTTTAGGGAGCACTTGCTACGAATACTGGAAAGGTTTGTCCCACCTTGGCAAGGAAGGGATGGTAAGGTGAAGGAACCTTGGATGACAAGACATATGGAACGTCTAGTAAAGAGGAAGAAGGAAGCTTACTTAAGGTTGAGGAAGCAAGGATCAGACAGAGCTCCAGAGGGCTACAGGTAGCCAGGAAGGAACTGAAGAATTTTTTAAAAATTCATTAATAGGATGAGGATGTCAACCACATTGCTGTGGGTCTGAAGTCACATATAGGCCAGACCAGGTAAGGATAGCAGTTTCCTTCCCTAAAGGACATTAGTGAACCAGATGGGTTTTTCTGACAATCAACAATGGATTCATGGTCATCATTAGACTCTCAATTTCAGATATTTATTGAATGCAAATTCCACCATCTCCTGTGGCGGGATTTGAACTCAGGTCCCCAGAATATTATCTGGGTCTCTGGATTAACAGTCCAGCAATATGACTAGGCCATTGCATCCCCTCAAATTAGGAGAGCTAGAAGGGGGTATGAAAAAGCCTTGGCGGGCAGGATTAAGGAAAACCTGTAGGCGTTCTATACTTATGTGAGGAACAAGAGGATGGCTAGAGTGAGGGGAGGGCCAATCAGGGACAGTGGAGGGAACTTGTGCGTGGACTAGGAGGTGGTAGAAGAGGCCCTTAGTGAATACTTTGCTTCAGTATTCACCAGTGAGAGGGACCTTGACCTTTGTGAGGACAGCGTGAAACAGGCTGATAAACTTCAGGTCATGCCTCACAAGCCTTATTGAATTCTTTGAGGATGTGACAAAACACATTGATGAAGGTATCAGTGGATGTGGTGTATATGGATTTTAGAAAGCATTTGATAAGCTTCCCCATGGTAGGCTAATTTAGAAAGTAAGGAGGCATGGGATTCAGTGAAATTTGGCCATCTGAATACAGAATTGGCTGTCCAAGAGAAGACAGAGGGTGGTAGTAGATGGGAAGTATTCAGCCTGGAGCTCAGTGATCATGGTGTTCAGCAAGGATCTGTTCTGGGACCTCTGCTCTTTGTGATCTTTATAACTGACTTGGATGAGGAAGTGGAAGGGTGGGTTTGTAAGTTTGCTGATGACACGAAGGTTGGTGGAGTTGTGGATAATGTGAAGGGCTGTTGTAGGTTGCAATAGGACATTGACAGGATGCAGAGCTGGGCAAAGAAGTGGCAGTTGGAATTCAACCTGAAAAATTGTGAAGTGATTCATTTTGGAAGGTTGAATTTGAATGCAGAATACAGGGTCAATGGCAAGATTCTCGGCAGTATGGACGAACAGAGGGATCTCGGGGTCCGCATCCATAGATCCCTCAAAGTTGCTTCCCAAGTTGATAGGGTTGTTAAGAAGGCTTTCATTGGCAGGGGAATTAAGTTTATGAGCCGCAAGGTTATGCTGCAGCTCTATAAAAGCCTGATTAGACCACAGTTGGAATATTGTGTTCAGTTCTGGTAGCCTCATTATAGGAAGGATGTGGAAGCTTTAGAGAGGGTGCAGAGATTTACCAGGATGCTGCCAGGACTGAAGGGCAGGTCTTATGAGGAAAGGTTGAGGGAGCTAGGGCTGTTCTCATTGGAGCGAAGAAAGATGAGAGGTGACATGATACAAGTGTACAAGATGATGAGAGGCATAGATAGAGTGGATACCTAGAGACTTTTTCCCAGGGTGGAAATGACTATTACGAGGGGGCATAAATTTTAAGGTGATTGGAGGACTGTATAGGGGAGATGTCAGAGGTAGGTTCTTTACACAGAGAGTGGTGGGTGCATGGAATGCGCTGCCGGCGGTGGTGGTGGAGTCAGATACATCAGGGACATTTATGTGACTCTTGGATAGGCACAAGGATGATAGTAAAATGTAGGGTCTGCAGGGTAGTTTGATCTTAGAGTAGGATAATAGGTCAGCACAACATCATGGGCCGAAGGGCCTGTACTGTGCTGTACTGTTCTATGTTCCACGTTCTATAAATATGGGCGAGGTGTTGAATGACTGGAGAGTGGCTAATATTGTGCCTTTGTTTAAGAAGGGATGTAAGGACAAGCCTGGGAATTATAGAACTGTGAGTCTAACTTTTGGTGGCGCATAAGTTGTTGGAAGTGATTCTGAAAGATAGGATTTATATGCATTTGGAGAGGCTAGGAATGATTAGGGATGGCCAGCATGCTTTTATGCAAGGGAAGTCGTTTCTCACAAACTTGATTAATTTTCTTTGAGGAAGTAACCAAGAAGATTGATGAGCACAGAGTGGTAAACATTGTTTACTTGGACTTTAGTAAAGCCTTTGACAAGGTTCCACATTGTGGACTAATTAGCAAAGTTGGATCACATGGGATTCAGGGTGAGCTTGCCATTTGAATACAAATTGGCTTAATGGCAGGAGAGAGAGTGTGATGGTGGAGGGTTGTCTTTCTGATTGGAGGTCTGCGATCAGTGGTATTCCACAAGAATTGGTACTGGGTCCACTTCTGTTTGTAATTTCTATAAATGATTTAGATGAGAATATTGAAGGCATGGTAAGTTTATAGATGACACAAAGATTGGTAGTATAGCAGACAGTGAAGAAGGTTATCTAAAATTACAATATAATCAACTTGATCAACTGGGTTTATGGGCTGAAGAGTAGCAAATGAAGTTTAATTTGGATACATGTGAGATATTGCATTCTGATAAAACAAACAAAGGTAAGACTTATACAATTAAAAGTAGGTCCTTGGTCAGTGTTGTAGAACATAGACACCTGGGGTTCAGGTACATAACTCTTTGAAGTTTGCATCACATGTAGTTAGGGTGGTTAAGGAGGTGTTTAGCAAGCTTCCTTTCATTGCTCAAACATTTGAGTGTAGGAGTTCAGACATCATATTAAGGATGTACAGGACTTCTGGAGTATAGTGTCCAGTTCTGTCTCCCTGTTACAGGAAAGAAATTACTAAGTTGCATAAGTTTCAGGAGAGGTTTACTAGGATTTTGCTGGGACTGGAGGATTGAGTTATAAGGAGAGGCTGGATTGGCTGGGACTTTTTTTCACTGGGCGTAAGAGCTTGAGAGATGACCTTATAGAGGTTTATAAAGTAATGAGGGGCATAAATAAGGTGAGTGGCAGGTGTCTTTTACCTAGGGTGGGAGATTTCTACACCAGGGGGCATACTTTTAAGGTGAGAGGAGAAAGATTTAAAAAAGTCACGAGGAACAATTTCTTTACACAGACAGGTTTGTGTGTGGAATGAACTTCCAGAGGAAGTGGTGGATCAGGGTCCAGTTACAACATTTAACAGACATTTAGCTATGTACATGTGTAAGAAATGGTGAAAGAATCATCCAAAGACAGCCTTTACTTAGAATAGATGTATTTGCAGAGTGAAACATTATAGATAAATATTGCCTGACTCCACTAATCTCACATCAGTGTCATTGTGTGCGTGTTCAATCAATGCTCTCTATCTGTTTGTACCTAATTTCAACTGATTAATTGATAACCTTGGAAAAGTGATGAGCCATCTTCTTGAATCATTGTAGTCCATGTGGCAAAGAACTATATAGCGAACTGTTAGCTCGAGAGTTCTATGATTTTCACCCAGTAACTACAGGAATGAAGATACATTGCAGTCAGGATCATGTATGACTTCAAAGGGAAATTGCCTGCTGCCCTTGTTCTTATAGGGATAAGAGTTTGAGGGTTTGGAACATGTTGTTGAAGTAGCCTTTGAAATTCACTGCATTGTGTCTAATGTACAGGGTATGAGTATAAAAATAGGCATGTTCTTGGGATTGTGTGCAATTTTGACCTCCCTACGAGGGGATACACTTGTATTGGAAGCAATTCACAGAAAGTTCATTACGTTGATTCCTGAGATATAATGATTACCTTATGAGGAATGATTGAGTAGGTTGAGTTGCATTAATTGGAGTTTTGAGGAAGGAGAAGTGATTTTAGTGAAACATGCAAGGTTCTGAGGGGGCTTGGCAGGACAGATGCAGATAGATGGGGGAGTTTTGATCTAGAGGGCACAGTTTAAAAAGCAGGGTCTTCCATTTAAGACTGAGATGCAAGAAATTTCTTCGCTTAGATGATCATTAATCTTTGGATTTCATATACCCAGAAAGCAGGAGCCTGGGCCATTGAACATATTCAAGATTGAGGTAAAGAGATTTTTGATCTACAAGGGAGTCAAAGATTATGGCGATTTGGAGTTAAGGCTAAAATCTGATCAACTGTAAATTTACTGAGTGGCTCAGTAGACAGGAAGGGCTATATGTTCTCCTCTTTCCCAAAATTTGTGTGATGATAAGCATGTAGCCACAGTGCGCTGATGGTGGAGAGCCTGAAAGTTTAAGGTGGTGGATGGAGTGCCAATTAAGCATGCTGCTTTCTTCTAGATGGTATATAACTCCGAGTGTTGTTGGAGCTGTAATCATCCAAGTAAGTGTACAGTATTCTATCGTGTTACTAATTTCTGCATTATAAATGGTGGATAAATTTTGGGAGCTAGCATGTGAGTTGGCATTGCAAAATGGTCTCTGACCTACTCTTGTATCACTATATTTAAACACTGGTCTGGTTCAGTTTCCAGACAATGGTGACCCCCTTGGATGTTGATGGTGGGATATTCAGCAATGAAAATGCTGATGAATGCTGGGGAGATGCTCAGTTTCTTTCTTGCATTACTTGATTGGTGTCCCATCCACCATCTGAAATCATTCACTCCATCTGCTGTCAGCACATGGTGGAAACTGCGTGTATGTTATTCAACATGTACTGCAGCAACTACTTAAACCTCCTTCTAAACTCACAAACTTCACCATCCAGAAGAACAAAGGCAACAGGTGCACAAAAATACCATATGCAAGTTTTCCTTGAGGAGGCACACTATTCTGACTTAGAGTCATAGTCACAGAGATGTACAGCACAGAACAGACCCTTCAGTCCAAACATCCATGCCGAACAGATATCCTAAATTTATCTAGTTCCATTTGCCAGCATTTGGCCCATATTCTTCCAAACCCTTTCTATTTGTGTATCCTTCCAGATGCTTTTTAAGTGTCGCAATTGCAGTAACCTCCACCACTTCCTCTGGCAGCTCATTCTACACATGAACCTCCGCATGAAAAGGTTGCCCCTTAGGTGCCTTTTAAATTTTTCCCCTCTGACTTTAAACCTATGCCCTCTAGCTTTGGGCTCACCTACTCTGGGAAAGAAGACCTTGGCGATTTACCTTATCCAAGTCTACCATGATTTTATAAACCTCTATAAGGTCACCCCTCAGCCTCTAACGTTCCAGGGAAAATAGCCCCAGCCTATTCAGTCTCTCCCTATAGTTCAAACACTCCAATCTCAGCAACAGCCTTGTAAATCTTTTATGAACTCTTTCAAGTTTCACAACATCTTTCCTATAAGCGAGGAGACCGGAACTGAATGCAGTATTTCAAAAAGCCTACCCATGTCTTGTACAGCCTTAATATCAGATTTCAACTTCTTTGCACTGACCAATAAAGGCAAGCTTACCAAATGCCTTCTTCACTGCTCTGTCTGCCTGAAACTCCGCTTTCAAGGAATTATGAACCTGCATCCCAAGGTCTCTCCATTCAGCCAAAGTCCCCAGGATCTTATATACTTAATGGTAAGTCCTGCCCTGATTTTCCTGACCAAAATGTAATACCTCTTATTTATCTAAATTAATCTCCATCTGCCACTCCTCAACCCATTGGCCCATCTGATCCAGGTCCCTTGTACTCTCTAATAACCTTCCTCATTGTCCACTACTCCACTAATTTTGATGTCATCTGCAAACTTACTAACCATACCTCCTATATTCACATCCAAATCATTTACATAAATGATAAAAAGCGTTGGAACCAGCATGGATCCTTGTGGCAGACTGCTGGTCACAGGCCTCCAGTCTAAAAAACAACCCTCCACCATCTTGTCTCCACCTTTAAGCCAATTCTGTATCCAAATGGCTCTCCCTGGATTCCATGTGATCTAACTTCACTAACCAATCTGCAATGTGAACCTTGCTGAAGTCCATTTAAACAATGTCTACCACTCTGCCTTCTTTAATCCTCTTCATTGCTTCTTCAAAAATCTCAAGTTACTGAGACACGATTTCCCATGCACAAAACCATGTTGACTATCCCTAATCAGTCCTTGCTTTTCCAAGTACGTGTAAATCCTGTCCCTCAGAATTCTCTCCAACAACTTGCCAACCACTGACATAAGGTTCATTGGTCTATAGTTTCCAGGCTTTTCCTTACTACCTTTAATAAGTAATGGCACCTTACCACTGGCTATCAATGACGCAAATATCTCAGCAAGGGACCTAGCCATCATTTCCCTGGCTTCCCACACCCCACAAAGTTCTAGTGTACACCTGATCACGTCTCTTAGATTTAACCAATTTTATGCATTTTAAGACATTAAGCATCACATCCTCCTCTAATATGAACAAGATAGCACTATTTATTTCTCCAAGCTTCCATATCTTTCTCTCCAGTAAAAACTGATGCAAAGCCCTCATTCAGTATCTCCTGTGATTCCACACATAGATGGTCTAGTTGATCTTTAAGGAGCCTTACTCTCTCCCTAGTTACTCTTTTGTCCTCAATATATTTGTAGAATCTCTTTGGATTCTCCTTATACCTACTTGCCTTCTTATTGTATCACCATTCTTTCACTGCTATTCAGTCAAAAACCTGGAACTTCCTATCTAACAGCACTGTGGGTGTACCTATACTAGACGGACTGTAGTGATTCAAGAAGTCAACTCACCATTGCCTTCTCAAAGGCAAATAAGGATGGATAACAAATGCTGCCCTTGCCAGAAATGCTCAGTCCCATGAAAGAATAAAAATGAACTATTATTGATACTAGCAAAAGCCATAATTACCTTACCTTCACATTCTTCATCTAGTTCATCACAAGCTGCTGACTCTTCAGCAAGCATGGATTCCAGAGTCTTTTGGGTGGATATTTGTTCCTGTAGTTCCTCTTTCACCTGCTTTATAGTTCTATTTAAATTTTCAATTTCATTCTTTTGAAGTGAGAAATGGAAGTTCACAGAACATTTGTTATGGTTGTGCTTTATGCACATGTAAGTATACAAACAGGTAAATGGGAACATATTAAACTTACATTTCAATTGATAATATTGATATTTTAGAATACATAACCAACTGAATTTTTAAAACCAGTTGGATTCAAATGTTCAACATGGCACATTTACAGTGGATGTACTTGAGTACCAAATTACTGATCCTTGCAGTTTCTAAATATATACAGTTACTTACATCCTTATGTTGATTTCTATAGGTAAATATTCCCATTTGATATGTCCCAGGTAACAATTCTATAATAGTAATTCTATAAGAATTCTCCCTTCTAGTTGTTTAGAATCAGAGAAACATTAAAAAGAACACCAGATGCTAGTTTTTTGCAGTCTGTCATGCCTTTCCTTGCTCGTATGATTGTGCTTCCATTACTGTTTTGTTTTAATTAACAAGCAACAATTAAAGATGCATACTTGAGTATCCTATGTACACTTTCAAAACATCTAAAAATTGCTAGCTATGTGAATGTATGCAAGCCGAGACTGAAATATCCATTTAGAATATGTGGAATAATATGTCAAATAAATTGCAATCAGCAGCCATCAATAAGCACAGCCTGTGAAATAGTAAGCAAGATATATTTTACCTTCAGTTGTTTGAATTCTGCTAACAAATGTTCTTCCTTGCTGCCATATGCTGCTTTTTCTTCTGCCAGTTGTCGTTTAAGAGCCACAATCTTATCAGTATATGTATTAATCTCCAGTTGTAGTCTCTTAATCTGATGTTAAGAATAAAAGAGTGGTTAAAAAATATAACTTTGTCTACAATGATCTTCTAAACAAAGATACATGTTTATAAGGCACTATTGACCAAAAATTGAACTGGAATGGCTATAAATAGGAATAGGTCAAAGGTTAGGGATTCTATGGTGAGTAACTTACCATCTGGCTCCTCAAGACCTGTCCACTGTCTATATGGTAAAAGTCATGAGTGTGGTGGAATTTTCTCCACTTGTCTGGCTGAATACCTCTCCATGAACACTCAAGGAACTTAGCACTATCACAGATATAGGATTTGTTTAATTGGCACATGTAACATTCATCCATTCACCACTAATGTACTGTGGCAGCGCTGTCTACCAACTACAAGATGTGCCAGAGCAACTTAATCAAGCTCCTTGATTGCATCTTCTAACTCTGACTGCTACCACCTTAGAAGGATAAGGGCAGCATATACATTGGAATATCACCAGTAAGTTCTCCTCCAAGCCACACACCATCCTGACTTATTACCATTCCTCATTGTCGTTGGGTCAAAATCCTGAATTCTCTCCCACATCACATGCACTGCTGTGGTTCAAGAATACAAATCACCACTACCTTCTCAAGGGCAATTAGGAATGGATATTAAATGCTTGCCTAGGCTGCAACCCTCAAATCACTCTATCCATTGCAAACTCTACAGCAAAAGTTAATAATTATTTCCAAGTAACATATTGAAACATTGTTATCTGGGGTTATTCAGATACCTTACACATATTGAGACCTATTACCATATTCTCACTACACAACAGTGCACAACTGGTGACGACCACACATGCAAAAACATCAGATTGTTGGCCTTTGACTCATTTTTGTCTTCAAGAATAACTACCTTGGCCAGAAATCTGTGTTTTTGTCTTTTTCCTGAAAAGTGTGTGGATCTTTTGGAGTATTTGGAGGCATAAACATTAACATAAATTGTGTGTTAACCAATTCTGCATTTTTGTTTTAAAATAAACAGATACTTTTCTTTTATCAATGAAACCTCATTGAAGGAACTTTTCATTCTAAGTCTAATACAAAGAAACATATTGGAACTTCAGTACAATATCTATATTTTATGTTACAACCTGTGGAGTAGTGGGATTACAGTGATAGTGCAGTTCCACCAATTCCCACACACCACTAACTAGTCATTTCAATACAATTATACCACTGACAGATCCCTGAAAAAGTGAAAAATTGACTATGATCTGTCCATAAAAAAGCAGAAGAGATACAACCTTGCCAATTACTGCCCCATCAGCCTATTCTGATTGAAGATGTTGTTATCCAGCAGCTGCTCACTGAAATGTTCAGTTTGTGTTCTGCTAAGACCACACAGCTCCAAAGCTCACTATGGCTTTGGTTCAAAAGTGTACTGAAGAACAGAATCCCAGAGATGAGGTACCAGTAAAATTCAAGTCAACGGGAATCAAGGAAGAAGAAATTTCCACTGACTTTAGTCATGCCTAGTACAAAGAAAGGCCACTGGCCTGAAACACGAGCACTATTTCTTTCCACAAATGCTGCCCAACAGCATTTTGAGTTTAAAATGTTGATTTCCAGCAAATGCAGTGTTTTGCTTTTGATAAGAAAATTAGTTGTTGTTGGAGGCAATTGTTCAATCTCAAGATATTGCTACATGAGTTCCTCAGGACATTGTCCTTGGTTCAATAATCCTTAGTTGTCATCAACAACCTTTCTTTTACATCAGGTTAGGAATGGGGATGCTCACCAATGATGATTCCATTGTATTCAGTTCAGTTTAATTCAGAGATAGTAGGAACTGCAGATGCTGGAGTTCCTTATAAGGTGTAGAGCTGGATGAACACAGCAGGCCAAGCAGCATCAGAGAAGCATCTGAAGGAGGGTCTAGGCCCGAAACGTCAGCTTTCCTGCTCCTCTGATGCTGCTTGGTCTGCTGTGTTCATCCAGCTCTACTCCTTGTTATCTCAGTTTAATTCACAAGTCTTCAGGTAATGGAGTAGTCCTTTCATGCATGCAACAAGATTTAAATAATGTTTAAGCCAAATAAGTGGCAATAATATTTGCACCACAAATGCCAGACAATAATCATCTCCAATAAGAAAGTGCCAAAACACCTTTTCTTGACATTAAACATTATCACCATCGTCCTAATTCTTATGTAACATCATTAGGGTTACCACTGACCAGCAACATAGCTGTAATAGCTACATGAATGTTGTGGATGGGATTGAGTCTTCTGCAGCAGTATACTCCTCTATGGACTCCCCAAAACCTTTCTGTCATCCACAGTTAGCACAAGTCAGGCAGACAATGGAATCTTTTCAACTGGCTCCACCTTTACCTGTGATCTATACTACCTATTAGGGATATTACAATAACTCATTAATGCTTCTTTGACAACACCACCCAAAGCAATTACCTCTACCACCTGGAAGGATAAAGGTAGCAGGCACTCCCATGCCCACTTCCAAGTGCCGCACTTGGAATCAGAAATATATCACCATTCTGCATTGTTGTTAAGTCAGAATGCTCGAACTCAATACTAAACAGCACTGCGGGAGTACTTTCACCGCATGAACTGCAGCAGTTCATGAAGATGACTCAACACCACCTTCTCAAAGTGCAATAAATACCAGAAGATTCCATATCTCATGAATAAATAAAAGAAAAATCCCATACTTCCGGAAGCAATCCTTCACGTTTCTTCTTCAAGGTCTTCATACGCATACTCAGGTGGGTTAGGTAATCCTCAGTGGTTGCTTTGATGTGCATAATATTTTTTGAGATCGCTTCTCTCTTATGTTGGAGAGCTCCTCTGTTTGTTAAACATAAAGGTAAATATAAGCGATCGTTCAATAAAAAATTATATTATTGCATTTTCCTTAAATTAAGTAATTAAACCTACATTTTTCTATTATCCCTCTCAACATGAGTTTATAAACAACTAAGCAGATACACCCTGATTTTTAACCCCATGGTTACGTTATGGGCTGGTGGTTCCATCTGCAGGTGCCAGGGGAATCTGTTGTGGGGCCACCTACTGGAGGGAAAGGAGGTTGCAGAGGGAGGAAGAAAAGAAATACATAGGGGTTGAGAGAAGGTTGCAGAGGGGGCAAGTAAGGGAGATTGCAGACTCTGGGGGCAGGGAGGGGAAGCTGCAACGGCTGGAGAAAGATGCTGCAAAGGCAGGACAGGCAGACTGCAAGAGGTGAGAGAGGGAGGATGTAAGGAGTGGGAGAAGGAGGTTGCAACAAGGGATTTTGAGGCTCCCATTGTGGGTAGTGAGGAAAAGGAGGATGCAACAAGGAGAGACGGAAATCATGGATGGTGAAGGAAGAGGCTGCAAATGAGAGAAAGCAGTTTTTAAATTGTCAACAAAGCAACACTCAGCTAACTGGGAGTCAGGAAAATTTGAAATCATTAAGAAAATAAATTCTTTGAAAATGACCATGGAATCTCCAGTTAAAGAAAGCATGGGTTCAGGAGCTACCAAATGGAGAAAAATGTAATGAATGTTTATGTAATGAACACTATCAATTGTTAAATTTATACCTGGAATTAAGATCTGAGAAGCAATAAAAAGGGGTTGTAGCTACCTGATTAAAATGCTTTAACTAAATGCAGATGCAGTGGAAATGCATTAGTTGCGATCTCACCAGTCTTTGGAAGGTGTATTTTGGGGAAGGTGCATTATTTGTGTGTAAAGATTTGTACCAGTTATTCTGGGGGGAAAAAAAACTTTTTGTTGTCCCAATTTAATAACTTCTTTATCTTTATTTATTCATGGGATGAGGGTGTTGCTGGCCAGGCAGCATGTATTGCCCATCTCTAATTGCCACAGGGGCAGTTAAGAGTCAACCACATTGCTGTGGGTCTGGATTCACATGTAGGCCAGACCAGGTAAGGATGGCATCTTTCCTTCCCTAAAGGACATTAGTGAACCAGATGGGTTTTTCCAACAATCAGTTCACAGTCATCATTAGATTCTTAATTCCAAATATTTTATGGAATTCAAGTTCCACCATCTGCTGTGGCTGGATTTGAACCCAGGTCCCCTGAACATTACCTGGGTCTCTGGATTAACAGTCTAGTGATAATGCCACTAGGCCATCACCTCCCCTCAACTGTGTTGTCTTGGAAATTAATGCTTTCTTTGCATGGCTTCAAGTTTAAAGGCAGGCTGCTAATCAATGAAAATCCTGATGGAATTCTTCCAAAAGTATGTCATAGAATTTAAAAGCTTAATGACTTTGGAAGAAGAAATTCCTCCACATCTCCATGTTAAATGGGTGACTCTTTTAATTCTGAAATGACACTTCTTCGTTCTAGATTGTACCACAAGGAGAAACATCTTCAAGCCTCCACCCTATCAAGATCCCTCAGAACTGTATGTATTTTGAAAAGGTCATCTTTTGTCTAAACTATAGCCAGGAAGATCAGGTTCAGTGTCATGCTCTGAATTGGACAGAGCTGTTGTTAAACTTTGATCCTGGTCCAGAGCATCACTAGTCCTGATTGCCAGAGCTGTGCTGTGGTGGGTGCATCATGATTCCCCATATTGTGAAGTGGGGTTTCACTGGGCCACTTATGATGTCCAATGTTTCTAATATCACTCCCATGGCAGTCTGGATGGAGTAGTTCCTATCCACAGTTCTCACATCATGGGTTTTTCCCATTTCCAGGATCTTTCAGGCAAGAAATATTGCAAAGGGCATTTTAGCTTCTCTCTTCGCTTCCTCCCACGTGATGTGCAGGAGAAAGTCTAGATCCAGTGGGGTGGAGGTGTTGTATCGGTATAGAAGTGAAATCTGATAGCTCTCCTCACCCAGCCAAAGTCAATGTGCAGGTAGTTTGGTGACTCAGTGTTTCTAAACCTTACCGTAGTTGTTCTTCTTTATCAAACTTGTGCATGTATTTTTGGAACTCCCCATTTAGAAACTCCATTTTATCCCTAAGCCAAAATAAAGTTTTAATACTTTATTGAACATTCATTGTAATTATTAGAAAAAGTATGTCATGTCAGATTACTTCCAATACATTATCAAAATAGTTAATGATTTAAATGCTGCATCAAGTTTGGACAACTTACAAATAGAATGGAATGCAAATGAAATCAAAAGGAAATTTTCATCTTTTGGGTTTTGATAAGTTTTTAAAAATTTATTCATGGGATGAGGGCGTTGCTGGCTATTTATATTTATTGTCCACCCCTAATTGCCCAGAAGGCAGTTAAGAGTCAACCACATTGCTGGGGGTCTGGAGTCACAAGTAGGCCAGACCAGGTAAGGATGGCAGTTCTTCCACCATCTGCCGTGGTGAGTTTCAATCCCAGGTCCCTAGAACATTATCTGGGTCTCTGGATTAACAGTCCTGTGATAATACCACTAGGCTATCGCCTCCAAGTGGAGGACTTGAGACTGTTGCCGGGGAGCTGATGCAAAAGACCAAGCAAATCAAATGTTGATACAGTTACCAGATGAATTCATTGTGAATGTTTGGCTCAGCTCCAAGAACTCTAATAGACTCAGTCCAATAATGGTCTGTTTTTGCAATTGTAAAGGAGTGTATCAACTTTGTTTGATTGACGTATTTCCTGATTGTTCATTGACGAAGTTTATCAATGCCTGTGTCTTTATTTGGCCAAGATTAAGAGGGGTAATGTGACTTTCTGTGCCTGTGTTTGATTGACAGGTTTATGAAAAGGTTAGAAGTTCAATGTTTTGCAAAGGAATTTTTGAATGGCTCTTTATCATGAAAATTTCAAAGAGTTACCATTGCTGTTATAAGGCTCAGTTGTGTACCATATTCCGTCTTTATTTTGCAGTTATGCAATTGTACAGTTGCTGAGAGGATCTGCACATGCCAACTGATGTGCTAGTGCAATGAAACAACTGCTGCACATGGACCTCAGATGTCCACACAGTGTAAATACAAACAGAGGGAATGCTAGTTGTGTATCTTGTGCACTCACAGTGAAAGAGCATGGAAACGGCATGGGAGATTGGGAGGGCTATTGGAGTAATGAGGAGCATGGAAATGAATTTGGGGCAATGGGGTTTGGTGGGTGAAAGGTGAGGGCTAGTGGGTCTAACAACAATGATTATGACTGACTGATGTCCCAGTAAATGGAGGTGGCAAGAAATGTTTGCCCATTTTCCTCTTCCTATTCAAAGGATGAGTAAGGTCTTGTAGTATCTCTCTGGTCACTTCAGGATCTATGTATATAAGCAAATTTAAGAAAATTATGTTTTTGATTTTTGCAGAACCGTGGATTTAAATAGAAATTCAATGTATATTAAATGTGCAGAACAACACTCATTTCTATTTAATTCGGGTAAATACAGAATATTTAATAACAATTTATCTCACTGTTATTCAGTACATTATCTTACTTATGCTTCTCTTGAAGAGACATTATCATTTCTTCAAGTTCTTGGTTTTGCTTTCTTATCTGTGACACACGTCCTTCTTTCACAGCAAGCAACTCTTTTACTACATCTAACCTGGAATATAAAAAAAACAATACTTTAGTGCAAATTATTGGGTATTGCTGGAAAAGAACACATACTGTCAAAACGTTTTGTCTGGTACTCAACAGGATTATTCATAAGACATGCCAACACAAAAGGAAAACAACATTTATACTGTTTGAAAGAGTTTTGATTGGTTGGGAAATAGACTCTAATATTGCTTTAGAAAATGCACATATTTGATGATAACTGACAGTTAACTGCTAAGCTTTATTTAAATTTTGAACAAAGCAGGTCAATGCATTGTCCCGCGAAATTGACTGATTTTTAAAAATTAAAATAGGCCCATAATGCGTATATGTTCTTTATGCCTGCGAAGAACAGGGGCCTGTCGATTAATATATAGCTTCCAGTACATGCAAGTGTTTGCTGTTTCTGTACAGGTTCTTGTATGCATTACTAAGGGAACTGTACTATTTCACATAGAGTATAATCTGATTTGAAAGAAAGGCCTGCCTTTCCACAAAGATTTTCATATCCACTGGACATCTCAAAATGGTACACGCAGTCAATGAAACACCTTTTGAAGAATCATTTTGTAATGTCAAAATGCGACAGCTGCAATTTATGTTTTTGTGGAAGGTTGCTGTAGTGTAATAATGAATGGATAATGTAGCTTTGTGATGCTTAATAAGGGATAAATATTGCCCAGGACACACAGAATAATTCTGTTGCTCTGCTTCATAACAGTAAAGTAAAGGTAATGTCGCCACAGTCCAACCAGACTATAGACTGGTTTCTCATCGGAGAGATGACTGGTGGTGATTTAATCTGAGGATCATCACACCTCAGGTGAGGGGAGATGCTGAGGGGGAGGGCCCTTCATGGTAACCTCAGCTGCTGTGAGAATTGATCCTATGCTGTTAGCATCACTCTGCATCGCAAAACAGCTTCTAGCCAACGGAGCTAACTGATGCCCATTCAGAGTAGTGCACTGGATCTTTTTTATCAAGCTGAACAGGCAAGTAAGCCCTGGTTTAATATCTCACACAAAAGAGAACACTTCACGCCTCCTGCATTGTCCTGAAGTGTCGACCTTGGTTTTTGTGTTTAAGTCCTAGGGTGAGACTTGAACCCAGACACCACTCACAGGGTGAGAGTGCAATCAACTGAGGCACAATTGACGGTTCTTGGTCTTGTAACAAGCACTTTTTAAATAAAGGATTGTTCAAGGATTATGATGCTACACAAACTTACCGTTGTTTCATATTCTGAAAATTTACTTTTGCTTCTAATTCATATTCCTTTGCTTTCTTCAATGCTTCATGACGTGAATCACTTGTTTGTAAAAGTCCCTCATTTAACAACTGAGCATCTGCTTTATTCTTCTTCGCCTGTAGAAAATATCATATTGTTAGGAAGGAGAACAAAGGAACATCATTACGTGAAAAAAAAAGACTGACAAAATTATGCATTGTTTTGAAGTAAGATTTTCTGTTTAATTATCCTGACGATGAAAAATATAGCAAATGTCAGGATACAGTCTCATCAGTCTAGTTAAAAGAATAACAACTTCTTAATTCCTCAAGAATAAAAATGGCTGCTTAGGATTCAAATAAACAGTAAAAATATGAGCTAGATTTTATCTTTTCCAAAAATGCTAAACTTGGTATTGTATCATAAACTGGTACAGGTACGTTTTATTACAATGAGAAATGTTTAAAATTTTGCAATTCATGTGTTAGTGAACATATCATATGAGTAACTGAGTCATATAAATAAGGGAGATCTCAAGCAAAAATGCACTGAAGGTGGGTCTCTACAAATGTCTTCAAAGTCCAATGGCCAAGTTCAAAGTTAAATGGCCAGGTTGAGAACATGAGCAGAACTCCAAGCCATCATATTATCCATGACCTTTGCTAAGTTTCATGTGTGCTCAGTGTCAAACAATTCATTTGAACTCAGGGCCAGCATACGAGTAATCAGAAAAGTATTAGAGGGCAGCTAGGAGCTATCAAACTGTACCACAACTATTCAGGAGAGGAGAGCGTTGCTCAGAGAAAATAATAGATCTTACTGGGGATGTGAACAGAGCGGAGTTTTGGTGGAGTTACATCCAAAATTTATTTTCACATGCTTGTCAAGTTTGAATAGTATATAAATGATGATTTTAAGCATCATAAATATTATGATTTGCTGATCATCACAGTCTGTAAAAACACCTGTTATAAAGCTTAAATAAAACATTTCAGGAATTTTGTGTCAAATGCAATTGGAGTTCCAGCATATACCGGCCTCATTAAACATTTATATTAACTAGGCAGAGCCTCAGTCTGGATGCAGTGTGCTAGTGTTCTGAACGGTGGTATAAGACATGGGATTCTTGACTGATTGGTTAAATGGGATGCTGAGGCTGAGGCTGGAGACAAAACCCCAACTTTCACAGAGGTGGCTCTACAAAATTCAAGGACTAGGTGCCAAGCTATTTTCAGAGTTATTGAGGCATCCACCTAACTAAGTAGCCTAAATGTGTTGAGTTCCATCAGCCAAAGCTCCCATAAAAGGAATGCTAACGGAGATATTTAAATTTGGTCTTTCCCCAGTCCTAACTAACAAAGAACCTTCAAATAATGCTGGTCTAGATGTTCGCCATTATCTTACAAAAATCTGTTGCTTGCAAGTATACACTTCGTCAATGACAAAGTAGTACTGGTAGATGCTTCTGTTTGTAACATCAGTCTGTTGGTTCTCCCTGACATTGACAAGGAAGTGGTAATCTTAAGGAGAGTTAATCCCCTCTTCCACCGATTGCAGACACCTGATAAATAGCTGAGGGAGATGAAGACTTGCTCCAAAATGTGCAAAGAATATAAAACATTTCCACACCGATAGGGGCAGTGATTTGTGCTTTGCTAAAAGCAAAACGGTCAAACTTTCAGTGATTCAGCACAAATTATATTTTTAAATATCAGTCAGAGCAGAAAGAAGAGCATTTATAGACTGTTCACAATTTCTCCTTTTGTGGAACAATTCACTGAAATGGAAGTGGGACTGCAATGATTCAAATGCCAGAACTTAAATCAAGTGGATCAAGTTAATGTGAATGGTGCCTTTGTATGGCAACTGTACACACTTTTCACTGTATTTTATATTGAATACACGTGACAATAAAGGATATTCTGTTCAAGTGCTGCATATTAAGACCATAAGACATAGGAGTGGAAGTAAGACCATTTGGCCCATCGAGTCCACTATATTGTTGAGCTGAGAGATACTACGAGTAGATATTTATGCAAATTATCACTCCGCCTCTTTTCTTCTTTTATAAAACTAGAGAGCTGCACATTTGTGACAGAGCTCCTTCAGAAATACAGAGCAGTACATCCATTCTGAAAGTTTTCTCATTGCACAGAACTATTGGGGTAACAAACCAGACCCCTAAGTGCTGCAGTCAGCTGGTGTACTCTGACTGTAAAGGTCTAGAATTACAGATGGCAGCTGACAAGTGGCAAGTTAAATGTCACCTTAGAATGCCAGGAGAGTAGGATGTCAGGGAGTCTGGGGAGAGGGTAGGGTGTCAAGTAGGTAGGAGCTAGGGTACTGGGGTGAGTAGGTTGAGGTTTGTGGTGCAAGGTAACAAGGGACTCAGAAAAGTGGTCCATTTAGAGAAGTCTGTGCAGCTGAGAGATATCGGGTCTGGCAGGGGATGGGGGAGATGGACATCAGGTCTGAGGATTTGGGGGGAGGGGGTGGTGGGATGGGTCTGATGGTGAGGAAACTTGGGGAATTTGAGATTGAGTACCAAGGGTCTTTTGAGTTAAGGAAATTTTGCCTGACATCAGTCTTCTCACTGGTTGAAGGTGCAGGGAAGCAGAGAAGCCAAACCTGCAGACTGTGGAAGTAGAGTGTGTGTGTGTGTGTGTGTGTGTGTGTGTGTGTGTGTGTGTGTGTGTGTGTGTGTGTGTGTGTGTGTGTGTCTGTCCGTGTCTGTCCGTGTCTGTCCGTGTCTGTCCGTGTCTGTCCGTGTCTGTCCGTGTCTGTCCGTGTCTGTCCGTGTCTGTCCGTGTCTGTCCGTG
>JAHRHZ010000133.1:35685415-35703687 GCA_024137785.1 Ginglymostoma cirratum | reverse complement strand
GTGTTTTCCTTCACAGATTCAGCCAGACCTGCTGAGCTTTTCCAGCAGCTTCGTTTTTGTTCCTGATTTACAGCATCTGCAGCTCTTTCGGTTTTTATTTAGTTTCGACCAAGTGGTTTGGTCTTTTCATCTGGTGTCAAGCTTCTTCGGTATTGTTGAAGCTGCACTCATCCAAGCAAGTGTAGCGTATTATGTCACGCACTTGACTTGAACCTTGTAGATGGACAGGTTTTGGGAGCTATGGGTAATTTATTTCTTGCAGAATTCTCAGTCTCTGACCATTTTTTTAAGCCAGCGTTTATATGACTCACCAGTTAATTTTATGGTCAATGGAAATCCTAGAATTCTGACAATGGGGATTCAGTGATGGTAATGCTGTTGCATATCAAGAGGAAGAGGAGGAGGAGGAGGAGGAGGATTCCCTCTGATTGAAGATGGTCATTGTAGCATGAATGCCAAAGGCCACTTATCAGCCCAAGCCACTGTGCTGTCCAGATCCTGCTGTACATGCAAATGATGGTGAGCATGCCTACTTTCTGACCTTATGATTTGGGTGAGACAAGGTGAGGATTGGGGAAAAAGAGGAGGGGAGACTGGAAACGTCATTGATGATGAAGCTGAAGACAGTGGGCTTAGAATATTATCCTGAGGAATTCATGCAGCAAAGTCAAAGGGTTGAGATAATTGGTCTCCAACCATGAGCATCTTCCTCTGTGTGAGTATGGCTCCAACCAATGGATGGGTTTTTGCTTTGTTCGCATTTACTTCAATTTTGCTAGGGTATCTTAGTGTTACATGCAGTTCAAATAATGCCTTGATATCAAGGGCAATCACTATTGCCTCATACTTTTCTATATCTGAGCATATTGTACAGGGTATGAAATTTGTGCTGGGTGTTGATCATTTGACTGAATATATAAAATTCGAACTTGCATACAAATTTTGGTATAATTCAAACACTTAATTTGAAAGCTTTTCATCCTAAAATTTGTTTGCACTTTTGCCTCTTATCATGATCTTCCGACCTGAATTTCCAGTCAGTTCATTTATTTAGATTGTTGAAACTCAGTGATGTGGTTTTTATATTTAGAGCATTCAAGATAAATTTCAGATGCAGTACTGTCATTTCAACTACAGCAGGCAGCAACTGGAAGTTACAAAATCAGAAATTGCTGGAAAAACTCAGCAGATCTGGCAGCATCTGTGAAGAGAAAACAAGAGTTAACGTTTCAGGTCCAGTGACCCTCCTTCAGACTTGGAAGCAATTGGAGGTTTCTGCACCTGAAGGATTTATCAAATTTCTGTACCTGAGAAAGAGAACTTGTATTACTTTCCGGCATTCTGTATACAGAGGCCTTGAATCAATTCTCAATGCTTCTGTCAACGTGAGATTTTTGGGAAATTTTCAGCCTCATACTTATGTTGAGAGCTTCTTGGGAAGAGGAATAATATTGCCTTGGAAGCATATTTTTATAAACCTATATCATGGAGGAGGAGGAAAATCAAGATGAATAATGCGGTAGGCCAAGTAAGACAATAGGAACCTGATCAAATACCACATCTCTCAAAAATATATCAACAACCTGTGTAAGGAGATGTGTTTCAGATTGTTTAGGCTGTTTTAGATGCTGATGTAAATGAATACTTCAGTTTCTTTCTATTCATGTTTTATTATTTTTGTACAGTTTTGGTTCTTCCTTTTTCAATCATTCTTTAGTGTTTCAGTTTGAAAGTGGCCAAATACATTTTGTATTAGAATTCTATTGAGAAAAGGGAACTCAAGCTAGATTTACCACACATTTCAGAGTTCAACGATTAGTACATCAAACAGAAATTATGAACAAACTGATGTCCTAACCAATGTAAGTAAACAGAAACTAAGAATGTTGGAAATGTACAAAAGTCTGTCTAGAAATGAAAGGAAGAAGTGAACATATTGAATAGAGTTGAATAGGTCTGACAAAGAGTACAGAAATTTTCCCTCCTGAGAAATAGCGGGAAGGGCAGATATTTGGGGAGGTTGGCACTGGAAATATACTCATCCTCTATATTCAACCTCAGAAATTAAGTTCTGGGCAGCAAGGTCCATGATCGCCTTTCTCAATGTGCTGCCAATTAAAGACCTTATGTGGCCAATTAACAACCACTTAAGAGCTTCGGCCTGCCTAGGCTACAATTCCTTCAGCTTTGGTTGGGACCACATGTGAACCAATGAGGGTAACTATCAGTTAGGGGAAGGAGAGGAGGTTCCCTTGATCGGCATTAATTTGTGCAAGGTTGAGGGACTCAACATTGGACAAGCAGGGTGGTCTCAGGGTCAAATCACCACTCTGACCGCCCCCCCACTCTGTGAACCTCAATCCCAGAAAACCCACAAAACATATCTTTCGTGACTCTGTTCCTCCATCTAGGTGTTTAGCTGATGATGTCCTGGCACAGCCATGCCCTCTGCCATGGCACTCAGCGTGGGAGAAGCCAGACTTTGATTTGCCATCAATTCCAAGCAATCAGGGTTTCTTGGTCGAGCTTTGGAATTCCAGTGAAAAAAAGACCAGCATCACTCATCACTTAGCTGCCTAATTTTGATCCAGAGGCTCTCTGAATAAGGTCAGTTGCACTGTTCTCTCCCTCAAACCTTCCTGTAAATATTAAAATTCCAGCCTGAGTCTCCAGCTAAAACTTTAAATTGTTTATTGTTTCAAATACTGATGAAAGAAAGTATTGCCAAGAATTACCTGTTGTTATTTCAGAATTTTGTTTTAATCTCAGAAGTATGCAATAATATTGATGCTATCAAAATACAATGTAATCTCTTTAGTTCTGACACCTACTGCTTGGAAACACCAGAGGTCTGGAAATATTTCAAACAGATCAAAGCATAATTTTAGGACAATACTCTGAGACAGAAGCACGGAAGATACTATACTTGGATAACTGGATAGTATCAAACAATTTCAATTATTACTTCTTGGAAAAAAACAGCTTTTTAATGTTTCAGCTAAATATTTTTAGTGTTTTCCAGTTCAGACGTTTATGGTTATGCATTCTCATGCCATTGATAAACCATAAAATTCTGAAATTCAGAAATAACTTAATCCTAAACATTCTTAATTGGAGAATTTCAGTTATTTATTCTAATTAATCAAAAGTTATAACCTTTAAGATCTGTTTGTGCAGACTTTCAGCTTCTTCTCTTATATTCTCCAGTAGGTTACTTAGTTCCTTAGTAAGATACTGCCTATTGAAAATAAAATACATTAGTAACATACCTCAAAAAATTATTTAGGCAACAATAAAGTTAAGAACATTTACAAAATGTGGACAATTAAATTACCCCACATAATGATTTAATTATATAGAACTTATACCGAACTTATATAAAACATTGTCATGTCTTAAGTAGCAAACCCTATAACCTGTTATAAGAGCTAAGAAAGAATAACGCTAGACGATTAATCACTGTATGCGCTAGATTGGATCTATACAAAGCATGCAGACTTTGATTCAAACAAAAAAGCAGTTATCTTTTATAACATTAAAACAAAACTGTTCCTAATTAGCCATGGAAGTTCCAGGAATCTGTCCCTTATAACTTCAAATGTGTTTTGGAATTAAAATTGCAACATTTGAATTTCTCCCCAGACTGAAGCAAATATGATCATATTTCCTTCTTCCCCCTCCTCCCATCCACCAACTCTTGCCTCTCCGCCTTCACCTCTCAATTCTACTCCCCAGGAATGCACCCTCCAAATTCTGTTCTGGAGTCCCTCAGAAATTTATTTTAGCTAGCAATCCCTTTTGTGGGGTTATTCACATGAGGCAAGTTAAAGGGACAACTTGTGTGAGAACCTTCGCAGTCATGTAGCTTAGAAAGAACATTACTCTTCACCCCCCCTCTCCTCTCTCCATCACCCTACCCTTAATTCTCCGCTCTCCCACTCTCTCATCCCTCACCATCCCTTCCTCATCCTTCTATTGGTCACTAATCATTTCACTCCATCCCCAGCGACAAAAAACTTTCAGCTATGACTAAATTTGTGCAAGCATCAGTATCATTCCATAATGAACTTTCTAATAATACTTCACGTGATGGCTTTGTTTTATTACTTCTGAACATTTAGTTGTTCAGCTAGTTCCAATTCGTCATTGTAATTTGTTTGAAGATTGAGTTCATTCTTATCCAAATTTTTTATTTGCTTTTCCAGATTTTCATTCACCTGTAAAAAGTGGGAGATTGTACAGTTCACCTCGGTGATTTAAATTAAAATTATTCTATCAAGTACAAATGGAAATATAAATATGAAATTAATCATCCTAATGAGTATGAACCAATTCTCAAAAAAAGTTTAAATTACAGCCTTCAGCCCATCTTTTCAGTTCGCTGTTCTTCACTTCTGAATTTAGATTAAACTGGATTCTCCCTTATATCTACTCTATCACTGGTACCAAAGCCTTTAATTACCTTGACCTTGCTCAATACTCTTTCAGCGTGCTTCATCATCTTCAAAAGCTTCTACACAGCACTGTGTACTACAGTTCTACATTGCTCCCAAATTCACTCTGAGTAACATCATTTTTCAGTCTCACACCCATATATTTGTGGATATTTTCTGACATGAAAGATCTTATAATTATACGTTGTTTTTTAAAATACTAAAAATACATAAGTCTTTATTCTTACAGAAATAAAACACACTTGCCTGAAAACTGTTGTCATCTAATAAGCAATAAATGATATTTGTAATACATTGTGATGTGTCTTGCTCAATTTTGAAAATTTAGACAGTAGTGGCCAGTCAGGATTAATTAACAAGATGAATCTTCATTTCTGCAGATAAGCTATGATTAAATATTCATGAAAGCCCACTACCACAGCTCCCTTAACAACCCTTCCTCACAGCTAACTTCCTGCAAGTTCTCCAAGTCCCTTCATCTTCAGTGCAACCATTTTACTTTGAAACTTCCACACCAGCACTTATGATATACTTTTCCTCTGTTTAATGAGCATTCAGCTGCATCATGGTTGGCAAGACCATGTTTGCCTCAATTCCCCTACTTCTGCTTACACCACTTTCCCTCACTCATGGAACCGTACTAGGTCTCCTCATACTGGGGTTCCTAAGAAGAGGCTTCGCAGTGGGGTACCTTCAGTTTGCACTCACCAGTTTCTATATTCACTAGATCATCCCTGACCATTTCTGCCACCTCCAGCATGAAGCTAACAAACACAGTCTCTATTTTCTGAAGAAGGGTCTAGGCCCAAAACGTTAGCTTTCCTGCTCTTCTAATGTGCTGTGCTCATCCAGCTCTACACCTTGCTATCACAGTCTCCTTCTTTCTGTTTTCTGTATCCCCAAGGGCTGGTTCCCTCTAAAACACCATGTTTCAGCCCTCAGTTATCACTAACACACAATTGCATCTTTAGACAAAAGGTGGCAAATGGATAATCCATGTCAGTCTCCTTCCCAGATGCCAGTCTGCAGCCAACTTGATCCACTTCACATGACATTAAGAAAGGGCTTAATGAACTAAATATAGCAAACTCTATGGGTCCTGACAACATCTCAATAGCATCAAACAGTTTAGTTCTGCACCATAACCTCTTGCTGACAATGGATAAAATTGTCCAGTTATGTCCTGTTCAGTCAATTACTTCCCTATCAGATTGTGGCATTAAGGAGAGGTAGCAAAATTTAAGTCAATGGGAATTGGGGGTAAACAGAAAGACTTCAGAAAAGTAAAAAAAGTGAGATACTTCAGTGTTGTTAGCAGAAAAGCTTTGAAGCTGTAAAGTGTGAGCACAACAGTGTAGATTCACAAGTGGAACAAAAATTGAGGTGTAACATTAAAGAGAATCAGGTTGACGACTGACCAGTGAGTAATTCTTATTTATTGAATCTGAATTAAGGATAGATAGAACACGAACAAAGAAGAACATAAACACATGCAAAACTAAATACATTAATTAACATTTTAAAATAGCTAATTAAAATATATAAAGAAGACCGGGCATGTGATATGTTGTGGCTGCAGTATGTGTTATGCTAGTGTAATCCAAAGCAAACAACTCTGCAATAAGTGTCTGCGACTCAAAGGTCAGCTCAGTGTCACTGAGCGAGATGCCAAGCTTTAAGCACTGGAATGCTTCAGGGTCACTTGACCTGAAATGTTAATGCTGATTTCCCTCCACAGGTGCTGTCAGACCTGCTGAGCTTTTCCATCAATTTCTGTTTTTGAGGCTGTGTTGCTTTCCTGGTTCCAAGATTCAGGATATCTACTCAAGGCTGGAGAGGAATGTAAGTGGGAGGGGAAGAATCCAGTTGTGATCACGTACATACCAATGACAATAATTAGGACTAGGTAAGAAGTTTGGCATCAGAAATATGAGCAGTTGGGGCTAAATTAAAAAGCATAACAACAAAGGTAAGAATTTCTACTAAAGCCAGTTCTTTCAGCTATAATACTCTGCAATGTTTGCTGCCAAAGTGGATAACCTCACCTTTATCCACCATGTCGCCTACCGTGTATTTGCCCATTCCTCCAGCCTGTCCAAATGACACTACAATATCTCTGCACCCTCCTCACAGCTCACCCTTCTACTCAGCTTTGTGTCAACTACAAACTTTGAGATATTGTATTTAGTTCCATCATCTAAATTATTAACATATATTGGAATAGTACTGCTGTCTGCAGTATCCCATTAGTCACTGCCGGCCATTCAAAAAAAAGGCCAATTTATTCCTACTTGCTGTTTCCTGTCTGCTAACCAATTTTCTTTCCATCTCAATACACGACCCCAAACTCCATGTGCTTATTAGTCCAATCAATAGCTGGGGTGTAAAAAGAATCAAAAATTAACCTGATACGTTTTGAAATACTTTGCATGAAAAGACACAATACATGCATAGAAGTTACAACAGAAAAATAGTCCAAATCATTATGTACTCTTCATACATTAAACATAGAGAAATGTTGTGTTACAAGCACATTATTCAAATGTAACGTATCGAAAAATATGCAACTTCATAGCAGGTACATAACTACAAGTGTCTGAAGCCCAGGCCAAATGATTCAATTCAAGTATCAGCATTTTGTGTATTTTATTTGTATATTTGTTAGATTGATTCAAGAACTGCTTCTTCCCTGCTGCTATCAGACTCTCTAATTTCATAGGTACATGTGCCAACAATAAACCAATGATTGATAGCTTGAGATATTATCATTTCAAAATATTCCAGCTACAATTATTTTGTTGACATTGGATAATCTGTATCAAAACATCAGAGAAATAGTTCTGACCAGACATACTTAGTGGAGGTCAGTTGCACTTTGATTCAGTTCTCAAGCATGACTCCCATGCTTCTATTCTCCTGTATAAAGTTCTCCTCTCATTTCAATTCTGAACTTTGCCACTTACCATTCCAATGAAGTTCAATATGAGCCTGAGAAATAGCACCTCAGCTTTCATTACACACTTCACAGCCTTTCGGATACAACATGGAGTTCAACAATTTCAGATCATTACCTCTGCCCACTCACTTCTTTGTTTCTTTTTAATTTTAATGTGAAAGCTGCCAGCATTTTCTGTTAAGATTTCAGATTAAGATTTCTAGCATCTACAATGCTTTGCTTTTTCACTGATGATGTTTCAAGTGTAACTGTAAATCTTACCATTTTCTGGTGTGTCAAGTTATCATTCAATTTCTGCAATTCCATATTCATCTCATCAAGTTTTGTCTTCTTCTCAACATTTGCTGCGTTCTGATTCTGAACCAGAAGTTGAACATTTTCAAGCTAAAATAATAAAAGAAAATCCAAACTTTATGTTTATAACAACCATGCTGAGTTTAAGCGTTTTGTTGAAAACTAAGTTCAAGTAACATCTATACGCAAGCAAACAAAAATCTCTCCTCTGGAGATTTCGACCTACAAAGGCAGCCTTGATTTTCCTCTGCAGAGGGGATCAGGCAGTTAGATGGCAATATGCTTCCATTCCGAGACTTATTCTGTTGGCCATGTTCACTAACTTTCCTACAAATCTCAATAAAATTGATGGAAATTAGTGCACACAATTGGGGCCAAGAAATGAATTAAACTCATCATAGGCTGAATTTTTATCTTCTGACGCTGAAAAAAAAACCCTGTCAGAAGAATGAAATTGGAGGTGTTGCATTTTAAAATTTCAGCTCCACTTCCCGATATCTTCCATTTTTGTTTGGATCATGATCGGCTATGATTCCTGACCTATGTTTAAAGTGGCATTGGGTTCACAATTTAAGTCCCTGCTTGGAGCTCAAATTTTCATTCCCATGGACTTTTTTTTGTATAGGGTGGGTTCCTGAAGCTTGTAGGAACATCAACAGGTAATTTGGTCCATGAATTTTGAGGTATGCTTGCTGTAAAGTCTGATTATCTTTTGACAGTTAAGTTTGAAATGTCCTGTCAATGCCTTCTCCCATCTATGTGTCCTTCTCTTTCACCTCATATTCCTCTTGCCCCTTCATACCAAATACCGCGCCCACTCTCATGACCCGTTTCACTACATTATGCCTGCTCCAACATTTTCTTACCACTTCCATTATCCCCAAGCAATGATGCAACATCCACACCTATTTTGTCCAGTATCCAGTATGTACAGAACCTAATAGCACTAGCTAGTGTAGGAAATGTTCATACCACTGAGAATATAAGCAAACACACTTTGAAAAACCTCTTTAGGAAAAGAAAATAATGTTCATCTTACCATCACAAAGTACCACTCACATACAGCCATTTATTTTATCAATGACAAAAGCTTTCATTCTTTTAACATATAATCTTGGGCAAGTAAGCAAATCAGCATTGAAAACACAATAAAGAATTTTATTACAACCTTATAACCCCTCCATTTAAAAAGAAAGCTTTAAAGAAAACTGGGGATTTTAGATCAGTCAGCCTGACGTCAGTATTGAGAAAAACGCTGGAATCCACTGTAAAAAGCAGAGCACTTGGAAAAACATAGCAGGATAGGACAGAGTTAGCGTAGATTAATGAAAGGGAAATCATGCTTGACAAATCTACTGGAATTTTTTGAGAATATAACTAGCAGAGTTGACGATGGGAAACCAGTGAATGTTGTTAACTTGAACTTTGAGAAGGCTTTCGACAAAGTCTTACACCAGAGCATGTAAAATTAAAGCTTGTGGTCAGTGTACCGAGATGGATAGAAAATTGGCTGGCAGACAAGAAACATAAATTAGGAATGAATTTAGTCCTTTTCCAAATGGCAGGCAGTGACTAGTCGGGTACTGCAGAGATTAGTTCCAGGACCCCAGCTATTCATAATATACATCTTAATGATTTAGATGAGAGAACTAAATATAATGTTTCCAAATCTGCAGATGACACAAAGCTGGTTGGGAGGGCAAACCGTGAGGAAGATGCAGAGATGCTTCAGCATGATTTGGACAAGTTGAGTGATGGGCAAGGCAGATGCAATACAACGTGGATAAATGTGAGGTTATCCACTTTGACAGCAAAAACAGGAAGCCAATTACCTGAATGGCTATAACTTGAGAGAGGGGAATGTGCAACAAGACCTGGGTGACCTCACAAACTACGAGGTGAAGATAAGCATGCAGATAAAGACGACAAATGGTATGTCAGCCTTTATAGCCAGAGGATTTTATTACAGGAGCAGGGATGTCTTGCTGCAATTATACAGGGCCTTGGTGATAACATACGGAATATTGTGTGCGGTTCTCATTTCCTTGACTGAATAAGGATTTTCTTGCCGAAGGAGTAGTCCAGTGAAGATTAATCAGGCTGATTCCTGAGACTATGGGAATGTATTAACTGGAGTTCTGGAGAATGGTACAGGTGGGTTGGAAGATCTTATACAAACGTTTAAAATTCTAACAGGATTGGGCAGGATAGTTGAAGGAAGGATGTTCCTGATGGTGGGGGCAGGTACCAAGATGAGGAGAAACTTCCTTACCCTGAAAGTGTTGAGCCTGGGCGATTTGCTACCACAGAAAGTGGTCAAGACCAAAACATTGTATGAATTCAAGGAGGAGTTAGATTTAGCACTTGGGCTAAAGGGATCAAAGGATATGGCAACATGTGGGAACAGGCTATTGCATTGGACGATCAGTCATGACCATAATGAAATGTGGAGCGGAATCGAGGGGCAGAATGGCCTAATTCCTGCTGCTGTTTTCTGTGCCCATCTGTCAAAGAAACGAAGAAAATTACAGCACAGGAACAGGCCCTTCGGCCCTCCAAGCCTGCATTGACATGCTGCCCATCACAACTAAAACCCCTTACCCTTCCAGGGACCGTATCCCTCTATTCCCATCCTATTCGTGTATCTGTCAAGACGCCCTTTAAATGTCACTATAGTATCTGCTTCTACTACCTCCCCCGGCAGCGAGTTCCAGGCACCCATCACCCTCTGTGTAAAAAACTTGCCTCGTACATCACCTTTAAACTTGGCCCCTCACACCTTAAACCTATGGCCCCTTGTAACTGACTCTTCCACCCTGAGAAAAAGCTTCTGACTGTCTAGTCTGTGCATGCCCTTCATAATCTTGTAGACCTCTATCAGGTTGCTCCTCAACCTCCGTTGTTCCAGTGAGAACAACCCAAGTTTCTCCAACCTCTCCTTGTAGCTAATGCCCTCCATACCAGGCAACATCCTGGTAAACCCTTTCTGTACTCTCTCCAAAGCCACCAGATTCTTTTGGTAGTGTGGCGACCAGAATTGAACACATTATTCCAAATGTGGCCTAACTAAGATTCTATAAAGCTGCAACATTACCTGCCAATTTTTAAATGCCCTGGCCGATGAAGGCAAGCATGCCATATGCCTTGTTGATGACCTTCTCCACCTGTGTTGCCACTTTCAGTGACCTGTGTACCTGCACACCCAGATCCCACTGCCTATCAGTACTCTTAAGGGTTCTGCCATTTACTGTATATTTTCCATCTGGATTAGACCTTCCAAAATGCATTACCTCACATTTTTCTGGATTAAACTCCATTTGCCATCTCACTGCCCAAGTCACCAACCGATCTATATCCAGCTGTACCCTTTGACGGTCCTCATCGCTATCTGCAATTCCACCAGCCTTTGTGTCATCAGCAAACTTACTAATCAGATCAGTTACATTTTCCTCCAAATCATTTATATATATTACAAACAGCAAAGGTCCCAACACTGATCCCTGAGGAATGTCACTAGTCATAGCCCTCCATTTAGAAATACACCCTTCCACTGCTACTCTCTGTCTTCTATGACCGAGCCAGTTTTTTAAAAAAAATTTCTTGTAAGCTCACCTCTGAGCCCGTGCAACTTTACCTTCTGTATCAGGCTGCCATGCGGGACCTTGTCAAAGGCCTTACTGAAGCATGTAGACAACATCCACTGCCCTACCATCATCGATCATCTTTGTCACTTCCTCAAAAAGACTCAACTAAGTTAGAGAGACATGACCTCCCCTTCACAAAACCATGTTGCCTCTCGCTAATACGCCTACTGATTTCCAAATGGGAGTAAATCCTGTCTCGAAGAATCCTCTCCAATAATTTCCCTACCACTGACGTAAGGCTCACCAGCCTGTAATTAGCTGGATTATCCTTGCCACCCTTCTTAAACAAAGGAACAACATGGTTATTCTCCAATCCTCAGGGACCTCCCCTGCAGCCAGTGAGGATACAAAGAATTTCCTCAAGGCCCCAGCAATTTCCTCCCTTACCTCTCTCAGTCTTAATCAAATAAAGCTAGTACTCCTTTTTGCAAATGTGCAAACATACTCCTTTTGAATCGAATCCATTAGCAATCTTGTAGCTCAGCCAAGTAGCCATGATGAGGTCATTTAGAAATCCAGATATTTGGACATTTGTTCAAAATACTTCTAATAATTTGGCACATAGGCTCATTTTGAATGCCAGGCTAATTTTCAACAACTGTTAACAGACACGGCATAGCAGGAATTTACTTATAGTAAATGGAGTTTCTAGCTGTGTGCATTAAACTCATATAATCTTTTAGATTTGCATATAGGTGGGGAGGAAATGGAGTACAAATACAAAGAAAATTAGAGGTGGCTGATACATAAAATGTCCAGAGAAACTTACTGAATTAAAATCAATTAATTTCTGCATTTAAATTTCTGGTTCAAAACATTTTTATTAATTTTCATTTTTCTTTAAACTATAAAAAGAAATTACCTGTGCAGTCAGGATTTCTTCTTCTGCTTCAAATTTTCTCCGTTTCTCATCTAGTGCACATTTCAAACTTGCAGTATCTTTCCTTGCAAAAATAACTTTCTGTTGAATATCTCGTATTTTGTCATATGTTTCATTCAATGTAATTTGGTCACTGGTTCGCTTGTCCATCACATCATTTAATAAGACGACAACGCTGGCATGTTGTACTCCTTCCTTTTGTCGTACAGGACTGAGAAAAGGAATGATAGAGAAAATAGCAGTGAAAGATGAAAATAAGTGGTTAATCCTAACGTAGTCAATGGCATAGGAAAAATTATTTGGTATTCTGATGGCAACATAGTCATTGGAGCAGAGCAGACTAGAATTGTCTATCGGGGTCCTTTGATTCCCAATCACTGTGGCTCCTTGGGAATTGGCTATTGGAGGTTTTAAAGCACAATCCCCCTACATCTCAACCTTCCAAACATCTCCCTAACATCATAGAATTCAGGAGTGTTTGGCTTCCTTTAATGGTTAGCCAGGATAAATTGAAGAATTAAAAACCTAATTTAACTGCTGGATAATTATTAAGTTGTTCCCCACAACTTACCCCAAATTGCCTCGTATCTTCAACTATACCTCTCCATGATCCCTTCTACTTCAGGACCACTAACCATTCAATTGCCTCTAGCCCTACTGATTTGAACCCACCAACTCAACAAAATTCAAATCCCAAATTCTTCCCAGGACCCAATAGCTTGATCCCTACATCTGCCTCAGTCCCAGAAACCCCCCCGGCCACCCACCTCTCTTCACCCCTGGTTTCAATTTCTTCCACTTTCAGTTCGTCTATTGGCTCGACACCCTACCACCACTAACAACCCTCTCTCCCCCAGTGGCCACTCCCTTTGTTCATCAGCCCCAAATCAATTCTCCACCTGCTGCAAGAGGAGTGTACAGAAGAATCTCAGAATCCCTAAATGCAGATAGAGGCCGTTCAGTCCATCGCATCCACACCAACCCTCTGAACAGCATCCCATGCAGACCCTATCGTCCCACCCCCACATTTACGTGGCTAACCTATCTCGTCTGCACATCCCTGGACACTACGAGGTAATTTAACATGGCTGATCCATCTAACCAGCAGATCTTTGGACTGTGGGAGGAGACCAGAGCACCCGGCAGAAACCCACGCAGACATGGGGAGAACATGCAAACCCCACACAGTCAGTCACCCAAGGCAGGAATTGAACCTAGGTTGCTGATGCTGTGGCGCATTCAGTGCTAACCACTGTGCCAACCATGAACAGCTAAAGTTGTGTAAATCACCAGTGCCCCAAACTGATACAGCTGAAAGCAACTTGAATGCTCTTCAACTGAACCATATTTTCCATCTCTGCTATACCAAATGTACTTTATTTATCAATTATTTCTATCTTTAATGTAATTCAATTGCCTTCCTTCAGTCCTCCCTGGTCTATAACCATCAACACCTATACTACATAAAAAAAAGGAAATAAGTTAGTCAGCTAACTTAATTTCATGAGGAAGTAATATTCAACAGGATTTTAAAAAATAATCCCTAATATCCATATCACGTACGTGATTCTTTAAATGCAATCCTACATGATATATCCCTGATAGCTGTTGTTTTGATGATGCCAGCACTGGTTGGCAATCTCCACTACCTCTGGGCACCGAGGGCAGATTGTACTATGTTAATATGGTTCAGGGCAGTTTGGCACACTGGATTTTGTTGCACAGAGCAAGGCCTTAGCAGTAGAGGTTGCGAAGAAGCGCACATATTTCATCCTGGATGAGAACAGTAGGTCGCTCACCCTGAAGCCAAGGTCACCTTTAAGATTCTCAGCACTTCTACTGCGCTGTTCCAAAAGAGAATGCTGCAGTGATGTGATATGATGTCATGGAAACCTTAGCAAACATTGGAATTCAGAGCAAAGAAACAGCACTTTGAGCACTTTGTTCTGACTTTCCATGAGATTTTCATTAGTATTACCAAATATTAATGTCAGTAGTAAATCAAGCCAGGGTACAACGCAGGTTTTATTGTGGGTGTAAATGCAGAATCTGGGGGGAGTATGTGGGAGCTGCACTTTGTGACATCACAAGTTTAAAATTAATGTTATGGACCGACAGGCTCCTGATTGGAATGAGCAAATTACTGCAAAAATGCTGGAAATTACAGCGGGTCAGGCAGCATCCATGGAGAGAGAGCAAGCTAACGTTTCAAGTCTAGATGACTCTTCATCAGAGCTAATGTGAAGTGCGGTGGAGGCAGCATTTATGTAATACTCGGGGGGAAGGTGCGGTTGTTGGATTGCTGGGGGAAGAGAGGATGTTGATAGTTCAGACTAAGTGATCAGAGTGTGAGAATGGCAGAACAATGGTGTGTCGAACTGCCAGACTGGAAAGGACAGATAGTCCCACTGGAGGGGAGAAAGGACATGGTGACAAAGAAGGTAACAAGCAAAGTTAACAGAATGGGTTCACAATCTGAAGGTGTTGAACTCAATATATTGAGATGAGAGGTTGTGAAATGCCTAGCCCGAAGATGAGGTGTTGCTCCTCCAGTGTTTGCTGTGATTCGCTGGAGCATTGCAGCATGCCAAGGACAGACAAGTCGACATATGAGCCGGACGCTGTGTTAAAATGACCGGCTACGGGAAGGTCAGGATCATGCTTGTGCGTAGACCGGAGGTGTTCCGCAAACCGGTCACCCAGTCTGCATTTGGTCTCTCCAACGTGGAGTAGGCCACATTGGGTGTAGCAAATGCAATAGATTGGAGGAGGCACAGGGGAAATGCTGCTTTACCAGGAAAGACTGTTTAGGCTCTTGGATGGTGAGCAGGGAGGTAGTGAAGGGGCAAGTGTTGCCCTTCCGACTATTGCATAAATGCTGCCCCTCCACACTTCACTCCAGCATTTTTTGTTTTCACTCCTGATTGGTAAGTAGTGGTCAGGTCATTTTCTTTTATACTTAGCTTCAATTTCCATTCATTTTTTCATACCCATAAGGGTTTAGAGTAGTGGGATTTAGACGAGTAGTATGGTAGTACTGCACTGGGGATTTAGACTAGCACCTAAACTGTTTACAGAATATAGTATATTTAGTATTTTTAAAAGTGAAAATCTAACACTGGGAACCATCTCGTTAGCCATTAATTAATTTTAATAAAAATTTACTTTTAATTAAAAATAGTTACTTGAGAGTAGTATGCTTTCCATGTGGAGTATGGGAAATCAGAGACAGTTTGAAGATCCCTAACATTACATCTCTGCAGAAAGTGTATCCAATTGCAGCTCCTTTGAGACCATGTAGAGTGGCAGTTGGACACATTTATGAGCATGCAGGAAGCGGAAAGTGTCATTGACTGGAGTTTTATAGATGTGGTCACACCCATGGGTCAAGCAAAAAGATGGGGTGACCACCCGTTGGGTGCATTCACAATGGTTTCTTGAAGCAATACATAAATCATCCAACTTGGTAAGGGACCATATTAGACCTGGTATTTGGGAATGATCCTGGCCAGGTGATCGAAGTTTTAGTGGGGGGGCGCATTTTGTGAACAGTGACCATAATTCTGTAAGCTTTGAGTTACTTATGGATAAGGATAAGAGTAGACCTCAGGTAAGATGGGAGGGAAGGCTAACTATCACAATATTAGGCAGGAACTGGGGATGCAGATCGGGGGTGTCTATTTGAGGGTAAATGCACATCTGTCATGTGGGAATCTTTTAAAGGCCAGTTGATTAGAGTTCAGGACCAGCATGCTCCTGTGAAAGCGAAGAATAAGGGTGGCAAGATTTGGGACCAATGGATAAGAGAAGAGAAGAGAAATTGTGAGCTTAGAAAGAAAAAAATGAAGCATACATAAGCTTTAGGAAACTGAAGACAGACCAAGCCCTTGAGGAATATAAAGAAAGCATGGAAGAACATAAAAATGGAGTTATGACGGCTAATAGACGCCATTAAATGACCTTGGCAAATAGCATTAAGGAAAATCCCAAGTGTTTTTATACATATATAATATGTGGGAGCTTCAAAAGGAAAAGTTTTTTTTTCCATTGGATGTGGGCATAGCTGGTTAGATCAGAATTTATTGCCCATCTCTAATCAGAGAAGGTGACGATGAGCTAGCTTTTACCCATTATTGTTTAGAAGAGAGTTTCCTACTAGATTTTTAACTGACAAGAGAGCTAAAGGATGTGGAGAATAGACAGGAAAATAAAAGCCACAATCAAGTCAGACATGATCTTACCAAATGTCTTGGAATCCCTACAAGTGTGCAAACGGGCCCTTCGGCCCAACAAGTCCACACTGACTCTTACAGCATTCCACCCAGACCTGTTCCCCTATAACCCACCTAATCTACACTTCTCTGAACACTATGGGTGCTTTAGCATGGCCAATCCACCTAGCCTGCACATCTTTGGACTGTGGGAGGAAACCGGAGCACCTGGAGGAAACCTATGCAGACACGGGGAGAACGTGCAAACTCCACACAGACAGTTGCCCAACGGCAGAATCGAACCCAGGTCCCTGGTGTTGTGAGGCAGCAGTGTTAACCACTGAGCCACCATGCCGCCCAAATGGTTGAGCAGACACAAAGAGTGAAATGGCCTGATTCTCATTCTAATTCAGACGTTCATTATTTCATCGGTTTAAAATGTTGACTGAGAGATTATGAAGGAAAGGCAACAGAATTCCAAACATATCTTCAAGGGAAAACATGTAATGAGCAGTATTCTCATGTATCCATTCCCTTCATCCTTCTAGGCAGCAGAGATTGCAGGTTTGGAAGGTGTTGTTGAAGCAGTCTTGCGTAGATGCTACAGTGCATCTTGTAGCTGTTACACACTGCTGCTACTGTGCATCAGTGGTGAGGGAAATAAATGCCCGAGGTGGTGAGTGGATGCCAATCAAGCAGTTTGCCTTATCCTGGATGGAGTCAAGTTTCTTGAGTAGTTTGTGGGAGCTACAATTATCTAAGCAAGTGTACAACATCTTATCTTACTCCTGTGCCTTGCAGATAGTGGACAGACTTTGGGAAATCAGGTGGTGAGTTACTTGCTGCAGATTTCCTAGCCTCTGAAATGTTCTTGTAGCCATAGTACTTTTCTAGCTGGTCCATTTCAGTTTCTGGTCATCAGGATAACAAATAGGAGACAGTGGGAGATTTAGCGATGGTAATGTCATAGAATGTAAAGGGAAGATTGGTGGATTCGCTGTTCTCGGAGATGTTTATCGCCTGGTAATTGTGCACTACAAATGTTACTTGGCCAGGTCCTGCTGAATTTGGACCTGGACTGCTTCACTATTTGAAGAGTCGTGGCTGGTGTTAAGTATTGTCTAATCATCAGTAATCACATCCCCACCTCTGACTTTATTTTGGAATGTAGATCACTATGAAACAGTTGAAGATATTTAGGATAACAAGCATGGGGCTGGATGAACACAGCAGGTCAAGCAGCATCATAGGAGCAGGAAAACTTGACGTTTCGGGCCTAAACCCTTCATCAGAAATGGGGGAGGGGAAGAGGGTTCTGAAATAAATAGGGAGAGAGGAGGAGGCGGATAGAGGATGGATAGAGGAGAGGATAGGTGGAGAGGAGGCAGACAAATCGAAGAGGCGGGGATGGAGCCAGTAAAGGTGAGTGTAGGTAGAGGGGTAGGGAGGAGATAGGTCAGTCCAGGGAGGACGGACAGGTCAAGGGGGCGGGATGATGTTAGTAGATAGGAGATGGGGGTGTGGCTTGAGGTGAGAGGAAAAACAGGTTAGGGAGGTGGAGATGAGCTGGGCTGGTTTTGGGATGCGGTTGGGGGAGGGGAGATTTTGAAGCTTGTGAAATCCACATTGATGCCATTGGGCTGCAGGGTTCCCAGGCTGAATATGATTTGCTGTTCCTGCAGCCTTCGGGTGGCATCACTGTGGCATTGCAGGAGGCCCAGGATGGACATGTCGTCTGAGGAATGGGAGGGGGAGTTGAAATGGTTCGCGACTGGGAGGTGCAGTTGTTTGTTGCAAACTGAGCGCAGGTGTTCTGCAAAGCGGTCCCCAAGC
>JAHRHZ010000133.1:35659678-35675415 GCA_024137785.1 Ginglymostoma cirratum | reverse complement strand
ACGGGAGTGGAATGTCTCATCCTGGGAGCAGATGCGGCGGAGGCGAAAACAACTGCACCTCCCAGTCGCGAACCATTTCAACTCCCCCTCCCATTCCTCAGATGACATGTCCATCCTGGGCCTCCTACAATGCCACAGTGATGCCACCCGAAGGCTGCAGGAACAGCAAATCATATTCAGCCTGGGAACCCTGCAGCCCAATGGCATCAATGTGGATTTCACAAGCTTCAAAATCTCCCCTCCCCCAACCGCATCCCAAAACCAGCCCAGCTCATCTCCACCTCCCTAACCTGTTTTTCCCCTCACCTCAAGCCACACCCCCATCTCCTATCTACTAACATCATCCCACCCCCTTGACCTGTCCGTCCTCCCTGGACTGACCTATCTCCTCCTCACCCCCCTACCTACACTCACCTTTACTGGCTCCATCCCCGCCTGTTCGACATGTCTGCCTCCTCTCCACCTATCCTCTCCTCTATCCATCCTCTATCCGCCTCCCCCTCTCTCCCTATTTATTTCAGAACCCTCTTCCCCTCCCCCATTTCTGATGAAGGGTTTAGGCCCGAAACGTCAAGTTTTCCTGCTCCTATGATGCTGCTTGACCTGCTGTGTTCATCCAGCCCCATGCTTGTTATCTCATCATTGTGAAAAGATGGCTTCATTTTTTTAAAACCTTAACTTCATTATGTTACGAGATCCATAGTTCATTAATTTAGACTTACACATTTTATACTAATTCACACACACACACACACACACACACACACACACACACACATTTTCTATCTAATATACTGTTCTTTTTAAACTTGCGATAAAATATCTGCTAAAAATTTTCACGACCCGCAACATGTACAATCCATTAATCAAATGCTTGCAACATAAGACTCCAGTAAAATACTCTGGTGTTCTTGTCCTTAAATCTTTCCAGAAATGTCAAAGGATTGTGATAAGTATACACAATCATCTTTGATGCATCGTTTGCAACGTAAATGTTAAAATGTTGTTAAGGCCATTACCAAACTCAATAACTTACTTTCAATGGTTGAATATTTTTTCTGGTGGATACTGAGTTTTTTTAAAAAAAAACTGATTGGCCCTTCAATTCCACAATCACTGTCCTGTAACAACACAGCTCTAACACCTATACCGCTTGCATTGATGGCGACCTTAAAGGGTTTAAAAAAATTAGGCGTGGCTAAAACTCGTGCAGTGGTTCACACTGCTTTTAAATTCTCAAATGCCTCCTGGCATTGTTCTATCCACTGAAATTGTGTGTTTTTTTTTAATAAATCCATCAACGGTGCCACCATGCTACTAAAGTTTAGTACAAATTTCTTGTAGAATCTGCTTAATCCTAAAAATCGTAGCACTTCTTTCCTCAGAGATGGTCTTGGAAATTCCTCGATGGCCTTCGTTTTCATGTTCCTTGGTGTCATCCATCCTTATCCAATGTTGTGCCCTACGAATGTCACTTCCGCTTTCGTGAATTCTGTTTTTGCCAAGTTTATGTCTAACTTTGCTTCAAACTTTCTCTTTTGTTTTCCCTTCTTGTTTTAACTTATGGCCATGGGATATTGTCACCATACAGTCCAGAAAAATTCTAGGGTAGTTTTCTTTTGGCTTCTCCATTACAATGGGCATCACCCATACCTGCAGTCCAGCTGTATTGTTTCCAAAAACAAACTGTATAGCTGAATAGCTAATTTTTCCATCACTCCCACTATCACTTCCCAGGTCTTGATTGGGCTTTCTAGCCTTATTTTAAACAGGGGAACACTAATCCTCTCTCCATTTATTCCACAGGTGATCACTTTCTCGAGCAATATTTCAGAAGGAGTGCAAATATTTTCATCTCTTACTATCACAGACTGACTAACTCCCGCATCTCTCAATATTTTAACTTCTTTACCTACTCCCCTGTTCTACCTGAGTAAATCTTACCCATACAGGTGAAGTCTTTGAAAAGATTGGGTGCTATCTTACTTTCCAGCCCGTGACTAGATTATGCACTCTTCTGCAGCTCCTCAACTTCTCTTGGGATTTTCTTCACTACCTCAACTAACTCACTGGTTTAGCCTCTTTTACCACATGCTTTTTTCCTAGTGCCTTTCTTAACCCACCAGCACTGTGACTTTGTGTGTCCCACCTTACTGCAGCGAACACACCTGAGGTCTTTCACATCTTTTCCATCCTCTTGGGTTTCTTTTTGCACATGTGGTAAACTGTTCCCAGTGTGATTTTTTTTTTGTTTTTCATTGAAGGATCTCCCTCTTTCCCAATTTCTATCCCTCATGGAATGAAATTGCTGTCGGATGTTAGATTTTGAGTTAAGCACTGACACGTAGTCATCCAATATCCCTGCAGCTCTTCTCGCTGTTTGAACTTTCTGTTCCTTAAAATGAGTTCTTATTACTTTTGGAAGTGAATTTCTAAATTCCTCCAGCAGAATAACATCTCTAAGACTCTCATATTCTCCTTTCTATCATTAATGCTTCATCCATCTATAAAAGTTGCTGTTTAATTCTTTCAAACTCGATATAAGTCTGACCTGGTTCATTTCTGACATTTCTGAACCGATGTCTATATGCTTCTGGTACCAATTTGTAGGCACTCAAAACAGCTTGTTTTACTTCTTCATATTCTGCTGACACCTCCTCTGACAGCACTGCAAGTACCTCACTAGCGCTCCATTAACATTACCCACATAGTCTCTGGCCAGTTCATCTGTTTAGCCAATTTCTCAAAGAAAATGAAAAAGGCTTCTACATCTTTTTCATCAAATTTTGATAAGATTTTGATGTATTTGCGTATATCCCCACCAGGCCTTTGGCTACAATTGGTTTGCCCATCATCACTATACTCCTCACTAAGCCTACCTTCTACCTGCATCTCCAATTCTGCTAAGTCAACATTCCTGTCTAATTGTCAACTTCTAAAGTTCAAACTCTCTTTTTCTTTTTCTTCTGCCAGAGTGATTTGTTCCCTTTCTTTTTCATCTGCTAGAGCAATTCTTTTCTTTCTGTTCAGCTAGGATCCTTCTTTCCCTTTCTTTCTCTTCTGCCTTGGCTCTTATTTCCCTTTCTTTCTCTTCTAACTCCCGTTGTCTCATTTACAATTTAATTTTCTTCTAACTCCATTGCACTTGACTGGTTCTCTGAACCTAAATACTTAACTAACTCTGTCACAATTTCAATTTTCTTATTATCCCTAGTTCAACCCAACTTTTAACTTTAGTCTGTCCCCTTTCTCCGTCATTTCGAAATTTCTTGGCAAATTTGGAGAGCCTCTTTGTCCCTCAAAACCTCTTTAGCAATGTTAAGAGCCATTTACCCACTTTTGATTTAACCAACAACAAGCAACCAAAATTAAACAGATTTTCCGCTTCTCACTCAAGTTTTATTTAAAGATCTGGGTCACTAATCCGCAAGGCTGTTTAAATTTGCTGGGACCTTTTGTACCACTAACTCTGTTCTAATCTGTCCAGAAACATCCCAGTCAATTCAGATCCATCCAAATCCATTTAGATCCATTCAAATCAAGGGCACGAACTGCCAATCTGTTGTAAAGCGGAGGTTGACCCTCTTCTGAGAACTAAAACTGAAACACTCAAAAAGAACTTCACCCTATAATCTGTAAAAGAAGTGTTAAAAGTGGTGTAACCCGCCTTTCAGCAACATCTAGTGGTTAAATAAAAAAATTCCCTGATGCTCACTTTAGAATCAACAGGTAACAATTTATTTATCAACTCTAACAGCAGACAAATTAACAAACTGAATAAACCTCTTCCAACTACTAACTATTCCCATATAAAAACAAGATTGTAATGGAATACTGTTCCAATAAATACAAGTTCCACTTGTATATGTATATATAAAAATAGAATTTAGTCTCTCAAAATTACAGCCAGGTTATGCATCTTCCAGCATGGCCTGTGCCTTCTCCGTTGAATCTTCTGTCAGGAATGTTCATTAGTCATGCTATGGGTGCTTTTCTTCTTTAGATGGTGCTTTCTCTTAGGCTTAGAGGAGTCTTTGAAAGCGATTCTCTCTCAAGAGCTGAGGGTTGTTAACTCTGGCCGAAGGCAGTTGGCTCTCCAGTGTTTGCCCAACTGCTCTCTTCTCTTTTAACCCTCGGTGACATATCAACTTCTTACAATAGGTTTGGTCCTGTGTTGTCAAAGCCATTAGTTTTAAATTTAATTGGTTTTTGGTATCTTAAGGATTGGTTCAAATTGATTGGCTAAATTCAAATACTTGTTGCCTTGGTAAAAACTGCTGCTTGGCCTGCTAACTTTACAGCCTTTTGATACAAATGTTTCAATTCGGGTGCTCTCTGTGTACTTGCAAACTTTCAATCTACTGCTCACAGAAATTCTTTTTAAATCTCTAAGTGTGGAAAAAACACACCATCTTTTAAATGGACCACACAATGCTTTCCCCCCCAAGCATTTTACAAACACCAAACTCTAACTTCCTGTCTCCCAATCGACAAATACTCTACCCAACTTTGCAACATTAACTTTTCTACACTAAACTTCATCAGTTAACATTTTTGGGAAATAAATTGAACACTTTACAGCATGTACTCTTCTCTAAAAATATTATTTACGGTATGGTTTAGGTGGTCAGTTGTTGGGCCTCCATCTTGAAAGTCTGCCATTCATTGTTGATAGTCGTGAATACAATATTTTGTATGTTGCCCCTGTTGTTGTGGGAGTCGGGCTTGCTGATGCTAATTGTGCCTTGCTCAATAGTGATGTTTCCAACATCGTTGTTAATAGTTGCTTCTGGTTTTCCAGCTTAAGTGTAAGTTGAATATAAACTAAGTTTGGTCTTGATTATATATTACTTTGGGGTCTCAGGTTCAGCAGCAATTTGGATCTACATTTTCATCGTTGGGTCCTGTACATGTCTGTCAAAACCTCAAATAGTAATTTAACATTTTAAGTGCTGACATCCACTTTTCTGTGCTTCAGTAAGTTGTCTCACTTCTTCCTGGTCACTTGGAGCATACATTTTGTTTGTATTTTGTAGCATATATGGGAATTTAGATTTAGAGGTAAATGAATTATTGGTTTTTGTCCTGTGAATGTGATTTGTCTGTCTTAACAGGTCAGAAAGGGAAATCTGAACAGTGAGTACAGACATAATTTCCAAGAAAGCACGTGAATTAAGCTAAATGACTAAATAAACAACTTGATCCTGGGCCTCCTGCAATGCCACAGTGATGCCACCCGAAGGCTGCAGGAACAGCAAATCATATTCAGCCTGGGAACCCTGCAGCCCAATGGCATCGATGTGGATTTCACAAGCTTCAAAATCTCCCCTCCCCCAACCGCATCCCAAAACCAGCCCAGCTCATCTCCACCTCCCTCACCTGTTTTTCCTCTCACCCCAAGCCACACCCCCATCTCCTATCTACTAACATCATCCCGCCCCCTTGACCTGTCCGTCCTCCCTGGACTGACCTATCTCCTCCCTACCCCCCTACCTACACTCACCTTTACTGGCTCCATCCCCGCCTCTTCGACTTGTCTGCCTCCTCTCCACCTATCCTCTCCTCTATCCATCTATCCGCTTCCCCCTCTCTCCCTATTTATTTCAGAACCCTCTTCCCCTCCCCCATTTCTGATGAAGGGTTTAGGCCCGAAACGTCAAGTTTTCCTGCTCCTATGATGCTGCTTGACCTGCTGTGTTCATCCAGCCCCATGCTTGTTAACTTGGATAGTTAACTGAGGAAATGCTTACAAAGTTTAACTTCTACTGGTTATGATCCCAGCTGATGTTGCTACTGGACAAATCAGATCCCACGCTGAGATCTGACTTGATAGGTTTTTTGTTATTATTTAACATGGTGGTCTGTCACTGAAACATAATAATGTAAAGTTTCAGATTTAGTTTTTCACAATTAGAACAGAAGTTTATTGTGCAAAAGAAACTGAGATAAAGTAGAACAAACAAAGCTGTTTTCATATTACACAATATGAACGATTTCAAAACACACAGCAGAATAAAATCCCATCTATCCCAACACCATGACTTTACAGTGTTGAAATACCAAGGGGAGTTACCTTCTCTATCACATCTGCAGGTTTAACTTAATTGTTTATTTCAATTGCCTGTCTAAGGCGCTTGGATAGCCTTTTTCTTGAATAAGTTCAGTTGTGTGAATAAGTTTCCACAGCCAAATAATCCTTTCAGGCTCTAACCAAATACTTTGGTGTAGAATTTTCAAACCAAATCCCTTATACTTTTGTAACCTATTTCTAAAATATTCCAAAATATTTCTAAAGCAGGAACTGCGTTTACCTCTCACCCCAGCCAGGCCTTCTGTGAACCGAAATAAAACTTTACAATCTGTTTTTTTTATAAACAAAAAAAACTTGATTCTTTTAAACTATGAGCAAGCTAATGCCTTTCAATGCTGCTCTCTCTGATGGTGAAACATTCACAACACAAACGTATATTATTGCTAAAGGAGGACTTCCAGTCAGCTACTCTCTGACATGTACTGGTTTAAAATCATGACTCCAGAAAACCTTTCAAGTTAATTGTTAAACTCCCTAATAACCAGATAAAAACCCACAAGCCACTAGCTTAAAATCCAAACTCTGTACATACATAACACACCTTATAACACAAATGACACAGAAATATGGACTCAAGATCACAAGCAAGATTCAGCTGAGAAGAACAGTGTCATACTAGGGGAAAAAAGCATAGTTTGAGGCAGTCCAGGTTTCCAGAGCTGGAAAGAAAGCTTAAAAACTATTTTAACAGTTTACACAGACAGGGCTTTTTTAAAGTTCAGTTAGCGAAGAAAAGTTACTGAACTACATGTTTGTTGTACACTTTAGGGAGAGACAGTGACAGAAATCGTCAACTCTGGTGAACGTATAGAAAGTCGCCAAAAGGAACCTGTTTCTAACCTCTATGTGATGGACACTGGACAAGTCAGATCTCAGAACGAAACCTGATTTGATTGATTATAAATCTTTTATTTTCACAATTTGGTTCTCATGGTAGTCACTTTTAACAAATGAACATAAGAAATAAAGCTATATTATTTATAAGACAATTTAGAAAGCTCTTATCATGGACAGTGAAAACAAAAAATCAAAATGTTTCCGAGCAATATCCTTTACAGGCTCTCAACGTCACTCAGACCTTAAGCCTTTAATTGTAGAGTGGAGCCACTGAAAGAAACCAAGGGAAGTAAACTCTGAATCCCATGCCCCCAAAGATTGGAGAGTCATGAACTGGCCTGTTCAATCATATGAAGATCCACTGAGTAGGCACCATTCTTGAAACGAGGGACAGCCTACATTGTGTTAACGTAACTTTCAAAATGGTTAAAGCAATCATCGGTAACCATATATATTTACAGTGATGAAGTTGTATACATTATAGAAACATAGAAAATGACACCAGGAATAGAGCATTCTGGTCTATGAGCTTGATGCTCTATATAATATGATCATAGCTGATCATCCAACTAAGTGCATTGTTCCCATTTCTCCCTATTCCCTTTGATCTGTACAGCCCTGAGAACTACATCTAACTGCTTCTTGAAAGCAGACAAAGTTCTGGCCTCCACTGCTTTTGGTGACAATGAATTCCACAGGCTGTCCACACTCTGGGAGAAGAAATTTCTCCGCATATCAGTGCTGAGTGATCTACCCTGTATTCTTAGAGCGTGACCCATGTTTTTGAAATCCCCGGTCATCCTTCCTGTGTATACCCTGTCTAGTCTTATTAGAATTTTATATTTCTACGAGAACCCCTCCCCCCACTTCATTCTAGACTCCAGTAAATGTAGTCCTAACTGATCCAGTCTGTCTTCACATGTCAATCCTACCATCCCGGGAATCAGTCTGGTAAACCTTTATTGTGCTCCCTCCATAGCAAGAGTGTCCTTCCTCAGATAAGGAGGCCAAGAGTGCACACAATATTCGAGATGTGGTTTCACCAAGGCCCTGTAGAGGGGCAGCAAGACATCCCAGGTCCTGCACTTAAATCTTCTTGTTATGAAGGCCAACACGCCATTTTCCTTCTTCCCTGACTGCTACTCCTGCATTCTTGCTTTCAGCGACTGAAGTACAAGGACACCCAGGTCTCATCACACCTTTCCCAATCTACCGTCAGTCAGGTAATAATTTGCCTTCCTGCTTTTGCTACCAAAGTGGATAATGTTATATTTATCCACATTATATTATATTTTAGTCTTGACTGCTTTCAATGGTAACAAATTCTGTAGGTCCACCTCTCTCTGGGTGAAGAAATTGCACCTCACCCACACAAATATAGAAATTTCTGGGAAAGCTCAGCAGGTCTGGCAGCATCTGTGGGGAGAAAACATATTCACCAGACCCAAAACGTTAACTCTGCTTTCTCTCAACACGTGCTGCCAGATCAGCTGAGCTTTCCTAGTAATTTCTCTTCTTGTTTCTGATTTACAACATCCGCAGTTCTTTCGATTTTTACGTAGTTAAATTCTGTTGCCTGTAAAAATTACACTCCATTTCTCTAACTTCTTGATCTCCATTACATCTTTTCTTCAAGACAATCTTCCACTGAAGTACTTTCAAGAATGTACTCATTCAGCATGTATTGCATTCAATGGATCATTATTCACCATCTCCAGTAAGATGTCAATTCCAAATGCATCAACTCATTTCTTTATAGAATTCCAGAGAAAACATTCTCTCTGCAATATCCTAGTCCACTCTTCTATCACTCCAATATGATCTCTCCAAAACAAGGGTTCTCGTAAGAAAGTACAAGAGATACAATACTAGCTCATTTACCTCCTCCCTTTCCATCAACTGGGATCCTAAATACTCCTTCCAATTGAAAAGGATTTATTTGTATTTCATTCAATTTAATATACTAATGTATTTGCTGCTCACAGTATAGCATCCTCTGTGTGAGGGTACACCTCAGTTCAGTTAACAACACTGACACTGAATTTTCAGCTCATTACCATTTCTTCTTGCCTTGCATTGTTACTCCTTACCTCAATTAAATTAGCTGTTAAAATCTCTGTAAAATATCAATATCAATAACATTTTGAGAGAGATAACTACCAATGGAACTGACCAAAAAAGAGAAGACTTCACATTTTAAGACATTAACCAAACAAAATAGAATTACCATAGTTTAAACTATTAAGCTGGAGAGGGTTCAGAAAAGAGTTACCAGGATGTTACTGGGAATGGAGAGTTTGAGTTATAATGAGGCTGGAATAGATGGAACTTTTTTCACTGGACCATAGGAGGTTGAAGGGTGACCTTATAGAAGTTTAGAAAATCATGAGGAGTATAGATAAGGTGAGCAGCAGATGTCTTTTCACTAGGGTGGGGGATTTCAAGACTAGGGGACATATTTTTAAGGTGAGAGGAGAAAAGTTTAAAAAAGATTTCTTGTAGATAAATTACAGGATTAGTTAATGAATTAAAGGATTAGTTCCTCTGTAATGCCCCACTCTCTAGCAGGCTCACTATTCCCTAGCAAATTATGTTGAAACTTGCAATGTCTTTCAAAAGTCATTCCACTCAGTCTAAATGATCTATATATAATTTTTTACCTAAAATAAAACAAAGAACTGTGAATGCTGGCGATCTGAAGCAAAACAAAAATTCCTAGAGAAACTCAGTAGGTCTGGCAGCATCTGTGGGGAGAAAGCAGAGTTAATGTTTCAAATCCAGTGATTCTTTCCTGAACTTGACACATTAACTCTGCAGGACGGACCCAATGTCAGAATCACCGCAGTATATTTCTGCCCATTAACGGTGAATCTTTTTCAATATATGCGCTGATCTGCTGCATACTTCCAGCATTTGTTGCTTACATGTCAGAATTCCAGCATCCGCATTGTTTAAAGTTTAATACCATGAGTTTTATTATTAAAATTGAGATACAGCTCCAGGTCCATCAGTAGCTTTCGCATTTGCAAATGCGATGAATTATTACCAAATTACTTCCTAAAATATTCATGTTGTGCTAAACGTCACAGAAATAATATATCAAAGCAGCATCACATCACCTTACCTGTCATTTGCTGTTTTAGATTATTAGGAAGATTATTCAATTTGTGACGCAGGTTACTGGCTTCAATCGTTTCCACTTCCAGTACTTCACGAATGTTCCTTCTAACTTCTTCCTAAAAAATATCATCGTACACCATTATTTAATTATATATTTTAATATTTGAATAAAGCTTGTATCAGTAGAGTTTAAAGTTACAGTGCACATCACTGCTTCATATTTTAAACCAAATAAAATATACTACTTTGCCATGTACAGTTAGTTTTCTGTTTTGGATGTTGTGTCCTACACAGTAAGATGCATTAAACATATTTCCACCTAAGGCAATGTCAGTATGAGCTTAGACGTTATGAGCCTGCATTTCAGGTGCACAGCTTTTATACACAGGTATTCGGAATTTGGGAATGGAGGCCAGGCACCTCACAGGATACTGTATGGATTAGTACAGTTCCAAAATGAAATGTCAGCTAAACCTGAGGGCCATACCTGAACATCAGTCATCTTATAGAGTCAAAGTGTCATACAGCATGGAAACAGACCCTTTGGTCCAACCAGTCCATGCCAAACATAATCCCAAACTAAACTAGTCCCAACTGCCTGCTCCTGGCCCATATCCCTCCAAACCTTTCCTATTCATATATCTATCTAAATGTCTTTTAAATGTTGTAATTGTTCCTGCATCCACCACTTTCTCAGGAAGTTCATTCCACATGCGAACTACCCTTTGTGTAAAAAATTTGCCTCATGTCTTTTTTAAATCTCTCTCCTCTCACCTTAAAAATGGGTCCCCTAGTCCTGAAATCCACCACTGTAGGGAAAAGACAACTAACCATTAACTCTGTCTATACATCTCATTATGTTATAAACTGCTATAAGGTCATCTCTCAACCTCCTATGCTCCAGTGAAAAAAAGTCCTAGCCTTTCCAGCCTTTCTTTATAACTCAAACCTTCCACACCCAGCAACATCCTGGTAAATCTCTTCTGAACTCTCTCCAGCTTGACAATAATCTTCCTATAACTGGGCAATCAGAACTGGACACAGTATTCCAGGAGAGGCCTCACCAATGTCCTGTACAACCTCAACATGACTTCCCAACTCAGACACTCGAAGGACTGAGCAATGAAGGCAAGCGTGCTAAACCCTGTTTTAACCATGCTGTCTATGTGACACAAGCTTCAAAGAATCATGTACCTGCACCCCTAGGTTCTTCTGTTCTACAACACTACCCAAGACCCTACCATTAGCTGTACAAGCCCTACCCTTGTTTGCTGTACCAAAGTGCAATACCTGGCATTTATCCAGATTGAACTCCATCTGCCATTTTTCAGCCCATTGACCCATTTGATCAAGATCCCGTTGTAATCTTAGAAAGCAGTGGCACTGTCTACTATGCCACCAATTTTGGCGTCACCTGCAAACTTACTAACCATGCCTTCTATATTCTGATCCAAATCATTCATGTAAATTACTCTATGCTGAGAGGTCTAGCATAAAATTGGAAGAAGTCTTTGCTTCATATTATCACAAAATAACATACTGCTATCACTATGGAATTACGTGTGAGAATAGGGCAGCACGGTGTTCAGTGGCTAGCATTGCTGCACAGGGAACCAGGTTCGATTCCAGCCTCAGGCAACTGTGTGGAGTTTGCATATTCTCCCCATGTCTGCAGGATTTCCTCTGGATGCTCTGGTTTCCTCCAAAATTGTGCAGGTTAGGTGGATTTGCAATGCTACATTGTCCACAGTGTCCAGGGATGTGCAGGCTAGGTGGATTAGCCATGGGAAAATGCAGGATTACAGGGATAGGATGTGGGGTGGGTCTGGGTGGATGCTCTTTGGTGTGGACTCGATAGGCCGAAGGGCCTGCTTCCTGATTGTAGGGATTCTATGATTCTATTATATTCGTGAGATTACAAAATCAGTTCCAAATACAGAGCATTCTGCGTCAGGAATGAATATCATGTAGGTGAGTAGGCTCTGCAGGATCTTCTGCCTATCAATTTTAATTGAAGGAAATTCCAGCGAGTTGCAGTGACCTGGACATGCAAACTTTTATGATGCAGTATACACAACTGACTGTCACAGCTCCTACATTGCAACTGAAACTACACTTTAAAGATAATTTGGGAAAATACTGTAAACCATCATGTCATCCGTGAAATACTTGTTTCATCTCACCCATCCCCTGTGGTTCCAAGGTGACAGCCTTGTTGAATTGTAAAGGGTCTTATTATCTCCCTAGTTACTCTTTTGCTCTTAATGCAGTTGTAGAATCTCTTTGCCCTCCTGATTTTGTCTCAAGTATACTCCTACCGCCCTCATAATCCTAGAGGGATTTACTCGATCCCAGCTGTCTGTCCCTGCCTTATGCCTCCTTTTTTATCTTGACTAGAACCTTAATTTCTCTAATCTTCCAGAGTTCCCCGTATCTACCAGCCTTGCCCTTCAAACTGCTGGACTCTTGTTATCTCACTTTTGAAGGTCTCCCGCTTTCCAACCATCCCATTACCTGCGAGTAGCCTCTCCCAATGAACTTTTTAAAGTTCTTGCCTAACAACATTGGCCTTACTCCAATTTAGAACTTTAACTTTTAGATCAGGTCTATCCTTTTCTAGAACTATTTTAAAACACAGAATTATCACTGGCCCCAAAATGCTTCCTCACTGACACTTCAGTCTCTTGCCCTGACTTATTTCCCAAGAAAAAGTCAAGTTTTGCTTCTTCTCTGGTAGGTACATCCACATGTTGAATAAAAAAAAAAAATTCTTGTACACGCTTAAATTCATCTCCATCCAAGCCCTTAACACCATGGCAGTCTCAGTCAACGTTCAGAAAATTACAATTCCCCACCATTACAACCCTATTATTCTCACAGATATCGGAGATCTCCTCAAAAACCTGCTTCTCAATTTCCCACTGACTACTGGGGGCCTATAGTACAATCCCAATAAGGTGATCATTCCTTTCTTATTTCTCAGTTCCACCCAAATAACTTCATTGGACATACTCCCAGAAATACAGCCATAATGTTATCCCCAACCAAAAACTTCCCTCCTTTCTTGCTCCCCTTTCTATCCTTCCTATGGCATCTATACCTTAGAACATTAAGCTGCCAGTCTTGTCCTTCCCTGAGCCACGTTTCTGTAACAGCTTTGATATCCCAGTCCCACATTCCCAACCATGCCCTGAATTCATCTGTCTTACCTGTCAGGCCTCTTACAATGAAATAAATTCAGTTTCATTTATCAGTCTTACCTCATTCTCTGCCTTGCTCTTGCCTACATTGACTATTTGACTTGTTCCTCTTCTCAACTGCACCAGCCTTAGATTTCTCTCTCTGGGTCCCCTCTCTTACTAGTTTAAAGCCTCCTGAGGAGCAGTAGCAAATCTTTCCATCAGGATATTGGTCCCCTTCCAATTCAGGTGCAACCAGTCCTTCTTCTACAGATCACTTCTACCCCAGAAGAGCTTCCAATGATCCAAAAATGCAAATTCCTGCTCCCTGCACCAGCTTCCCAGTTACCCGCATCAACTCTAACCTTTATTCCTAATCTCACCAGCATGTGGCACCAGGAGTAATCTAGATATTACTACCCTACTACTTTTAAACCTCCCGCCTAATTTTCTATATTCTATCTTCAGAACCCCGTCCCTTTCTCTTTCTATATTGTTGGTACCAACACGTACAACGACTTCCTGCTGGTCACTCTTTACTTTGAGAATATTCTGCACTGTCCCTGGGGCATCATTGACCCTGGCACCAGGGAGGCAACACACTAATCTGATGTCCTGCTGTCGGTCGCAGAAACATCTAAATGTGCCCCTGACCTCAGAATCCCCTATCACCACTGATTGCCTGGAACTTGACATACTCCTCATTACAATAGAGCCAGTCTTGGTACCAGTAGCCTGGCTGTCAGTTCTCCATTCCCCTGAAAGTCCACAACTCCTGACATTTTCCAAAATAGCATACTTGATTGAGAATGGTTATAGCCACAGGAGAATCCTGCACAACTTGTCTACCTCTCCTACCTTTCCCGGAGGTAACCCAGCTATCTGACCGTATCTGCGGTTTTTCCCACCTTCCTGAAACTGACACCCATCACACCCCTGGTTCCTGTAAATTCCTCATTGTCTCTAACTTCCGCTCCAATCAATCCATGACTGTCAAGAAGGATATGGAAGCCAGAGAACTTAGAGAAATAAATAGTGATATCTCAAAAATTACCCATATTACAGAGGAGGATCATCACCCTATGGACTATCACTGAACAGCAAACTGTTGTTCCTAGGACAGTCATTGACCTCATGTCCTCTGGAGTTATCTCAATCCCCCAATATTAGATAGCCCGTTTCTACTTCCTTCCCAAAATTCACAAACAGGACAGGAGCAGACAGACCCTCATTTCATCCTCTTCCTGCCCAGTTGAATGTATTTCTTTCTATCTTGACTAATTTTTTTATCCCCTCGTGCACTCTCTTCCCACTTTCATTCACTATTTTTTGATGTTTTTCATTGGGTCCACAATCTCCAGGTCCCTGGCCATAGCTGCCTTCTCTTCAACACGGATGCGCAATGCCTCTACATGTTCATTCCCCATCAGAATGGTCTGAAGGCAGTCCATTCCCACCCACCACCATCCTGATTTGCCTGAATGAGCTTATTCTCACTTTGAACAATTCTACCTTGAACTCATCTTACTTTCCATAATTGTCAAATGTGTGGCTACAGGTATTCAAATGGGCCCTCAATATGCCTGCCTCTTTGTGGAGTATGCAGAACATCCTGATCCCTTCTCTCAGCTCTTTCTCTGATAAATCAATGACATAATTGGTGCTGCTTCATGCTCTTGTCCGTAATTGGAGAAACTAATCTATTTTGCCTCAATTTCCATCCTTTTCTTGCCTTCACATGGTCCATCTCTGAAATTTCCCTTCTCTCTCTTGACTTTTCTGTTTTCATTTCTGGGGATTGATTATCCTCTAATGTCCTGTACAAACCCACCGACTCAAAGGTTACCTTGATTACACTTTCTCATGTTCTACTTCTGGTAAAGATTCCATTCTCCTAGTTACTCCACCTCAATTCTTACACGTCCTCCTTTATCATCAACAAAAAATTTCCCTCTCTGTGGTTGACAGAGCCCACAGCCATATCTGATGCATTTCCTCCATTTCTTCCCTCACCCCTTCCCCTCCTTCTGAGAGCAAAGATAGGATTCCCCTTGTCTTTCCTTTTCTTTCAACTCCGCTTCACATTTAAATGATTATCCTCCGCCAATACTGCCACCTCATGCAAGATACCACCAAACACATCTTCATCTCGGCTTCTCTTTCAGTGTTCAGGGACTGTTATAACCTGGTCCACTCCTCCATTACTCCTAGCACATGCTCAACCCACCATGGCACCATCCTCTGCAATCGCAGAAGATTTTAACAATTGCCCTTTCACTTCTTCTCCACTCACTGTAACTCACGTTCCAGGTGAAGCAGTGGTTTAATTGTATCAGAGATAAAAGGTACTGAAGTTGCTGGAGAATCCGAGATAACAAAGTGTGGGGCTGGATGAACACAGCAGGTCAAGCAGCATCATAGGAGCAGGAAAGCTTGACGTTTCGGGCCCGGACCCTTCATCAAAAATGGGGGAGGGGAAGAGGGTTCTGAAATAAATAGGGAGAGAGGGG
>JAHRHZ010000133.1:35638160-35649728 GCA_024137785.1 Ginglymostoma cirratum | reverse complement strand
CTCTACATCGGGGAAACCAAGCGGAGGCTTGGGGACCGCTTTGCAGAGCACCTGCGCTCAGTTCGCAACAAACAACTGCACCTCCCAGTCGCGAACCATTTCAACTCCCCCTCCCATTCCTCAGATGACATGTCCATCCTGGGCCTCCTGCAATGCCACAGTGATGCCACCCGAAGGCTGCAGGAACAGCAAATCATATTCAGCCTGGGAACCCTGCAGCCCAATGGCATCAATGTGGATTTCACAAGCTTCAAAATCTCCCCTCCCCCAACCGCATCCCAAAACCAGCCCAGCTCATCTCCACCTCCCTAACCTGTTTTTCCCCTCACCTCAAGCCACACCCCCATCTCCTATCTACTAACATCATCCTGCCCCCTTGACCTGTCCGTCCTCCCTGGACTGACCTATTTCCTCCCTACCCCGCTACCTACACTCACCTTTACTGGCTCCATCCCCGCCTCTTCGACTTGTCTGCCTCCTCTCCACCTATCCTCTCCTCTATCCATCTCCCCCTCTCTCCCTATTTATTTCAGAACCCTCTTCCCCTCCCCCATTTCTGATGAAGGGTTTAAGGCCCGAAACGTCAAGTTTTCCCGCTCCTATGATGCTGCTTGACCTGCGGTGTTCATCCAGCCCCATGCTTGTTATCCCCTATATAACTTACTGTCTTCATTCTCCAAAGTATGCATTTTACATGTTATTGTACGCTTTGGTAGCCTTTCCAGGTTAGGAACTATTGACATTTTGGGATTGTTAACACGTCAACATTTAGAGAGATTCCAGCAACTCATTTAACCAAATTCTCATGGAAGTTGATGAGGGCACTAGTTGCACTCACTGTTATTTATGTCTGTTGTTTAGCAGTAATGGTTAGTTTTTATAATTGCAAGACTTGTAGCAGAAAACAGCAGACAGTTGAAAGCAGTGCAGTACAATGACTTGAAGAGAAAAGGATAGGGTCGTTTAACTCTTGTACTGCTCAATTCTTCACCATAATTTTACAGGTCCCTATTCTTACAGCAGTAATTGTTCTATTCCAGAAAGATAGATAGTGAAGGTCAAGACTAACAATCTCCACTTTTATATTTATGGAGTTATATATTACAAACTTAATTTGGTTCCTTAGCATTTGCTTACTTACAGCCAACCTGGATGCTCAGAGCTCTGCCCCGCCTATTAGTGCTGTCACATAATCAGCCAGATTGCCAAGTTGGTCCTTACATGTGCTTGGAAGCAAGCAGACACTTCTCAAAGTCTTATGGTAGTGGGCCTCACCAAAATCCATGGAAGCACCCATCAGTTTGTGGGTCGTGGCACAGTAAGAAAAGGGTTCCTCTGATTCCACTCCAGGGGATTGGCCACATTCAGGCTCTGGTTGGGAGTATTCTTGAATAGGGATCACTATAGACCTTGGCCACTAAGCACCACGTCTGTGGTCTGGGCTAACAGAATCAAGAGAGGTACAACCATCAGTCAAGGGTCTGGGCACTTCTTATCCAGGGCTGTCTGATGAGGTAGCTCAAGGGCCACAGTCTGTCCACTGGGTCTTGAGGTAGCTCAAGGGCCACAGTCTGTCCACTGGGTCTGTCCAGAACAACTAAGTAGAAAAGGGAATCAGGAAGGAGGGGTGGGTGGCGGGGTTGGTGGATTGTACAAGGCAGCCATCCTTAGGAAAACAGCTGCTCCCATTGCTTAGAGTTAATGTTGGCTTGCTTCTGTTCTTTGCACCTCCTAGTGGTGAAATTCATAGCATGATTCTCTTTTTTAAAAGTCTCATTTGATCAAATCAAAATAGAATAGCAATTGATGGTCACTTGTATTTATGAAAATACAGCAAGATGTGTATAAGTCACCACAATTCAGTGGCATCTTAAAGAAATTATAAAAAGAAATAATTGAGACAAAGTTAGGACAAAGTTGATCTTTAGTTCCCTCCAATGCTCCTGGGCTTGTAGAGTGGCTATGGGAGTCTGCTGCCAAAGTCACCCGAGGCTGCCAAAGCAAGGATTTGACTGTTGCCACTGCTGATGCTGACGCCAAAGCCACTGCATCACCGCCATAGCAAGGAGGGACAGACCAGACCAGCCAAGTCACCGACACTGAAGTCGTCGTTCAAGCCGTCACCACTTCAGTCATTTCCCGAAGCTGCCACAGTCACGAGGAACGAACTGGAACCACCATGCTGCCACTATAATAGCCACTGCTGAAACCGCCGCACCGCTGCCAGGAGGAACGGATCAGACCCACTGACGATGAAACCTTCGATAAAGCCATGGCTACTATGGCCTCAAGGAACGGACATCCAGATCCACCACACTGCTGCCACCGCAGCAGACCCTCACAACCACCTTCCTCCACCGCAGCTGCAGTAACAAAGAAAAGTTGAACTTTGATACAAAACAGAAAATGACAAAGTGAAGAAAACAAAACAAAAAAGAAAGAGGAATGCGGACGGCCAGGGAGCTGGAGCATACAGACACAGATTGTGAACACTTTCTTCACTGCCACTGCCACCATCTTGAATTAGTCGTTTTCAGATTTTAAAATTTCCAGATATCCCGGTGTCACCAACAGAACTCAAGAAGGAAACTAAGTCATTCCCTCCTTAACCCACATAAACAAGTCAAATTTGAAGCTACATATGGTTCTGTCCACTGTAGAACCCAAGTTTCCAAACAATAATAAAAAAGCATGAATATTCATCAGAACACAGGTCAAATGAAATAAAATGATACTGTTTCCGATGACTAAAGGAACAATAATTTGGTCATTGTCAAAAGATCCAATGGCAACTTGAAGGAAAATATTTTCACATAGGATGAAGATACAGATTTATCAGGTCTTCGAAAGGGGATGTGACAAATACGTGAAGGAGTAGTAGTTTCAGGGATATTGGGAAAGAATAAGGGATTATAGTTCCAGGTAACTGATTCGATGTTTGAAAGAGCCAGCAAAGATCCAGTGGGCTGCATGGCCTGCTTCTCTACAGTACAATCAATCATTCTGATTCTATGATTTCAGATTACTGCAGGCTCAGCACTGACGCACTAGTCAGATTAAATAATGCCTTCCTAATCATTCCAAAACCCTTCAGATATTTATAACCTTTTATTAATACAATCATATTTTCTGTAATTAATTTCCTGATATTTGTCCAAAATTTAACCTTAACAAGTTTGAATCTGTGTTCATGTGTCTTATTTGTGAACCCCATTCTTTAATGTAAAGTAGCATTTCTGAATGAACCTTTTCCATTCCTTTGGCTAGTTTACACATCTCCTTTCCATGCTGAAAAGCACAAGCCTTTCCATTTTGCTTCGGCATCTAAGGGATCAACCTTGTCACTTTCTGTGCATTTGTGGAATACTTCCCATACGTTGTATCAACCACAAGTGAATATTTTGTGCTTTGACCAAAGGAGTATGATTTGATTATAATTAAGGTTAATTAAATTATAATTAATGATTATAATGTAATTCATTAACTATAATTCTCCTTACGTGACGATATGGCTCAACATTCTATTAATTTTGCTGATGGTTGCTCTGCATGCATTTTATGTATTACGCATTAAGTTGACTAACGTACCTAGATCATTTCAATTTAGTTTTTAAATATGTCAGTATTATTTACAGAGTACACTCACCGCCCTTGTTTTCCTCCTATGCAGTGAAAGAAAATTGGCAATTAATTTACACTGGATCTATTTGATGCATTTGCAGCAGTGGAACACAGATTGGCTTAAGTACATGAGTATGAGAAGGATACTTGCTTTCCCTCTGGGCCTAGGAATGATAAAAAAAGGGACATGTTAAAAGTGAAACTTGATTAACATAACCGTCACCTCAAAGTCCAGAGTGAATTATTTGGGTTCAGGCTATGGTATAGTTGGAGTATTTTGTGAACTCAGCAAAACCTAAAGTGACAGAACTCATCTCAACTCTGTGGGACCTCGCTCAAACTATAAATGACGAAATCCTTATCAGCATATTGAATTACAAGGATGTTGGGACAAATAGCTCATGAGTTGCCTGCTTAATGTATCTTAATTGTAATTAATACTGATGAATGAGCAGAGTGATCACTTTCTTTTCCGATTATTTTTGGCCAGGTATGCCAGGTTTGCAGAAGTCCTGTTTTGTCTTTGATGTGGCATACTTTTTGCTCTAGTTATACAAAAAAGCCGTTACAATTCTCACAAAGTCAGTAACCAAGACATCAGCCCATCTTTTGTTTTACAGGTAGGAGACATACCTACTTTGTATTTCTTATACATTCTATTTATATTTCCAACTTTTAGTTATTTTTAAAAAATTTAACTTTATTTATATGTTGACGGAGCAAGAACAACATATCTGAAATACAGCACAATGTAGCTTTCATTACATTTACTAGTTGGAACCCAGTATTATAATATTTTCACATTATTACCCCTTTCAAAACCTGTTTCTAGATTGTTTCTAAAATGGAAAACATAAATTAATGATTGTTAATCACTAAATTGTGACAAATTAATTATTCTTGTCCCTTAACAAGGAAGCATGTTTTGTGCAATGAAATTATTTTCAATTGAGCTAATTTGTACTTGTAATGCAGTGTTCCTCTCATTAAAATAAGGTTAGTGTGGTTTTCTGCAAAATATTGATATTTTGCTTTGGTAGGGAAGTACCACTAGATGTCATAACAAATTTATCTCTTTGCAAATTTCCAAAATTTTTACTGTGAGAAATCATTAGCCTATAAAACATGAGGTGATTAGGACCCTTTGGTTATTATCCAAATTGTGGCACTGATTTTCAAACGTGAGCTTCCTTTGCAGGTTTTAATCGGAATTGAATAACTCATTAAATTAACTTGGACATGATCAGCAGATCCATACCTAGAAATTCACATTATACCATTGAAAGAGTTCTTGACTTTTATAGTCTTTGACAAACACATTCTCCAGCTTCAAATTTACATATGTTATATTTGTACTTAAAGATGCTTATTTTACTGATAAGGAGGTGATCCCAAACTACTGTCAAACAGGACTAAAATGCAATTAAAATAATTGAGACTATCCCTAGTATTTAAACGGATGGCCGCTGAGCCCCACCATTGCTTTGAACATTTTTTTAAACCAAAAAGAAAAAAGTTTCATTAAATTCAGTTCATTAAGGGCAGACCAAAAATTAGAATTTAAATTTCACTAATTGAAAATAAGATATCACTTTGCTAATAATCTCCTAATTTACCTAATCTGTTAACTATGCTTAGCGATTTGTTCCTCGTGTTCCATTACATCAGTAAGGGGGAAGTGAGCTACAAATTTAGTTTTAATGTGTGCTGTGTCAGAATATCAAAGTTTGTAAAAGACTTTTAGAATATTTTCTATTAAATCATAAAAATTAGTAGCCAAATTATGATAGATGCTCAATTAAAAATCAATGTTGTGATATGAAATGTAAAGAATCAAAATAGATGTGCCCCTCCTCCCATCCAACAAGCAAACACCCTCCACCTACCCCAACATAGAACATTACAGCGCAGAACAGGCCCTTCGATCCTCGATGTTGCGCTGACCTGTGAAACAAATCTGAAGCCCATCTAACCTACACTATTCCCTTATCATCCATATGTTTATCCAATGACCATTTAAATGCCCTTAAAGTTGGCGAGTCTACTACTGATGCAGGCAGGGCAGACATTCTAACTGACTTAAAAAAATATTAATTTTGTTTATACCCAAATGCATAATAATGTATAGTTACTCAGGATTTTGTGAAATTGGTAAAGATTGGTTGTGAAATCATGATAACGTGTCAAGCAAGAGATATTTTAGGTATATGAGACCCAACAAGCCAGACAGTGTGTATAGGAACCAATGGGGGGACCGGATATAACAATGTGGGTGATCTGTAGTTAAAGAATATGATCCAACGGGGCTAGGAATATTTATATCACTGTGGAGATGTGAGACAGCTGGACTGAATGCTTTTTGAAAGAAAGTATAACTGAGCAGAGAACAAAGGTGACTGCTTTTCATCGCTTTTCCCTCCACTTTAATTCTGGCCAGCGATCTGAAATAACGTTGGGGATACAAATTGCTCTGTGCTGCTGCCTAACAGCATCTGAAAAATATGTACAATGCAGAGCAAACATGGACGCATTCTGTGCCTGAATTGACATAAGGCCTAAATTTTCACTAGCTTTTCTGACAAAGAAGTGTTGTGGTGTGTAGTACCCTTGATATTACTCCCATTCATGCACTCATTTTGCTATTTTTGATTTACATATAGATTACTTACAAATCTAATTTACAGGCTCAGAACATAAGTGAGTATAAATAAATAGAAATCAGCACACAATTGTGGCTTGAGGAAGGTACCAACTCAATCCATATATTCATTTTCTCACTGTTAAAATTAAGCATCCAGCCATAGTTATCCTTTATAGCCATGAAACACATCATATTTCAATTGGCCTATATTGATTACAAACGATGTGAAATAGAGCACATCTTAGTGAGAATAAAATTAAACTGTAAAACAATTTCGCGGTGAAACACTAGCAAAATAATGCAGCCTACTGTGTCAAAAATTCTTGGTTTAATTTCAGACCTGTTTTGAACCACTGTAATTGGAGGAAATGCATGGTTCTATAGTTTGAAAATTGAGCCATTATAAAGAGCTGTGATAAGTTTGGACACAGGGATCGATAAATCAATTCAAAGAACATGAAAATTCAGGTTTGCAAAATTATGTGCATAGAATACAGATGACCTGATTTGTCATCACAATCTAGAAGGTGCATTATTTGGCTTTTTAACCTTCAGCAGGGTATTTGTAGCTGATGAGGCAATACGTGTTACCCCAGTAACACAAGAACTGAACATCGGCCTCATAGTACTGAATATATTTGAGTCCTTGGTATTGATGTATATTATTGTCACAGGTACTTTAATAAGGAACCCAATCATTCTGGGACTGCAGTAGTTTGGGACCTCAGCCAAGTGAAACAAAGGCCAAATGTTTTGCTGACTAACATTAGATATTTGCTTCAAAGTGGAAATTTAGCACAAAGGGGAAGAGAGGTGCTTTAACTAGGGTTTATGGCAAGAAATAAACTCTCCAGAACATGAGGAACATGGGAGGGGATAAAAAGGTATGGATCATAAGGCTGACCTGTAGTGAGACCAATGGCAGAGAAATGTCAAGAACCACAGTGTGATATAAGTGCAGGGAAAGAAGCCAGGGAGTAGGATTGGTGAATATTTCTAACATTTAAAAGTAAGAGTAATGTCTAAAGCTTGTGTTTAATTTTAAAGTGTTTTCTTAATAACTGTTCACAGTAGATTGTGACAGGTGATATCATTTTATTCTTAGCCTATAAGGGCAATATATCAGCACACTCAATTGTAAAGAATAGGGAATCTTGAGAACTAATCTATAAATTAAATCAAATATTATAGTTTTCACTAGATGGGTGAAGGGTTGCTGCTGCTGCATATGGAAACTACTGGATGCCAATGTGGTCCTGAACAAATGCATCTGTAGTAAATGTTTTATAGCTCAAGGAACTTCGGATCCAAGTTGAGGAGATGGAGTCTGAAGTGCAATGTTGCGCCACATTAGGGAAGGGTAAAGTTACCTGGACCCTTTGCTCCAGAGGGTGGTCACACCCATCAGATCAGGTAATTCAAAATTGGTATATGATCAGAGGCAGGACAGTGCAACTGCTGGTGAGACATGTTATGAGAACACAGGAGGTCGCAAATGAGGATCCTCAGCCCCAGCAAGTGTTTTCAGTTACAAGGAGCTTGTAGGCTGTGTGGATGAGTGGAGACAGCAGAGAGAATGAAAAAAACTGACCATATCACCTTCATACACAAACCTATTCAATTTTGAGGAAAAGAGATGGATGTAGTTCTGGTAGGGGACCGTATAATTAGTTGGATGGATCCTGTTGTCTTTTCAGCTGTGGGTGGCAGTCCTAAAGGCTATGTTGCCTTCCCAGTCCCAGGATTCGGTCCATCTCCGAGAATGAAGAACTTGGAGTTGGGAGGGAAGCGGGAGATCCAGAAATTGTTGACCATGTTGGTACCAACATTATTCGATCTAGAAAGGAGGTTTTACTAAAAGAAAGACTTTTGGAAAGAACGGTTTGGAGCATAATTAAAAAGCAGAACCTGCAAGGTAATAATCTGCTCTTGCCATGTCCAAGTGGTTTCAATCCTGGTTGCTGTGGCTCTTCTGTCTCCCTCATTACTACCAACTGTCTCAGTTTAACTAGGACAGGCTGTTTTTCTATCGATAGTCTACGGTAACAGGTTGGGTGTCCAGAAAGTCTAAAACCAAAATGGACTCTTCCAGGGTAGGCACCACCAGTGGAGTATCTGCCAATTTGAGGCGGCTCAAGGCATTTGCAATAGCCACCTGGCTTCCTGGATGCTGTTCTAACTTGTACTTGTATGCACTGAGAACAAGGGCCCAACGCTGAATTCTACTGGAAGCCTTGGGCGGCACCTGGTCTTCCTTCAGTATTCCTAGCAGGGTTTTGTGATCTGTGACTATGACAAATTCCCATCCGTAGAAGTTGGAACTTCCATGCACCAAAGATGACTGCTAAGCTTTCCTTTTCTATCTGGGCATAACTGTGCTCAGCACCTTCCAAAGCACAGACTATCAGGCATTCCTCTCTGTTGTTGAGCCAACACTGCCCCGAATCTGTACAGGGATGTATCGCATGTCAGCAGTACGTCTCGCTTCACAACATAGTGGGCCAACACCATAGACAGTAGCTGCTTTTGCACTTCGCTTAAGGTTGCTTCTTGTCTTTTCTACCATTCCCAAGGCTGACCCTTTTTCAATAGCAGGTGTAAGGGTGCCAAGGTGGAGGCCGGGTTACATATGAATTTTCTGTAGTAATTCACTAATCCAAGGAAAGACCCAAGATCCAGTACAGACGTGGGAGCTGGGGCTCCTATGATCACTCATACTTTCTCTTCCAACAGGTGTAAGCAGGTTTTGTTGACTCTAACCCAAGTAGGTCACTTGGGACACCTGGCACACAATATTTCCCTTCTAAGGCATATGCCTGCCTGGGAGAAACATTTAACCACTGTCCAAGTTCTCCAAGTTCTCCTCCCTGTTATCAGGACGTCATCCAGATAAATGGCAACCTGGGGTAGTCCTTGTAAAAATGTTCTCCATGGTCTGCTGCAAAAGGGCACAGGGTGATGATACCCCGAATGGCAACCTTGCAAACCGATATAGACCCTTATGGGTATTAATTGTGGCATATTCCAGGGGCTCGTCACCCAGTGGCAATTGCAGATTGGGTTGGCTCATGTCTAGCTTTGCAAAGGACGAAGCACCCCCGCCAACTTTGCGTACAAGTCCTCTGTGCAAAGGATTGAGCACTTATCAAGCTTTGAGAAGTGGTTTACCTCTTGATTAAAATCCCCACAAAGGCAAACTGAGCCATTAGGCTTGACAATCGGTATGTTCGGTGCTGCCCATTCTGCAAACTGGACTGATGTGATGGCTCCTTCGCTCTCCAACCTCCTGATCTCCACCTGTACTATTGCCCACAAGGCAAATGGCACAGGGAGAGACTTGCAGAATTTCAGAATTGTGTCCTGGTCTATGTGTAAAGTGGCTTTGGCCCTTTGATAGTCCCAAGCCCTTCTTGAAAAACTTTTGGGTATTTCAGGAGGACCTCAATGAGGCCGCCATTTTCCAATCAAAAAATGTTGAACCAATCAAGGTGAATCTTTCACTTCCAATTCCGCCTCAATAGACTTGGGCCCAAGCCTTTTACTACCATCAGTGATAACTGCACCAACTGCTTCTCATATGTTCTTGGTCTGGCTGAGGTCTTGTGCAAGTTTAGAGGTTGGAGTCCCAAGCGAATATTGTTAAAGACAGTTTCTGCAACCCAAAGATACAGCTGCGCCAGTACTGACCTCCGTGGAAACTGGGTGACCATTTACCCAAGTCTTAATTTTAACTGGCTCTGATTTAGATGTCACTAAGCAATTTAATGTTCTAACCCCCATGTAGGGAAACTTTCCAAGGTGTTTACTCCCTGGGTACTCACCTATAAGTTTTCCTACTCACATCAGGCCTTGCAGGACTCCTTTCCTGTTGAGTCTGCAAATTGGCAACAACTACAATGGCTCACTGACCCAGATCCTGAAGAACAGTTTAGCCACTTGACCAAGGCTTGGCTTTGTTGTGGGGCTCTGCTGTGAGCAGGCCTAGGATCCCTCTGCTCAGGGCATACCCTGCATGAGGGTTTGCAATTGCCTATACTCAGGTGGTGTTCCCTAAGCTCTGATGGACAGGAGAGGGTGTCCATTTTCATTGGGATGCCATGTAGCTCCCATGCTCCACTTGCTGCATTTTCTAATGAGATGGCCAACTGCAATGCTGGTCTGAAGTCCAGTTAGGCTTCAGCTAGTAGGTGCTTCTGCATGGTTACATAATTAATCCCACATACCAGACAGTCTCTCCGCATCTCATTCAGGGTTAACACAAATTGCCAGTCATTGCAATCTTGTCAAAAATCCCAAAGCAGATTCACCCAGTTCTCTAACACCTGAATAAAACTGACAACATCAAGATTAAAGGTGATTTGGGGTCATTATATTCCTTAACCAACTCTGTCAACTGTTGGAAGGTTTTAGTGTCTGGTGCCCTTGGAAAGTGAAGCCCTATATAACCAAAACTGCTGTAGGTCCACGCACATTCAGAAGGATTATTCATTGCTTTTCATGTGCCCTAGTGTCAATTGCCCAGAAGATATATCACATCCTTTCCACATACTGAGCCCAGTCTTTTACAGCAAGGTCAAGTGAGTTAAGTTCCACAAATAGAGGCATGATGCCAGAAATGCTTACTCCAATGAGATTACAGTTGCAAGCAAATGTTCTTCAGGCACATCCTGCTTTCTCCCATCACCACAGAAATAACTGCACAGAGGTTAGGTACTGTCACCAAGTAACCCTTTACTTACTAGTGCCCAGTACACTGGCTGTGACCATTCAACTCAGAGTCAGTCCTTAAATGAGGAGATTCTAATCTCCTGGTTATATAGGTCAGCCAAGGCTTTCCTATTTGGCCCAGGTTAACAGCCCCAATCAAGAACCTTATCGTCAACGAGATCCACCTGGTCCCAATCACTACAATTAAATTGGAGTCGTAGAGATTCAGAACTTGCAATATATTCATTAAAAAGAAGTCCCAGTTCAGGCCTTGTTTGAGAGACGTAAAAGGAAACGTAATTAATCTTTGGCAGAACTAGGGAGAATTGTCTTGAGAGCAAAACGTGTTTCTGCGAGGATTTACTTGGTTCCTGCATTTTCCCCATCTGCAATTTCTGCTGAGGGGCGGGCATGCAATCAGGAAACAACCATCGGGACTCTTCCGCCCTTGTTACAATTTAACAGTTTGCCACCAGTTTGGTGCAGTTGGAACTGATGTATCTGTGTAGTGTATCAGAGATAATAGGTACTGCAGATGCTGGAGAATCCGAGATAACAAGGTGTGGAGCTGGATGAACACAGCAGGCCAAGCAGCATCA
>JAHRHZ010000133.1:35613325-35637760 GCA_024137785.1 Ginglymostoma cirratum | reverse complement strand
TTTCTGATGAAGGGTCTAGGCCCGAAACGTCAAGCTTTCCTGCTCCTCTGATGCTGCTTGGCCTGCTGTGTTCATCCAGCTCCACACCTTGTTATCTGTGCAGTGTAGATAGCCCATCTCTGGCACAGTAGTGGTGTCCCTAGTCTTGGACCAGGAGGCCCAGGTTCAGATCCCACCTGCTCCAGAAATGTGTAATAACATCTCTGAAAAGTTTGATTTGGGAAAATGAGTAGATGGCCCATCCAAGGCAATGGCTCCATCCATAGATTTTGGGACGAATGTTGATAAGATTTTGATCTGCCATGTTTAAGCAGTCAGCTCTGTCCTCACCCCATAGTTCCATATCCTTAGTTTTGTTTTCCCATGTACAAGTTACATGTGCAAAATGATGAAGGAAGAATGAACTTTCAAGGCTTTCAGGAAGTGGATTAAAATTTAAATTCACACTACAAGATAATAAGGGAATATACCATTAATCTAACATATACTATAATTAAATCTTCCAAGGTTTTCCCGGAAGAAGACTACTGAGCATTTTAAACACTGTGGCTAGAAATCGTGTTCAAAGTTCTCAGGCAGCTTTTGCATTTTCAGCAGATCATTTGGCGTTCCATCGATGCTCCCATCTGGAATATCTAGTGAGTTTCTGCTTAAGTTTTGACAGTCAATCAAGAAAACATCTGAGAAAATTCCTGCCACAAACAACTTAGTTTTCAATACAGCCCTTTCGAATAAATATTTGTCCAACCAAGCTAATCAAATTCATGTTCAACGAATAAGAATTTCTTCTTTCTAGAAAATTGCCGCTAGTTTTTAAAGATAACCATGATAACTCCTTGAAGGACTGCAGTCAGTGTATTATTCCACTGAACAGTTAAATTGTCTCTACATTATTGGAACAAGTGACTGTCAGGTTTCCAATTACAGCTTTTGGTGTCAGTTAAGCAGCACAAAAATTTGTTTAACTTTTTCAGGAAATCTTTATGGTGCTCATTTAAAATGTGTGGGCATGAAGGTTGTTGGAGTATGACACTTCATCACAGGCAGTATTAGGTAGACTTTCTACTGAATCCTTCAGCTCGACTATACTTTGTGCTGTAATTTGCTAGAAGAGAAAATTGATAATGACATACCAAGAGTAATGGAGCATCTGGGAGCTTATTGAATTGTCAGCCCTACAAAATGATTTGAGTATTGTAAAACAATGGTGCAATGACCGAGAAGAAGGGTCAATAAACAATACTACAGATGTTGGAAACCTGAAATAAAAATGGAAAATGCTACTGGGAACACTGGTAAAAATTTGGGAATGCAACAGCTTCCTGATGAAAAGCCATCAATATGAAATGCTAAATCTACTTCCCTTTCCTCGCCAGCTGCTTTAATCACTGAGTACCACTGGAATGTATTGCACATGAACAAAACCAGGACTGAGTTCCTTGCAGACCACTTGACTCATGCTGTTGAGGAGGATTAAAAAGTAAATCAACAGGCATGTGGGAATCAGGAGGGAACATTAGAAAGTAATACCAGGGTATGTGAAATGTTGGGATAAGCAGATAGCAAGATGATAGAGAATAGTATGTTAATTGGTGGAGTCAGAGTAAGGGAGAAAGTAGTAAAGTGTAAACCAGGATTGCAGTGCATTTATGTGAATGCATGGAGTATAGTTATAACTGAGACCTAGCTGAAAGCAGGGCAAATCACTGCTAAATATTCCTGGTTGTAACGTTTTCAGAAAATATGGCATGTGAAAAACAAAAAGAGGTGTGCAGCATTTTTGGTTAACGAGAACTTTTTACAGCACTGGAGAAAGGAGATGTTCAACAACAGGATTGATTTAGCCAGAGCTAAGAAATGAAAAGGGTGCAATTACTTTGCTAAGTGTAATATATAAACAACCAGCTAATGGGAAGGATATAGAAAAACGCATCTGCAAGGAAATTTCTGCAGTGTACCCATCATGGAATAGTTATGATGAGGGACTTTGGTTACTCATATTAACTGGGAGATTGGTAATGTGAGGGGCAGCAAGGGATTAGTGTTCCTGCATTGTTTTCATGAGAATTTTTTGCAGCAGTGCAACAAGAAAGGATGTACTGCTAGTCCTGGTTCTTGGGAATAAGATAGACAAAGTAGATCAAGTGACAATGGGAGAACATTATACCATAAGGTTTAGGATGATGGAAGCAAATGACATTGTTAATTCTGAGCAATGATAATCGGTTGTGGAGAACGGACTTCCATTGGGCATAAACAGAATTGGGCTGCGTAGAATGAAACCAAAGGTTGGTGGGAAATGTAGTAGCTGAATATTGAGATACCTTTAAAGAGCAGGTGATTTGGTTATAGTTAACATATATTCCCTCAAAAAGGAAGGGTGGGATGAACAAACCCAGAGCTGTCTGGATGGTGAAGGCGATAAAAATTAAGTTAAAGAAGAAAACAAAAACATGCTTAAGAATATCAGGTAGTAAATGCAGTTGTGAACCATGCTGAATACAAAAGGTTCAGAGGCAAGGGGAAAAACAAATATGAGAATCATAGAATCCCTGTAGTGCAGAAAGAGACCATTCAGCTCATTGAGGCTAGACTGCGCGTCCAAAGAGCATCCCACCCAGAACCAAAACATTGAATGTATTGTCAAAACATTGAATGCATTCAAGAGGCAGCTAGTTAATAGCACTTGGGGTGAATGGAACCAAAGGTTATGGGGAGAAAGCAGGATTCAGTTGGACAATCATCCATGACCGTGATGAATGGTGAAGCAGGCTCAAAGGGCCGAATGGCCTCCTCCTGTTCCTATCTTCTATGTTTCTATGCCCATAAACCCCCATTTCCCATGGTTAATCCACCTGGTTTACATATCCTTGCACACCTTGGGCAATTTAGCATTGCCAATCCTCCTAAGCTGCACATCTTTGGACTATGGCAGGAAACCTGAGTACCTGGAAGACACCCACACAGACACAGGGAGAATGTGTAAACTCCGCACAGACTGGGTCCCTGGCACTGTGAGGCACCAGTGCTAACTACTGAACCACTGCCCCACCTGAGAAGCAAAGAGGAATTATGGAAAAAAGATTTTCAACTAACAATAAGAAATCTCAAATTCCTCTCTGAACACATCAATTCTAAAAGGGTGATAGAAAGATGAGTAAGGGAGATTTGCAACCAAAAAGGGGGAGTTACACTTACAGACAAGGGGCATGGCTCAGTTGTTAAATAACTTTCCACTTACTACAAAGCAGATGCTATCTAGGCCATGAATAACAAAGGACCAGACTCAATCACAAGAAGGGATTAAAATTGATAAAAAGAGAAAGTCTTAGATAAATTATCGGTACTTAAAGTTGGTAAGGTATCTGTACCAAATGACTTGCATGCAAAGGCATTGAAGGAACGGAGAGTCAAACTGGTAGAGGCACTGACAATAATCCTTTGATATTTGCCTGATTCAGGAGTGTCGGAGGATTGGAAAATGGCAAACATTGCACCATTGTTCACAGAAAGGTTGTACAGACTGGTCTGTAATTGCTGAGCCTATTATTTTAACTTTGCTGGTAGAAGCATTGCTAGGAGCAACGTTTTGGGTCGAATTAATAGTCACATGGTCAAACATGGATTCATTCAGATGAGTCAGCATTGATTTGTTAAGGGAAAATCATGTCTAACTAATTGCTGGAGGTCTTTGAAAAAGTAACAGGGAGGCCTGATGAGGGGAAGGCTATTGATGTGGTGTATGTTGATTTCAAAAAGGCATTTAGTACAGGGCCACACAACTGATTGGTGAGGATGGTTGTAGGCTATGGAATAAAGAGGATAGTAACAATGTGAATTCAAAATGGCTGAGGGTTATCAAACAAAGTGTAATGGTCAGTGGATATTCTTTGTGCTGACAGAAGGTTTTGTGGTAGGATTTCCTGGGAGCTAGGTTATGGGACTTCTGTTTTTCCAGAATAATATAAATGATCTAGACTTTGATGTGCAAGGGACAATTTCAAAATTTGCAAAACTTGGGAGGATTATGAACTGTGAGGAGGACAGTGTAAAACTTCAAAAGTAGATTGACATGTTGGGGAAATGGGCTGATAGGTCTCAGGTGAAGGTCAGTGCGAAGAAGTGTGAGGTATTGTATTTTGTTACAGAGAACATGAAGAGACAGTATGAAATAAAAGGTACTATTCTAAGGAGCATGCAGGGGCAGAGACCAGGGTGTATATGTACATAAGTAATTAAACGGTGGCAGGGTAGGTAGACTGAGCTGTTAATAAATCAATTGTCCACATTTCTTTTATAAGGGCATAATGTACAAGACGAGGGAGGTTATGCTGAATTTAAGATATTGGTTAGATTTCAGTTGGGAGCATTGTGTGTAGTTATGGGCGCTGCACTATCAAAAGGATGTGAATGCACTGGAGAGAGTACAGAAGAAGTTTACAAGGATGGCTCCAGGCAGATACATTTCAGTTATGAGGAATGAATGGAGGAGTTGGGGCTGTTTTCATTGAAGAGGAGGCTAAGAAGAGATTATACAGAAGTTTCCAAATCAAGAGGATCCAGACAAAGAGGTTAGGGAGAAAGTAAATGGAAAATAAGAACAGACAGCACAGTTTTAAAGCAATTTGCAAAATAAAAGCAAATGTGAAGTAGGATTTTAAATTCAGTAAGTAGTCAGGCTACAGAATACCCTATCTAGAAGTGTGGGGGAGACAAATTCAAGATATGAATTTAACAGGCTGTTGGTTGATTGTTTATATAGAAACCAGTGTTATGGGGAAAAATCAGGAAATTGGCTCAAAGTTAAAATGTTCAGAGAGCTGAATGGCCTCTTTCTGAACTATAATTCTATGATTATGAGTATATGCAGCATTATCTTACATCGAACTAAGTCAGGTATGCACACGGATTAAATAAATGGAAATAAAGGCTGGTTAAAGAGCGGGTGGAAAAAAAGGACAGGAGAAAAAGTGAACAAAGTATTTTAAAAGATCCTCCCAAAAACGTACCATGAAGCAATGAAACGACTGCTTCAATTGTTCCCCTAACTGGTCAATAAGGTTCATTGCAATTATTATATTGGCAATGTCAAAGCGTATTCACACTGTTGAGTGCAAACTTAACTCTCTGTGGTAAATCTAATTTGAGTTTAATGAGCAAATCCAACAAGTAACAGTAGTTGAAGGTGGGATGCATTTTATATGAAGTATGACTACAGCATAAGAGAGTGAATCAACAAGAAATTTATGCATAATTGTATTCAGGATGCATCTGTTCTTTGCTTGAATTTGGCCTTGCACACATGATACGCTGTGCACTATAGCTTTTCAAGCAAGGCTTAGACAATTGATTTTTGCAGATAGTTTGTCAACTTCATATGAATGTAATCCAGAGAAAAAAACGATTCTAAGTTGATTTTTCAATAGCATAGCTTTCAAAATGTTACAGTAGGGTTTCTTTTTACTACGCATTTTGTCACACTAATTTCAACACCAAACATTGAAGAAATTTTAATGACTTTAAAAGCTTCTCATTTTACTTCAGTGTTGAAAACATTTGATTGCAGGAAGATTATATCCACTCTAAATAAAATCGTAAATTTGCGGTTTCAGTTGATCATTTCTGTTGAAATCAATTTCTCTAAGAAAAAGTTGACAAAGAGGTATTCTTGGTGCAAATCAATCTGCTTTTCATTTCCAGCATTTGCTGTTATTGGTGCAGGAGATAGCTTGTACACTTTAAATCAAAGATAAAAGGTACTGCAGATGCTGGAGAATCCGAGATAACAAGCATGGGGCTGGATGAACACAGCAGGTCAAGCAGCATCATAGGAGCAGGAAAACTTGACGTTTCGGGCCTAAACCCTTCATCAGACACTTTAAATCAAACCTATTTTTGAACTAAAGATGCACTAGATGCATTAAGCTGAGGCAACCAGAAACTTATATTACCATTCCTGTATTTACTAAGTCTGCTGCACTACATGTAGAACACAATGACAAACTAGTAACATTTTTAGGAAGATATTAGCATTGAAAATGCTAATATTAGGATTGCATATATGCAGTTTATGCTAAAAATTAGTTATTAATTTCATGTTACCCATACTGCAGATAGGTATTCATAATGTAAATTAAAGACTTCCAAGGCAAATAAAGATTATACAATAAAGATTTTTTTTCTGATCAGTGACAGACATTTCTGCTCGGGAGAAATTTGTACTTAAAGTACAAACATATGAAAGTAACATGCAGGAAAACACCAGTTGGTACTTTCAGCCAGTCCCATTCAGCCATGTTGTAATGAAGAAATGCAAATAAAACACTAGAATAACGCAACAGAAACCTTTTTCTTTCAACCACATAAAACCCATTCAATTGCTACTTCTCTTCCATTCTGAAAACAAAAACTATTAAACTCTGATGCACTGCTGAAAGGTCAGTACTGAATTCTGTCTCTCCATTGATGCTGCCAAACTGCTATTGTTTTTACCCCAGAATTTTCTGCTTTTATTCCAAATTTCCAACATCTGCTGCATTTTTGTGTGAATGAAGCATTATAGATTCCCTGTGCTTCTAATCACCAACAGTACTAATGCGATTGGTTTTAAGTTAGGGGCAAGAACCAGGAGCACGTGGTCTGAAATAAGCACAATTCGAGAACTTACCCTCCCAACCACAACCATTTCATCCCAGTGCAGGAGGCCTCAAAACTTTTAAGCCTCCCAATATGTAGTTGGTTACCCCAAATGCACTCCTACATAAACCTTGTGGAATTGATGTTAAAACCAGTGACCTTCTTGAGTGAAAAATCAGAGCGTGTGAGGGGCGAGGTGATGGACGTATAGTGGTGTTGTTCAGAATAGACCCAGAACAGACAAAAATAGCCTTCTAGGTTAGATAGGAAGGTGTAGTAATTGTAATGATGTCAGCCAAGTAGACCTCAGAATATGAGTTCCCTGATTAGGGCTGTTAATCTGGTCCAATCAGGGAGCCCTGGCTGACAGACGTTAGCAGGAATGTCAGAGGTTCTGGTAACTCAGAGCTGCCTCTGAGGAAGCCTGGCCAGTATCAAGTACTATGCACATGTAAATAAAGGGTGACTTGGTGACAGGATACCAGCCTCTGTGGAGTTAATTCAGAAAGGTAGGGAATTTGCAAGTCAGTGAAGTGACAACAGATTTTCTTGTGGCAAAGAGGAACACTTTTCTTGACATTCCATTTCACTGAAATGAATAATGCAACATAAAAACATGTCTAGGATTAAATGCACCATCCTGTGCAAGTCCATTCCCCTGTTTATGAGTTCCCGTATGATAGTCTTTAGATCCATTTTTACATTTTCCAAAACATTTATGTTTCACATTAACATTAATCTTTATCTGGAGATACAGTTTAGGATGATTATGGTTTGATATTTTGATATTTGTGTTTTGATATGGGCATATTTGGGAATTTTCAGCATCACCACATTTCGTAGCTCCACATCTCTGACCTGGGAAAAATTGCCCAGTGTAGTCAGATTTTAATTCTGGTGTAAATAAGAGTGCTGGGCAGAATGTTTGTCTAAGTATTCTAGCACTTTGTTACAACTATGAAAAATAAATGTAACATAAAAAGCCCTTCAAATACACCCCCTCATGCCAGTCTTCTGCCCTATCAATGCCCACTCATGGCACCTCATGACACCTACCTAAATGGTGGGTACTTATGCCTTCCTTGCCAATCTATGTCCCCTCACCTATACCCTATTACCCTTCATAGCCTGCATGCTAACTCAGACCTAATGTACTAATGCATGCCCCTTAATCATGCCCCACCATTCAGTAGGATCATGGCTGATCTGGCATTTACCAGATTCACTTTCCTTCATTTTGCCCATAACCCTTGATTCTCCTACTGATTGACAACCTATCTCAGCCCTAAATATACTCAAGGACTTTGCCCCCACAGCTGCCTGTATTCCAAAAGCACACAACCCACAGAGAAGAAATTCCTCCTTATCTCAGTCTTAAATTGGTGTCCCTTCATTGCGTCTATGTCCTCTGGTACTAGACTCTCCCATGATGGGGCGCATCCTCTCAGCATTTTCACTGTCATGCTCCTTAAGAATTCTGTATGTTCCAACAAGATCACTTCTCATTCTTCAGGACTCCAGTGAGCAGAGTCCCAACCTATTTAACCTTTCCTCATAAGGCAATTCCTCCAACCAGGGATCATCCTCGTGAACCTTCTCTGAACTGCCTCCAATGAAATGATCTCATTCCTTAAACAAGGGGATCAAAACTGCTCACAGTACTCCAGATGTGGTCTCACCAGCACCTTGTACAGTTGCAGTAAGATTTCCCTACTCTTACACTCCATCACCCTTGAAATAGGGGCCAACATTCCATTTGCTTCCGATTACCTGTTGCACCTGTGTGCTAGCTTTGTGTTTCATGCACAAGTACACATGAGACCTTTTCTGTTGCAGCTTCCTGCAGTTTCTCTCCATTTAAATAATACTATTCTTTTGTTCTCTCTCCCAAAATAAGTAACTTCATACTTTTTTCACAATACACTATTTCCCAACATTTTGCCCAGTTAACATATCAATATCTCTCTAAACTATTTGTATTCCTCTGGCAACTTACCTCCAACTATAGTAGCAGAGACAGAGTGAGTGGGAGGTATCACGGAGAAGGTAGTGGCACTTATGCTAGCAGAGTGGAAAAGGAAATTGACTTCCTTCAGTTGTGCAGGTATTCCTTCAGAGACCAAACTAACCCAGATGGCATCGTCCGACCAAGCTGGCATTGTCTGGCATCATGAGCTCCTCTGCCAGACCTTGTTGGGGTGGGGGAGGAAGACAACTTCCTGCCTATGCACCACCCATTCCAGCAAGGCTTCCAGGATCCTTCCTGTAAAGCAGGGCACTGATTTCCCCCATCTGCCATGTACAGGGCAAATGTCAGCAACCAAGCAGAGCAGCTGGGGATTGACAGTAAATGTCCAGTGCACAACAGACTTTAAAAGATAGCGAAAGTGGAAGGGATTCTGATGGATTCCAGGATATCCGCTGAATGGTAAGTTGTTCTGAGAATTGCAGTTTGAAGATGTGACAAACAAGTTTGAAACCAGGTAGATAATATTGCTTGGGCTTAGGCGGAAAAGGGAGATACCACATTTACTGCCTTATTTAGCATAGTGGCGATGCCAGGAGCAATGAAATGCAGGCCATTCAGAGGTGGTGGAAGCCTCACCTTGAGGTAGTTAATGACCCAACTGACATTATGTCGCTGTGGGACCACAAGATTGGGAGCTGATGTTACAGACTTTGCATACTGGCCATAAAATCTAGCCCTAGGTGGATTAATAATGCATTATTGCAGGTCATGGGACTAATGGATTTCTCGTATTACAAGGGAGACGAAGAAATGATTTATACTTGATTTAGAAATTAAAATCCCTATATTGCAGCATCATAATCGTTCATAAAAATGAGTTTATTTTAATTTGGCTTTAGACAATTAAGGCTCATATTAAATCATGCATTAAGTTAGAATTCACATTCCAGTACATCTTTCAATGCTTTTGCTAATTGTCATCTTGTCACTTAAGTGGACTGTACATTGTCTGTTAATCTTAGCAGAATCCTTGATTGATTTGTGAAATTATCACACCATTCATCATTGCTGACCTTGTACTGAAAATAATTATATTATCCCTATTCAATTTAAATATGGTCTGTGAGGGAAGAAAATTAAGAGATTTAGTCCTTTTACTCATAGAAGCTAAGAACATAGTAACTTTCTAGAATAGAATGAAACCATTAGAGTTCATCTGGTCAGTGCTATTATTTCGTCCTGTGTTGAATCTCATTAACACCTTTCTTTCAAAAGCACCAGGTACTTATACAGCATCTCAGATTTGTTGAGGATCAGATCTTTGTTTCCTTTCCAGTCAAATCCATATATTCCCATCCACTGCACGAAGGAGCCAACTGTGACTGGTCTTTTCAACTTCCCTCTTAGCTGTCTTTGCAAATTTGTATGTTAATTATAAAGATATCCATTACACTTCTATCCTTTCTAATGCCATAGGTGTATTCAGTGAATAGTGGAGCAGCCGCAATCATGACTGATAAGTTTCTCGATCCCATTCTTCTACTTTCTCCATAACCCTTGTCTCTGTTACTAATTAAGAACCTAGCTATTTCTTTTTTAAATACACTCAATGACTTGGTCTCCACAGCCTTCTGCAGCAGTGAGTTCCACTGGTTCATCACTCATTGGCTAAAGAAATTCGTCCTCATCTCAATTCTAAACCATCGTCCCTTCACTCGGATGTTGTGCCCTTGGGTATTAGTCTCTCCTACTCATGGAAACATCTTCTCCATCTCTCTCCAGGCTCTCAGTATTCTGTAAGTTTCAATCAGATGTCCCCCTCATCCTTCTAAACTCCATCAAGTATAACTTTGTTATATTAATAGCACCACTTCTGAGCCTTCTATTCGCGAATATACATATTTTCCAGCTTTGTGATTTCACCACTTGCTCGGGTCTCGAATTTCAACCATCAACTTAATTGTTTTTCACTGTATTCATGCCAAAACTTGGCTATGTTCCTAATAATACAATGAACAGAATTGTAAGAGTATCTATTTGGGCCTGAACAAAATGGATATCATTATGCTGTTTCTTTTTTCTCCTGTTGCCTTGTGGTGAACAAGTTTGATATTTTATATAAACCAAAATTTGGAAAAAAAAGGAAAAAAAGAACAACCTTGGCCTGTTATCCTTCAATTTCCTGGGAAAAGCAAAAAACATTAGGCCAATTTAGGACAGACTTCAGGGGAATTTCTGTGATCCCTGAAGATAATCCACCCTCGGGCTACTGTCTGTGTGGAGTTTTCACATTCTCCCAGTGTCTGCATGGGTTTCCTTCAGGTGCTTTGGTTTCCTTCCACAGTCCAAAGATGTGCAGGTTAGGTGGATTGGCCATACTAAACTGTCCGTAGTGTTCAGGGATGTGTAGCTTAGGTGAGTTGTAGGGGTTGGGTCTGGGTGGGATGCTCCAAGAGTCGATGTAGACTTGTTTGGCCGAAGGGCCTGTTTCCACACTGTAGGGATTCTATGATTCTATGATTAAGCGAGTTCAGATGACTGCAGTGAACTAGGGTATTGATTATTGCTGATCCAACACCTCTATCCCTACACTATCGTCAAGATGGAATAGAACAAGAATATTGACTGGAATACACTGTTGCCCTACTTATTCTCCCTCCCTTTCACTGCGTTCGACTCCCATGCTGTTTAGACACTACCAATCCCTATTTACCACTTTTGCAGCTCCATGCCATTCAGCAGTAAGTTGCTGCTGTTTGCTGTGTGCTACCTGGCCTTGGACACGGCCCAGGGAGATAGTCAGTCTGGTCTATTTGGTCCGATTGACTGTACTTGGAGATGTGACTGTACAAGTGACTGTGAGTATCATTTAAAGGCGGAAGCAGTAAGTACTTGCCCCAAGCTGCATGAACAAATCTTTTGTGATTAGGTAAAGAGCTAGTTTAGAAAGTTAACTCAAGTGATTTGTGGTAGTAACAAGAAACAAATTCATCCGGATGGTTTCTTGTCACCTGCGAGTGACATAATCTACTACCTGGAGGGGAAGAAATTAATCTTTGAAGATTTTTTAAATACTAAGAACCTGTTTGTTGGCCTCACATCCAATTAAGTTGATATACCCACACCATTATGTGGTCTGTAGTTTCCCATTCATTAATCCTGCCCTGTGGCACTTCATGAGTAATACTGCTTCCTGTTAGCTGACAAATCCTCTATCCATACTAACATACACCTGGAGTTCTTATTTTGTGTAGCCAGTTTTGATACTGCACATTATGACATGCCTATCAGAAATCTAAGTGGATGACATTTACATGATTCACCTTTCACCACCTTACTAGTTATTTCCTCAAAAGAAACCTAAATAAGTTAGTCAAACATGATTTTCTTTTCATAAAACCATGTTGCCTCTGCCTGGTTGTATTATAATTTTCCACATGTCCTGCCAATATCTCACTAATAACAGTTTGCAGCATTTTCCCTATGACAGATGTTAGGCTAACAGGTGTATAGTTCCTCTTTACTGTATCCCTCTTTTCATGAACAGTTACTACATGAGTGATTATCCAAAAACTGGGGAGCTTTGCAGAATCATTAGTCACTAGACTTCCAAAAATCACTTGATAAATGATGTAAAAATATTTCCAAGTGATTAAAGACATCACGGGAAGCCAAAATTGAACACAATTACTTGTTGTACCTATGAGTCAATCTTTCTGTCAAAGTAAGTTATAAACCATAAATTAATCTTCTTTAAGGTTAATGAAAATAAATTAAATCTGAGAAATGAATTTCTTCTGGCAGTAGGATTTTTGTTCCCAAATTGCTTTCTTCTTTCATGAGCCTTTCTCGAATCTTATTAAATTTTCATGTCTTTTTGTTTGAATTTCAGAGCCTATAGACTTTGCAAGTTTACTTTAATGGGGGTAATTTTCAACTTGCTGTCTATGTGCAAGTCTGACATTTTGGAGCACTCAGAGTTTATAGCAACTGCAGTTTCCAGTTTTGTGAATGGTAAAAATGAAATCCCATTTGACCTGTTTCATTTCACAAAAAGCAGAAGTACCAATTCAGTCCTGGTAGTGGCACTGCTGATCCATTCTAAGCATTTGGAGTGAAATTGCCACAAACCAGTGGAAAAGGCTAGTTTTCTGCTCTTTGTGCTTTACGTGAGCTGAGGGGTGGGGGGAGGTGGGTGGTGGTGGTTTCCTAAGAGTGTTGATGGAGAGATCCATCCGAAAAAAAGTGTACGTACGTGGCTGAGTACCTCACATGCCATTTTCCTGGATCTCCACTTGTCTGAAGATTATTCATTGAAGTGGTTGTGCCAAAGCCCTGAGGTTGACAGATCAAATAAGGAACTACAGACAATCTCCTCTTTCATATCTCTTCAAACAGGTTAATGTTTCCCTCAGTGGGATCAGCTAGGAAAAACTTCTGTAACTTTTGGTTTCAATAGCATGTATTCTGTGAAGTCACAATTTTGGTTATTTTAAATATTTTTGTGGAACTGTTGACAAATATTGGTCCCATTAATCAGCCCTTTAAAACCACACATGCACCTTGTAACAATGTTGTCCCACTTCAGAAATAATATAAGACTTTCCATGCAACGAGTTTTTTTTAAACTAATTCAGTTCAGAAAGGATTTGGTTGAGAAATATGGAAAACGAAGTAAGGACCTTATCCACAACAAAAAATGAACAGCAACGTCTGGCAATTAGACATGTGTAGGTAAGTGCAGATATCTGGAGGTTTCCTGCAAGATAGCCTGCTCCTCTAGGAGTAGTGCAGTAAAGACTCTTAGCCAATGGTCTTGCATTGAATACACGACTCTGGATTTTATGGCTGCAAATTAGGCAGTCTATGCTCCCTGCACAACAACTCTCCACCCCTACCAGTAGTTACATAAACTACAGCATATGACATCAGGTCAGCAATGCAACATCACTCCAGACTCCAAAATTATGGTCAGTTAAGGGTTGCTGATACCAGAAGCTTGCCTGCCTTTTTGCAATAACAATAATAAACAATTTTGCAGTCCATTTCTTTTTGTGGTAGAAACAAAGGAGAAACATTGGGAATCATTCCACCAGGCATAAGGAAGCAGCATGAGAACAGATAAAGAGGCCTGCAAGTGGGATCATGGCTGCATGTAACAGCAGGATCTGCTTTGAAGGTGGCAGCATCTGGATGTTTAATTACAGTTCATTCGTTCATTGTTTCTGGTCTGCTATCAACCACCTCCATGCCAATTAGGTCTGTGGCGAAAAAGCCAATGGATGACATCGTCAATGAAGGCCCCAAATTGGGATTAGAAGAGCTAAGAGTTATAATTGAACCATCGCTGACATTCATGCAGCAGCAGATGGTTTTAACCCTGTTGTTTTTATGTGCAACGATCCTAGAATTCAGAAAAGACCACCGACTGTGAATGACCTCCTTGTCCTTACTGTCGATACCCTCCCCTAAAACCTCCACCACCTGTGACCGAGACCGACCTCAGGAATATAACCCTGGGTAGGTATAGTGTCAGCAGCAGCCACCATCTCCCCAGTGACGTTGCTGAGTATGGAAGATCTGCTGACCTCTGGCAGCATTTAGAAGGCAGTATGTCTTCTTCAGGGGCTCTTGATCTCAGGGTATGCTCACCACTGACCTGTCAAGTGCTTGAGTCACAAGATTCAGCAGGGCCTTCCTGCCTTCCAGTAGGCAACTAAGGATTGAAAAGCATGGTTTACTCAGCAGTTTATTTTGGCAAATTATATTTTAAACTGCAGAACAATCTTTCCACTTTTACGTTTAACACAATCAGACAGAACACTATTAAAACAGACATTAGACTGTCATTTAACTAGACGTTCAATGCTGCAAATTCCAGGATATGATTCTTGCATCCTGAGGGTTTACTTCTGCTTTTTTCTGTACCCAGTCTGGAAACATTTAACCTCAGGATAGTCATTCAATGGGGTGTGTTTCCTTGGAGACTTCTTTATCTAGCTCCAGCTAAGTAAATCTTCCCAGCTCAATTCGACTCCTCAGAGATTTAGACTTTCTAATCCATACATTATCTACAATCCATATTCCTGTGTGGATAATCATTGTGTTTTTCAGCCTTGAGCTACTCTATGCCAGACAATGTCAGGCAGCCTGTGACTCAGTTTCAGGAACATCTTAGAAACCTTTTTCCTCTCAAAGCCCATCTCCATGACAACAAAAAGGTCTGGTATCCAGGTAAGCATATCGATAATTTATCTTTGTGACCCCAACTCTCATTTGTCTTGGAAGCAAATGGCCAATATAAAATATTATGTGTTACAATTAGTTGCGAAACCGGCTCCCCTCAGTCAGTTGCAATGAACGTTTAAGTTCTTTTCAGCAGGAGGCTAAACTTCACTCCATTTAAAAGTACAGTTTACTTTTTTTTCCATAGTGTAACAATAAGGAGCCAATCACAATTTTTCTTGAGTTAAACAGCATGTTTATTACTTGCTGATTCTGAGAAAAATAATAAAAAGTGCAACTTCAATCATGCGACTTTTGTGTAGACTCTTGGGCCTTCTTGCACACACACAAATACACAAAAGTTAAGAGGGGATTGTGCTCAACATGAAAAAGAACACAAAATAATGGATAGTTTAGGTGGCCCTGAGGTGCAAGGTTTTGACCTGAAGCCATCATTTGTTGGTTGGGTTTTTGGACAGTCAGCAGTAATGAATATTACATGTTTAAGTTCTTGGATTCCTGAAGTTTCTGACCAGTCAGTGCTGTAGGTCAGTGTTTTTCCTCTTGAGGAGCCGAAAGAAGACACTTCTACATTCTGTGCTCAGTTCTGTCGTCAAAAATCCATCTTCTCTGCTTTGCCAACAAAAAAACCCTCGAATTAATTTGATTTTATATCTCAAGTCTGAGGAAGCTTTGTTTTCACAATCTATAGTTGAGGTTATATCTCCAGTGTGAAAATTCTCGTAATTGTCTAAATCACATTGTAGACAAGCGTCTTACATGCCTCCTATGGGAGGGGGTAGCATGATGGAGTTGACACATGTCATTTCCTTTGCTAAAGTGTTAATTTCATTTATTATGTTCAATCCACGTTGGTTTGACAAATATCACCAACATGTGGGGTTCAGGAACTATTTTAAACCAGAATATTTGGTATTTTTTTGAAACTATTTTAGTCCATGAAAATAAGAACGTAAGAACAGGAACAGAAGTAGGCAATTCACTCCCTGCTTTTCTCCCCCCCCCCCACCATCTATGGGACATGGGTGTCACTGGCTAGGCCAGCATTTATTGCCTGACCCTACTTGCTACGGGTCTGGAATTACCTGACCAGGTAAGGATGGCAGATTTCCCTCCTTAATGGACATTAGTGAATCAGATAAGTTTTTACAACTATTGACTGTGGTTCTTAATCTTGAATGTTATCAAGTTCAAATTTCACCATCTGTCATGGTGGAATTGGAACCCATGGCCCCAAAACATTAACCTAGGTCTCTGGGATATTAATCCAGTGACAATACCATGACACCACCAACTCTCTTATGCTCTGCCATTTAGTATGATCATGGATGATATAATCTCAGCCTCAATTTACCTGCCTGTTCTCCATAACACTTTAACCTTTTATTAATTAAAAGTCTACATATCTTGTCAGATTTATTCAGTGTTTTGGTGTCCACCATGTACGAGGGTGGTGAATTCCACAGATTTATAACCCTTTAAGAGAAATAATTCCTCCTCACCTTTTTAAATCTGCTACCCCTTAACCTAAAACTATGACCCCTCATGTATACTAGCTTACAAGGGAAAACATCTATATCTACTTTGCCAATCCCATTTAGCATCTCATATAACCACATTTCTCATTCTTCGAAATTCTAGTGAGTGTAGACCTAAACTGCTCAATCTCTCTTTATAAAACAAGACTTTCATCTCTGGAAATAATCCAGTGAACCACTCCCTCCAATACAATTACATCCTTACTTGAGGAAGGGGACCAAACCCGTATGCAGTAGTCCAGACGGGATTTTATCAATGCTTTGTACAGCTGTAAAAGCAATACCTATTTTTATACGCTGTTTCTTTCATTACCAATAAATGCTAAAATTCTATTTCCCCTCATTACCCCATGTATTTAATTGGATGATAGAATTAAAAGATCAAAAGTCCATTCTTTATAAAATTTTGACAACTGTTTACAACCCAACATCCTAACAACTTTCCAAAATTTTTGAGACTAACTATTATCAACACAGATGCTGCAGCCATTGCCTCCAAATGTGAATGCTGCACTTTGCGGTGGAACAACTCTTGGCCTCCTTTCAATCTTTAACTGTCATGTCACCTAGGCCTGTTGTGAGGCAGACTTCAGAACAGGTCACATAAACCCCTTCATTCTTTCATCGAATCCCTACTGTGTGGAAACAGGCCATTCAGCCCGACTAGTCCCCACCAACCCTCCGAAGAGCATCCAACCCAGACTCATCCCCATACTTTATCCCTGTAACCCTGCATTTCCCATGGTTAATGCACCTACCCTACGCATCCCTGAACACTATGAGCAAATTAGCATGGCCAATCCATCTAACCTGCACATCTTTGGACTGTGAGAGGAAACTGGAACATCCAGCAGAAACCCACGCTGACACAGGGAGAATGTACAAACTGCGCATAGTCGCCCAAGGGTAGAACTGAAACACAGGTCTCTGGCGCTGTGAGACAGCAGTGCTAAGCATTGAGCCACAATGCCACCCTCTTTTCCCCTAATTTTATTGTGGGTGTGCTGGAAGGCACGGACATGAGTCTTGCAGTAACTACTCCACTCCCAGCTAGAGTGTTGCATGATGATTTGAATAAGGCTGGTGCAGGAGCCCTTAACAAGCAGAGATTGAGGGTGGCACCTTTCAGTGGAAGGAAGTCCTGCCCTCAAGAACTACCAGTCAATCTGATTGGCCTTGGGTGAGCCCGAATTGATTCGGGCTCTACTGGAGCTGCAAACATTTCCGCAAAGAGGATCAATGGCAAATGGAGCGAGATGAGACCTGAGCAATTTTTGACCAGGAGGGATTCTGAGTCAGTGAGTTTAACATGTAATAAGGATACTGTATGCTTAATTGTTTTATGCTAAAAGGATAGGGCAGATTGATTGGATCTCAATATTATTTTCCATTTATTTATAAATTTAAATGTTAAATAAATCCGTTTGTTATTTTACATTGGTCTTATCCCACTAAAATACTTGCAATTTCCTGAAGTTCTATTTTTAGTGTGTTCAGGTGCTTGTTGCCTATTTTGTTTGTGCACTTCATTACAGCCCAGGAAGAAAAAATGAGTAAGCCCAATGCAGCAATTTGTGTGTCAGGGTAGCTATATTTACTTTTGTACTGGAGAAAAGGGAAACCTTATAGCGACAGGCACCATCATAAATGTTGTCAGTTGTGTCCAAGCAGATCCGACTTTGTTTTTTTCAAAGGCATCGGCGGCAGTGTTAGAGTCATGAATGTGTTGAACAGTTGTAAAGGCTTTTGAATGGTGGATGAGGTTCGTGCATCTGACATGATGTGAGTTTTTTAAAATGTTCCAATATTCAAACAGAAAAAGAAAACAGGCTGCTGATGCAGTTGTACGGTGCATTGTGAAGACCCCAGCTGGGAGTATTGCGTATAGCTTTGGTACCCTAACTTAGGAAAGGATAGAAATACATTAATAGTAGATTAAAGAAGTTTCACTCGATTGATTACTAAGGTGTGGGCGTTATTTTATGAAGAAAGGTTGGACAGATTAGGCATGCACCTATTGGAGTTTTGAAGAATGATGCTATCTTACTGACAGACCCTGAGGAGACTTTACAGAGTAAATGTTGAAAGCATGTCTTCTTTTGTGCAAGGGTCTGAAATTAGGGCACACAGTTTACAGATAAGGGGTTGCCTCTTTTAAAATGGAAGAGAGACATTAACACTGAAAATTGTGAATCTTTAGTACTCTGCTGCAGAGAATGGTAAAGGCAGAATATTTTTAAGACAATTGTAGATAGAATCTGTCTGAAAAGGGAGTCAAATATTCTTTTGGGGAAGGTCAAAATTGGTTTATGTTTTCCCAAAGACATTTTATGAATGCTTGGAGAATGTCCAAAAGCTATAATTATCTCAGCAAGGGGTTCTATGTTTATAGTTTGATTGACAGATCAAAGAGACTATAAAAGGAGGAGAAAGATTGAAAGAATTTGCAGATGATGTAAATCAGAAACAAAACAAATTGCTGGAAAAACTCAGCAGATCTGGCAGCGCCTGTGAAGAGAAAGCAGAATTAACGTTTCAAATCCAGTGACCCTTCTTCAGAACTCAGGAGAACTGAGGACTGAGTTCTGAAGAAGGGTCACTGGACCGAGATGTTGACCCTGATTTCTCTCCACAGATGCTGTCAGACCTGCAGTGCTCTTCCAGCAATTTCTGTTTTATTTGTCATTAAAGGAAGAGCTCTCTTTGTAGGGTTATGAATAGAATTTTGTTTTTTTTATTAGATGTTAATCATTTGAAGATTGAATGCGTTTTCATGAAAATTTTTTTAAGTATACTGAAGGTGAGATTTATTTTATTTCTCAACAATTTGGCTTCGGAGGTTGGCCCAAATGGGTGCCAGGTGGTTTGGCATGGAGGATTTAAGGATTAAAGAGGGGTTGGCAAGGGCAAGGAGGTCTGAAACATAAGCAAACAATTGAGATGAAGTCCCATGGAACTGAAGTGGGAGTTTTAATTAGTCTGCCTCAGCGTCAGCTGCTCTTGTGGTGCCTCCAACCTGCTTCTGGGGACAATGTGTCTCTTTTTATCTTTCCACCCTTGAAGAATGAAAATCGGGTCTGATGGACACTTCCTACTGATGCAGGTCTGCAAAGTCTGGTAATGTCTCAACACAGGATACCCACCTCAGTTGCAAAAATTCAGCCGAGAAATGTTTGCCAGGGTTTGTGTAAATACTTACACCACAGTTAAATGTTATAGTGCAGTGCTTGTTAACATTTTGTCCACACACTTCTGAAATTTTAAATAATGCATTAATATCTTGAGCAGCTCAGAAGCTATTTTTGCTGAATCCTGTTATAACCATGTACCAGGTATGTCCTCAGAGTGCTTCTGAACTCTGAATTTGCATGAGCTCACATATAGCCCTCTGTTAACTATGGAGAGCTACAATCTAAAATGACTAATGGTACAATGTTGCATCAAACAAAATAAAAAGGTTAGTCTATTACAACTGTTGCTGAGAATTACTTAAGGAAGAATTTGTAAAATTATTACCTAAAATATAAAAAGATTTAGAATGATGAAAGATAGAAGTTACACATGATGGTCGAAATTAGTTCAGTTTCTAATAATGCAGCCTGAGATGCCTGAAAATTCTCTTTGTGAAGTAGGGGTGAGAACACAAAGTCAGATTCAACAGATGTTCGGCCTCTGTAGTCAAATAGTTGGTGGCTGCTCAGAGCAGCTTTTGCAAAAGCTGCTTCATAGCACTTTTGCAGCATTGAGGATGGTGGCTTCTGGCAGGCTGTTTCAGTACAGCAGTTCTAGGTGTCTCCCTGTCGAGAAGCTGTTTCACACTGACGTTGTACAGATAATTTTCTTCAAAATGGTATTTCCAGTCAGCTTTGCCTCAATCAAACAAAATGGCTTCAAATATGAATTTTGATAAATCATTGTCCTATCAAACAGAGGCAATTGTGTTGAAATTCCTTGTGCTTTCTGTCTCCTTTACAGTTTGATTCAACAGTTTCCAAACTTTTAAGAAGTTCAATGAACAGGCCTAGAATCCTCAACTGATTTAGTTACCTTTTGAGATTGTCTGCTAAGATGACACGGGCTAATCATGAGGTTGTTGACCTGCTCGCTGAGCTGGCTGGTTCTCATTCAGACCTTTCATCACCATACTAGGTGACATCATCAGTGGACACTTTGATGAAGCGGTGTTATTCTATAACAGACCAAACTGAATAAATCCCAAGCAGAGTCGAATAACATCGCTTCATCGGAGGCTCTGCTGATGATGTCACCTAGTATGGTGATAAAACCTCTGAACGAGAACAATCCAGCTCGGCGAGCAAGCCAACAACCTCACCCACAACCTGAGCTACAGACCTTCATTAACACTTTGAACAGGCTAATCAGCTGTCTGTTCTTGAAGACAACTGATGCCACAAGAGAAATCACGCATCTTTCAACTACCATTTTGTAAAACTCATGCCTAGTTTTAAATTAGATTAGCACCTTACTTGCAGCTCGGCTTCTCTGATTCCAGTTTTATCAAAGACCTTTTACGGATTTTGCAGAAGTTGGAAACGCTCTGCTCATTTTAGAGCCTTGATAAAGGCTTCAATTCTCTTTAACTGTATGTGATCATTTACCTTTAAGTGGCTGTGCTTTTTGATTTTTGAATTCAGCTCTTTCAGTTTAATTGGCTGCATACTCCACATTCAATGATTCTCTCCCTGTTGCATGTCTTGGGCAAAATCTGAAGCTGTGTAGATAGGAAATTTAAGTAAGTTGCTTTTGTCAAATCTGTTGCAGTCAGTTTCCAAATCTGCCAGCATATAGTGTTTTTCGGCATGCAATGGTCTCACGAACATTCTCACAATGATTTGCAAATTTGTCGTTACATTTCGCAATGCCCACACAGTAAAAGAATAGGGTCTAAGAGTGAAATATTTGAAACTGAATGTGTAGTTACATGATATGAATCAATATCAAATTCCTGTTGATACCAACAGACCCGCTGGCATTTTAAACTACTGACTTAGTATTGGTGAGTTTCTTTAACTTCCAGTTGATAGCTGCTGAAATCAAAAGCTATACTCATAATTTTTAAAAAAGTATAACACATTAATAATGAGTAGAAATAATGATTATAAATCAATGATTAAAAACAAAGGGAAATTAAAACCAATATCTATTTTTAATCATTGCAAAATAATGCATTTTTGCATTATTGTCACTTTTATCACAAAGTTGTGACTTCTAGGAGATCAAAAATCTTGAAAATAGTAATGTTTTAAGAATGACCTATTGCACAGCATCACTTAGATTTTTCAGAATTCTTCCTGCACAGCATGTTTCCCTAGAGGCATGCTATTTTTTAAGTATTAAGTTATGCTCTGGCAAGTCACCAAACAAAATGTTACATTGTCCTATTTATTTCTTTCTATTTATCATTTACATTCTTCTCCTTGGCAATTTCATCCAAAAACATGCTTTGATATTCATATGAATACTGATGACACCCAGCTCTAGCTCTCCACCTCCTCTCTTACCCTTTCCACGATCTGTAAATTGTCAATGTCCTTATTTGACATACTCAGTACTGAAGTAACATAGATTTTCTCCAACTAACTGGGAGTCTGAGGCACTCATCTTCAGCTCCCCAGAAACTCTGCTCTCCAGCCATTGACTCCATGCCTCTTCTGAGGCTACACCTTCATGTCATATTTGATCCCAGAACAGCTTTTAACCAGCTTGCCTTCACCAAGACTGCATATTTCCATCTCATGAACAGGTCCTGACTCAGTTACTGCTCCAAATGATCTTCTGCTGTATCATTCATCCATGTCTTTGTTATCACTATACTTGATTATTCAGAAGTTCTTCTGGTCTGAATTTTACCCTCCACTTGATCATCCAAATGTGGAATTCCAGCCTGAACTCAAACTTGCGATATTTGTGCACTTTTCATTTCTATCGTCGTTACCTACACTGGTCCCTGGCTCTCTAAGGCCTTGATTTTAAAATTCGCATTCTTGATTTCAGATCCCTGCCTGAACCTATCCCTCCTTTTCTCTGTAACACCATTCTCAACCTTCTGAGAAATTTGTTCTCATCTAATTCTGACCCCTTGAGCATTTCCAATTCTAATCACTGTGTCTTCAATTGCCGAGACATTAAGTCCTGGAATTTTCTTCCTTAATCTCTCCATCTCTCTATATCTCTCACCTTTCTTAAGACATTCTTTAGAATATATCTCTTTGCCCAAAAACTTGGTTCAGCTGCATTTCTTAGGTGACTTAGTTTAAGAACAAAAATAAAATTGCCGGAAAAGCTCAGCAGGTCTGGCAGTATCTGTGAAGGAAAAAACAGAGTTAATGTTTCGGGTCCAGTGACCCTTCCTCAGAACATGACTTAGTTTAAACTTTGTTAGTTAGTGTCCTGAAGAGTTTGGGAAAAAGTCACAATGTTAAAGATGCTACACAAATGCAAGTTTTTTTTATTTTAAGAGAGTCACGAGTAGAATTTAATACACTGTGCTGAGATTTGTGCATCATTATTCTTTCAATTTCTCTGGGTCAAAATTCTGGATCTTCTTCCACACCAGCATTGTGGGTCCACCAACACCACATAGACTGCAGCAGTTCAAGAAAACAGCTCACTATCACCTGCAAATGGGGAGACAATCGCCTGGTGGTATTACCCCCTGAGCTCTAAATCCTGAGACTCAGGTAATGACCTGGCAACCCAGGTTCAAATACTACCATGGTAGATGGTGACATTTAGATTCAATAACTAGTTGGAATTAAGAGCCTACTGATGGCTATGAATCCGTTGATGATTGTTGAGAAAAATCTATCAGGTTCTCTAATGTCCTTTAAGGAAGGAGACTGCCATTCTTATTTGGTCTGGTCTATGTATGACTCCATATCCACAGCAATGTAGTTGACTCTTAGCTGCAGCCTGGGTAATTAGGGATGGGCAATAGATGCTGTCCTAGTCAGTGGCACCCTCATACCATGAAATGAATAAAAATTAGGCATGAGTAATAACTGCTGGACCATCCAGTGATGTTTACATTCCATGAATGAATGGGAAAAGAAAACTTCGAAGATTTAGGGCCTCGTGTTCAGATATTTGACTCTGAGGAATAATTTAATCACTTACAGGTCTCTGAAGTGTAACAGCTTTGTAAAATCTGCATCTTTCTGTTGTGTAAAGGCAATGAGTGAGCTTGTTGCTATAGAGATGGTGATGAGCCTCATGATGTTGTTCACTTACTTAGATTCCCTGATCTGTGTCACACTAAGGAATAGCATTAAATTACCATTATAAAAAAATTCCATTGTTCTAGTTCTCAATGTAGATGTGGACACCTGCTACATAATTTTGCCTGGAACTTCGCATTGAAGTTCAAGATTAACCGTGCTGTATCAAATTGTGAAACCTTTTTCATTAGGTACCGTGTTCCCAATTTAATGTGATTCTACTAATGTTGTCTGTTGGTTCTAAACATTTAATTTTACCTCCTGCGCAGAGCTGCACTTGAGTACTCATGCAACGCACATTTTCATTTGACATTTAGGTGTCTAGTTTGCTGTTATGTGAGGGTGTTGGAGAATATTGAACCCAAGGCAGGAATATAGAGTTAGCATTGTTAAAATCCATGGTCAAACTGAATGACAGAACAAGTTTGAAAGGGTGAGAGGGTGAATGGTTATCTTCTGTTGCCAAGTTCCTTTTTTACACATCCACATACAATAGATTGCAGGTCATTACAATCAGCTCAATTGTTATCTTGCTCACAGTCGTTGATTCCAGCAACATTTGTTTTAAAATTGACAAAAGCCACCTTATTCAAAGCTTTGCCCTCTGATCTGAACTTTCAACAAGTCCTGTTCAACTATCACCATGCATTTGCTGATTTACATTGACTCCCAATAACAAAAAAACTTCAGAGATAATAGGTACTGCAGATGCTGGAGAATCCGAGATAACAAGGTGTGGGGCTGGATGAACACAGCAGGCCAAGCAGCATCATAGGAGCAGGAAAGCTTGACGTTTCAGGCCTAGAAA
>JAHRHZ010000133.1:35599422-35612925 GCA_024137785.1 Ginglymostoma cirratum | reverse complement strand
TCATCAGAAATGATTTCTGATGAAGGGTCTAGGCCTGAAACGTCAAGCTTTCCTGCTCCTATGATGCTGCTTGGCCTGCTGTGTTCATCCAGCTCTACACCTTGTTATAACAAAAAAACTTCATATTTCTTTTTAAAGATATCCATGATCTCAGTGCTACTGACTTCAGCAATCTCCTCTATCCTTGCAGGTAATGCTTCCTTTAATTCTGGTCCTTTTGCATTTCCTGTTTTAATCCCTACACCATTGGTTGTTGTGGTTTCTTGGGCTGAAATGCTCTGAGTACCCCTTTATATGTTAGCTCACAGAACATATGTCACAAGGATATTGTTGATTTTCTTGATATCCAACTGTTTTCATTGATATAATAACGCGGGGTATGTATAAACTTGTGATCTCTGCTTACTGATGTCACTGTATATAGGCTGAAGACAGTACACTGACTCCATTGAACTAAGAAAGTGATTGAAGGCGAGGCAAGAACCTTTTTATACCGAAATGTTATACATCATAATGTCATGACTCAAAGGCACACTACCAGTCTGGTCTGGAATCTACACAATTCCACAAATTTTCCTCTTCCCTTTAAAGAATGGGAGCCCTTTCTCTAATATTATATGTATCGTTAAGGGCACATATATGTACATTACATCTACACATATAGCTAGAACTTTGGAAAAACAATATGACCTGATGTAGTCCGTATAAATTGCTCACAACTTGGCTGTGTAGCTTCACTCTGCGGAGTGCTGTCTGTCATTATGGATGGATGTGTATCATTTGTCATCTATTTCTTCACAGTGGCCATTGCTCACTACAATGTCATATAACTGAGCATGGACACAATGACATAGTACTTTTCCACAAACCCATTTGTTCTTATGAAAATCTGGAACAGTAATATTTTGTCTTGGTTTATCTTGGGATATCTGTGTGCATGCTTATTGATCATGCTCCTGCACTATTTTCTCCTTTCTTTCTTACAACGTTGTGCACATATGGTTGGCTGGTGAGAATGTGGCAGGTAAAAAACACTACGTGGATCTGTCTTCCAAAGACAAGAACAACCAATGTGGGTGAACAATTGCCTTGAAGAGTAGCATGAAGATTTATCTCAGTAATCTGAACATTTTGGTCAGTCACTTTACATTTGGCCATCATGGGTTTTACCTTATGAACAATTTACTTTGCCCATGAGAATGTTTGACTGAGAGTAATGTTATAGACCAGACCCAACCTCCGCAACCACCCCCCCCCCCCACCACAATATAGTAAGAAGATAGCCCAGACCTCAACTTTTTCTTATTTTTAAAGGCAAGTGCAAGGCGTTATGTTCTGGATGCAATTTGATTGGTCAAACTACCAAAGCTTGAAGCAAAGCATACTTTATTCTTACACTATGGTTAAAATACAGACAAAATAAGACTAATAAAAATTAGCTTAACTGAAACGGTATTGAACTACTTAACAAGAATATATATATGTTACGTACCCACTGATTAGCTGTTCCAAGATAGTAACATCCCATACACACACCCTTGGCAGAGGCAAATTGAGTAAAACAGATTGTATCACATACAATTCTGGCAGCAGGAGGAGAACCCAAGATTCTAGCTATAACAGAGAGAGAAAAAACACTTCCACTTCCAGATATAGTAAGAACTGCCGATGCTGGAGTTGGAGATAACTCAGTGTGGAGCTGGAGTGTGCTCGCTTCCACATCTGGATTCAAGATCCTAGCAACTGCTGGAAGTTAAACTAAAATCCTAGTTCTGTGGGAGCTTGGCCTCACCCCTTCTAACTGCTGTTGTTGTCTCAACTTTAAAAAAAAGCTCAATGCCTCACAAGCTGTTTACTTTATTGGCTTGGAACAGTTCATTCAACACTTCTATCTCAACCTCTCTTCATATAAAAAAAGGACAGAATACATTTCATAAAGCCATGGCACTATCACAGTAGGGAGGAGAAAAGGTTGTGAGAGGGTTGGTCCTATAATCAAACAGGAACCGAGACAAATTGGTATAGAATGAAGGTGTAAGTTGTTTCTTTAAGCTTGCCTTCAATGTTTAGACTGCTCATTCCATCACACCATTGGACGATGGATGGTGTGGAGCTGTCTAGACATGCTGAATGCCATTCGTCTTAACCTCCTCAAAAATCCTGATACGTATTCCCCTGGTTCTTGAGCTGTCAAATAAAGTGGATAGCATCTCAGAATTAGAGGAGACATGGGGTTGTAATATTCCTTAACTAAATCTGTCAACTCTTGAAAGGTTTTCGTATCTGGTGCCTCAGGGAAAGTTAATAACCGAAAATGTTGTGGGTCTGCAAGCAGTCAGAAGGAGTACTTGTTGCTTTTCATCTGCCCCAATGTCATTGCCTGGAAAAGATAACACATTCTTTCAACATACTGAGCCCTGTTTATGATGGCAGGATCAAACAAGTTGTTTCCCAAATAAAGGCATGATGCCAGACGTGCTTACCCCCAAGTCAAAGATGACGGTTGCGAGTGAATTTTCTTCGGGAGAGTACTGTTTTCTCTTGTCACCACTGAAATAACTCTAAGGAGGCAGGAATCCCATCACCAAGTCACCTTTTATTTACATGTGCATCATACATAGACTCTGACTAGCTTGCTCAGTGCCAGTCCCTAAAATGAGGAGACTCTCACAATCTCCTGTTTCTATCTGTCAGCCAGGGCTCCCTGATTGGCCCAGATTAACAACCTCAATCAAGGCTCTCATAGTCAATGGATCCACCTTGCCCGTGTTCCAATCATGACAGTTGATGAGCATGATAATGAGACAAATAATCAGTGTAGTTTTTGGCAAACATTGATGTTGTTGAAAGTCAATAGGATGGAAATTTCGTATAAGAACATGAGTATAAGAGATAGGAATAGACCATTCGGCCCCTCAGGTCTGCTGTACCATTTAACCAGATCAAGGTTGATCTGCCCTAGACCTCAACTCCACCTTTGTACAAACTCATCAGAACCCTCAATTCTCTGAGATTTGAAAAGTCCGTCTACATCCTCTTTATATACTTTCATTAATCTAGCCTTCCAGTCACTTAAGGATTTTGCAGTAATTTTGATTAAAGTATGAAATAGGAAATGTGATGGTGTGAAGGTGCGAGAGTGGAAAAGATGTTTTGGAGTTGTGCAAAGCAGTTAGCTTGAATTAGAGGAATTGTAGATACCACTAGAATGTAATGTGAATACTTAGGAGTCCAAGTGCTAATTTGAAGTTAAAAATCTGGTAGTGCCCAGTACGGGTAGGGTGAAAACTGAAATCATGGTGACAGACTACACTTTCCCCTCATGAAATGTTTTCACTTCTTTCAGCACTGCTGATCATCTCTGGTAGTGAAACAATTGAAATTCATTGTTTTGGATTTCAGATAATAATTTCTTGCTTGATGTAAGAAATATCCAAGAGGGTGAGGCCCCTGCCTTGTCCCTTTATAGAAACATGATCAGACAAGCCAATGAGCTTCTTCTGCCTGCAGTCCTGACGTGATGCCTAATGGGAAAAGCTGATACACTTCGGTGAACCTGAATGCATGAATCTGGATTGCACTAGATGAGATGATTTCCCCCTTAACATTTTTAAGTTTGTTCCACTTAACTGCTATATATGATATGTGAATTTATATTACTCCAAGGACCTATTTACAATACAATAATACTATAAAGCACAGGAACAGGCCCTTTAGCCTACAAGCAATTTAAGTATTTAAGTAGAGGGTTTAACTATTATTTTAATGGATTTTGAGAGTGTTACATGAAGTAAGTTGACTAAGCTAGAATATTTAAATTATTGAAAAGTCTGGAATTGAATATGATTGAAAAGCATCAATCTTTGTGTTCAGCTAATATGAATATAATGACTTACTGACTTTCCTCTGCATAGATGGCCCTGAAACATTTTTGAGCAACCAGAATTTTTGAGAGAATAGAAGGAATGGATTATGAGCAGCAATTATGTAACTGTTCTCAGTGCAAAATGAAAGGTTGAAATTGCGGTTTCTACACTTCTAAAGGGACTAGATATGTCATTTAATATAGAACAATAGAATCAGAGGGGATCAATTCAAGATAGGTTCCCAAGGGAGATACTAGAAGCAGATTGCATTGACTAGTTCAAATGCAAATTAGATACATTTCTTTCAGAAAATAAGATTTTGGAGTACTGTATATGAATATATAAAGTATAGCTTCTGGTATCTGTAGGAAGTGGCTTTGGAACCTTCGCTACTGGAGGTTTCAATGTCTCCTATCAGGATCTGTTGCAGAATAATTGATCATAATTGATCACTATGTTTATGCAAAGCTCCATGTCATTTTCATGTAACTAGCCAACTGGTGAAGGGCTGACACTTTATTGGCTGACAATTCCCATTTTTTGATGTACTTTATTTAGAACATCATTGAAGCTGTGATTAATCAAACTGGGGTTATTAGAACATGCATGAATGTTGTGGTAGCGTTTTCAGTGAAGTTTAAAGTTGTGATGGTGGAGTTGGTTAAATTCTGAATGTAAATTCATAAAGGGCAGTATTAAAGTTGAAAAGTCCAAATAAAGGCAGTAAATATTCTAATACTTTGTTGTTAAATCTTTGCAACAATATCAGAATTTTTACTGCTTGGATTTTAAACCTAATCTTTGGGCAATAAATTTTGCTGCTGCTGTGGCACATTAACCATTACTTTCACATCTGAATGCCAATGGCAAGGAAATCTTTTCAAATCCATTAAAATTGTGATTGCCATTGATTTTAACGGGAACTAAATTGTGATAATTACCTCCTAAATATTTTTGGCCATGGTAATGGTGGATTTGCGCACTAATCCAAAAATATATTTTTCATTCACTTGTGGAGTATAAGCTTTGCTGGCTGGACCATCATTTAATGCCCATTCTAAGTTATCTTTGAGATGATAGTGGTGAGCTGCCTTCTTGAACAGCTTCAGTTTATTTGGTTTAGGTAGATCCACAAGGGTCTAGACCCATGCCATTAGAGAGGGAGTTCCAGGATTTTGGCCCAGTGACACCAAGGGTAAGGTAATATGCTTCCAAATCAGGATGGTGAGTGGCTTGAAGAGTAACTTGCAGGTGGCGCTGCTCCCATATATCCTTGACTGACAGAGTTCCATCAACAACAACCATCTACTTTTATGTAAGCTGTAAATTCAACGAGTGGCAAGGCTTATCCCAATTCTCTTCAACTCCAGTTTTGCAAGGGCTCCTTGATTCCACACTCGATCAAATGTGACATTGATACACTCACCTCAATTCAGGAATTCAGCTCTTATGTCCTTGTCTTCACCAAGGCTATAATGAAGTCAGGGCTGAATGGCCCTGATAGAGCCTGAATTGAGTGTCATTGAGCAGATTATTGCTTAGCAAGTGTTTCTTGATAGCATTGTTGATAACACTTTCCATCACTTTCAGGATGATGGAGAGTAGAGATTGGGTGGTATTTGCCCAGATTGGATATATTATGGTTTTTGTGTACAGGGCATACCTGGGAAATTTTCCATGTTGCTTGGTAGATATCAGTGTTCTAGTTATACTGGGAAAGTTTAGCCAGGGGGCATAGCAAGTTCTGGAGGACAATTTTTCAGTACTATAGTTGGACTGTTGTTAGGTCCCATTGCCTTTGCAATATCAGGTGAATTCAGCTATTTTTTGATATCACTTGAAACAAATTGAATTGGCTGAAGAATGACATCTGTGGTGCGTGGGACCTCTAGATATGACTTAGGTAAGGCATGAAGTTTAGCTGGACAGCCTCCTGCTAGACAAGGTACTTGCTTCATTCAACGATTTAAGTGAGTGAAATAATTTGTTGTAGTGAGGGAGTAGGTCTTCTTAACAGTACAAAATGTGGTCTACGAAAGCGAGTGAGAAACACCAAGGAGTGAGAACATGTTAAATAATAATTTGTGATTCAGGCTTTTAAAGATTTTTTTCTCCCTAATGAGAGATGTGGGGGTGTGCAGTAGTTTAAACTGGTGAGATGTAAGTGCCAAATTAAATTTTCTAACCTAATTAGCTAAATTATTCTGTATAACTATAAGTAATCACTGTGATACTTTTAAACTCGATGTCCTAATTAAACAAAATAGAACAGAGTTGCAGAGCAAGTAAAATGCTGTAATTATAGCATCTAGATGTTATAATCCTAGCTGATGTTATTACTAGAAATGTCAGGTCCCAGTTAGGAAATTAGCTTGGTAGATCACATTTTGATTTGTTTAGTTTTAATAAAATGATGTCTTGCTGAATTATAAGCACAAAATGATGCAGATTTTGCCTTAACAATAAAATAGAAGTTTATTAACAAACAAAATGAAGATAAAAGTGAATAAATCGAACCATCTGCTTAAAACACAAATTCAACGATTTTTAAACGCACAAACTATAATCTCATTAATCCCAAAATGCTCCTTAAAAGTGGAAAAGAAGCAAAGTCATGCCTAATTTATATAATCTCTCCTCGTAACTCCTGAAGTCCACATATTATTCCTGTAAACCTAGGTTGTTTTCCCTCCAAGGTCACTATATCCTTCATAAGGTCTGGCACCCAGATCTACTCTCAGAACTCTAAGTGGTGTTTAACTAGGATTTTGTATAACTACAACATATCTTCTGAATCCTTATACCTCAGTCCCCTAGTTTTAAATGCCAGCATTCCATTAGCTTTCCTGACTATTTTCTGGACCTGTTCTTGACATTTTAAAGTTCTTTGCACCTGAACCATTAAGTCTCTTTGGATGTCTGCTCTATTTAATTTAACAGCATCTAGAAAATACCCTGATCTATCTTTTTTGGTCCAAAATGAATAACGTCACACTTGCTTCAGTTAAACTCCATTTGCCCACTCACTTAGTCTATCAATATCCCATTGTAATTTTGTGCTAACATCTATACTGTCTATAATGTTGTCTAACTTTGTTTAATCAGCAAATTTAGATGTATGACTTTCTATGCCATTGTGCAAGTCATTAATAAATAATGTGAATGTTTAAGGCCCTATCACAGACTTCTGTGGGACACCACTGGTCACATCCTGCCAATTTGAGTACCTACACATTAGCCCTACTTTATGTCATCTGTTCTTGACCAATTTCTCATTCATGTCAGTAATTTACCATCAACTCTATGGTCTTCTACTTTGGTTCACATTCTCTTACGTAGGGCTTTATCAAATGCCTTGTGGAAAACCATATTAAAAAAACATCTGTAGGCATTCTCATCCCCTATCTTAATCACCTCTTCAATACAGTCAATGTGGTTTTTCATACATGGCCTATCTATCATAAATACATGCTGGCTCTCCCTGGTGAACTGAAAATGTTTGAGCTGTTCAGTTACTCCATCCTTGATTATAGATCTGGACACTGGAGAGGGATTTGACATTCTAAAATGATGCATGGACAATGTTCATGAAATAAAAGACTTGTTGGAAGTCTACGGCAACTGGTCTGCTCAGGACAGTAGGAAACTACAGAAAGTGGTATGCACAGCCCGAACCATTACAGAAGCCAACCTTCCATCCATGGACTCCTTTTACACAGCTCGCTGCCGTGAAAGGCAGGCAACATCATCAAAGGCCCATCACACCCCAGTAATGATCTCCTACAACCTCTTCTGTCAGGCATGGTAGCTCAGTGGTTAGCACTGCTGCCTCACAGTGCCAGGGATCTGTGTTCAATTCCACCTTCAGGTGACTGTCTGTGTGGAGTTTGCAGATTCTCCCTGTGTCTGTGTGGGTTTCCTCCTACAGTCCAAAGATGTGCAGGCAACGTGGATTGGCAATGCTAAATTGCCTGTAGTGTTCAGGGATGTGTAGATTAGGTGGATGGGTCTGAGTGTGATGCTCTGAGGGTCAGTGTGGACTTTTTGGGCCAAAGGGCCTGTTTCCACACTGCAGGGATTCTATGAAGATACAGAAGGCTGAACACATGCTCCAGCAGGTTCAGGAACAGCTTCTGCCCTGCAGTTATTAGACTGATGAATGGACTCTCTATCCTCAAATAATGCTGATCTTGCCTAGTGGACACCCTGTCCAATGTAAATTGTATGTCTCTGTCTAAGTTTTTTTGATCTCTACATCCTTGCTTAATATAATCCGCCTGTATTGCTTGTAAACAAAGCTTTTCACTGTACTTCAGTACACTTGACAACCAATCAAGCACTCGATCGATGAGGTGTGATATTTGATAAATGTAATGGGATGGACAGTCCATGGAAGAATATATTATGGAGTTTGTGAGGTTATAAAAGACTGATTAAGTCAAAGGAGGCCTAGTTGCAGGTGCCTGTATAAGGAAGGAATTACTGAAAGGTGTTTTGTGGGAAGGTGGTCACTTTTAATAGATTTCCAAATCAAGGGAAAATGCCAGATTGGGGTGACAGTCAACAGCAAATGAATCCCAGAAACCCATGGGGTGTAATAGCTAGATATTTCCAGTGTGACATTAAGAATCATGGAATTGTCCAAGGATTAGGAGTCAAAGTATTTGAAACAACTCATGAAAGTGATGGCTCTGAAGGTTAATATGATAATGACAAACTTCAAACTGTGTTAGTGGCTAAGGACTTAAGCTGGACAATGAACATGTAGTTGCTGATCATTCAACTGTGTCAAAGTGGCTGTATCACAACTATGTGTGATGTTGATTGGTTATTTGGAAAGCTGAAACAAAGCGGACAAAAACAGGGTCAAAGCTTTCAATTTGGGTCTGATTATTCATCACCAATTTTGAAGAGACTGATTCTCCCTAGTAAAATGACAAGACCTGCAACATTTCCTAAATACTAATGTCACCCAGAGTGGCATCCCATTATTACTGAGTAAGGCTTTGAAAAAAGTGAAAACGTGCTTTGACATGAAGAATGATGAAACATTTAGTTAAATTGTGAGCTTTCAATTTGATCCTGACATCATTGTATTCCGTTGAGGGAAATCCAGAATTCTCATCAAGATGGTCTTGAAGTATTATTGACGTCTTCAGATAGGAGTCTGGCTAATAAGAAAAGGATTATATGAAAATTGCGTTAATAATATGTTCATCCTTTCACAAAACGAAGTTGCTGATAAAAATATGAATCTTTGTAGAACAGATCATATCACCATGTGAGATATGTATTAAATATTGTAAGACAACACCTCATCTGGTTGTAAGTGTGCTTTTAGTTGGGGAATTTAATGAAGTTGTAACCGTGGTACTGCAGATAAGAGATAAAGATCAGAATGCCTATCTATTAAATTTTGTAGATACAGAGACCAAGATTAGTATATCCAGGGTGATAAACTTTAGGGATAGACGGACTATATTGGACAAAGTCATTGGAAAAGTGGGTCAGAGCAGACTATCGGTCACCCAACAATCATTAATTGTTAATAGAGTTGAATTTGTGAATTATGAATTTTGGCATGTGTGTGAGTACCTAAATATTACATTAATACATATTGTTGCAGAATGTCTTTTCAGCAATGGCTTGTGTCAAATAAACCATGCAATAATTACTGAGATGTTGCACCAGATATTGGCAGATCAGCCAAACTCAGTTACAAGCAACACATTTAAAACAACCCTAAATCACTAAAATATTTTCTTGAGGTTCGTCGTTATCGTGTTGATCTTCAGAAACATCTGTTCCATGAGTTATTTCAAACACTTCTTATCCTTGGACAATTTCCTTATGAATCTCTAAAAGTCTTTTGGTGCCTAATTCAACATATTGATGTCAGTTCAAGAATCACAATGAACTCTATAGTAACAATAGTATGTGTGGAGAAGCTCTGAATTACTTTTCAGAAAAATTATTGTTAAAAATGTCAAATCTAGAACTTTAAAATGCCAAAGCAGAAACAGCAGCATTTGATTCTTTATGTTATGGAAATAAATATTGTGCCATTGAAAAATAGGTTGAATAATTAAGAAAGAAAACCCAACATTTTACCTTCTGTACCTGTTTCAACAAATTAGTGGAAGTCTGGACTCTCAGCCGAGCAATGAGAAAAGGTTTCTCCGAAAAGAGCCTCAGCAACTGGTGACTAATTAAAACCAAAACACTCCTGGACCATCAGCAAATTGTTATAGGATAATCTAGATCAGAGAATTGTATGTCCAGATGAAAGGTTGATATATTGCCACTCGTAATGAGGAAAATAGATCTGTACCGTTTAGACAACCTTTACATGAATGGTATAGTTAATTAGTTAAGTTACTTAGTTAATGGAGGTAGTATCCTGGCTAATTGCACAACCTGTGTGGTCGAAACCTTTTGCTGTTGCTGAATAAAAGTGATTGACTTAAAGCATTTAAATGGTTTCCTGTGTGTGATATTCCCGCATGGAAAAATGGTAAGATGCTAGGATTCAGTGGAAGTCGGGAAAAAGTGCAGCAGTGACTTAGGCATGTATGAAAAATGGCCTGTGGCTAAACACAGGGTAATCTACGTGGCTTGGTGCTGAAACAGTGGTAGCTACAGGTAGCTGTATTTTTCTTTATTCATTCACGGGATGAGGGCATTGATGGCTAGGCAGCATTTATTGCCCATCCCTAATTGCCCAGAAGGCAGGTAAGAGTCAACTTCATTGCTGTGGGTCTGGAGTCACATGTAGGCCAGATTAGGTATGGATGGGAAGTTTCCTTCCCTAAAGGACATTAGTGAACCAGATGGGTTTTTTCAACAATCAACAATGGATCATGGTCGTCATTAGATTCTTAGTTACAGATATTTATTGAATTTAAATTCCACCATCTGCTGTGGCATGTTTCAAACCCAGGTCCCCAGAGCATTATCTGAGTCTCTGGATTAACAGTCCAGCAATAATACTGCTAGGTCATTACATCCCCTGAAGCTGTATGTGCAATGAAGTATCAACCGTTCACCTATGTGCCCTACGGAGCAACGGTTGCACTTGTTTGCTCACTACATGCATGGTGGAGGACAATGCTTGACCACATATGGGGCTGGGCTTCAAAGTCAGCGCTAGTGTCAGAGATCCCTGTATGTCCCAGCCGTGGTGACTATTTCAACCTAAGGTGAGTGGGATTATCAGACAAAAAAGGGTGACAGAGAGATCTGCTATGCAGTTAATTAATCAAGTTTGGGGCAATACCTTAAGCAAACCCCCTATGCCTCACAGAGTCCCTTTGATTTTCTCAGGATTTAGAATTTTAGATTAACCTATCTACTATTTTCTTTCATTCTTGCTTTTGAATATGTCGTAAATAATTTGTAACCTTTAAGGTGACAATGATTCCAATTCAGAAATATCATTATTCATGTAATTTACTTGAATGCAAATCTTTCAGTATTATCTTAGTAATAGATCAAATGACGATTTTCTGCACAGGAAATCCATTCATTTTCACAGGAATGGATCTAAAGAATTATAACTTTCCGTGGTTCAACTAAAGAAGTATCGACAAACCTGGCTTATAACAGACTTTTGTTGTTATATTGGACTGTTGTAGCTTCTTCAGTATATCATCAATCAAACAACAGTGATTCAATGAATCACTTCTAGCTGTTCTAGTCTTAAGTATAGCACCATTTCTTCTACTCTGCTGTTACAGTATCGAACACAACACACGACCACAAGGCACTTTGTAGTTGTCCTAATACTTATATTTTGTGATATATATTTGTGTTCATCCTCATCAAAAGGGTAACACTGGAAAGTGATGGTAATTTGTGTTTTGCAAAAAATTCTGAGGCGATCTTTGAGTTATAAACAATATCTTGCTTGAGCTATAAACAATTGCTTGAATAATATCTCCTGAAGGCCGACTCTGCTGCAGTAATATTCCATTCACAAATGTCCAGTTTTATGGTTTACCCAAATCAGATTATAAGTTTGTTATGCACTTTGCTTAGACGTCATGATCCTTAATGACCACTTTTAATTCTTAGACCTCAATAATTGTGAAATGATATTTGCATTGATAGTGTTGTAAATTGGATTTTAACTATTATTTGTTAATACTCATGAGACGTATTGATATAATTGAAGCACATGGGGTTGCTATTGCAAATATTGACAATATATTCAGACGTAGCTGATCTTCTGATGTGTTCAAGATGGGGTGTTAAACTGTAATTCCAGTTTAGACTGTGCTTAATGCATTATGGATCATAGTAAAGGAATTGAACTGTTAGGAATGGCTTCCCAGAGGCAGCTACCTGAAGACTCATTAAGGGACTGATTACATCTTAAAATGCTGCAAGTGTTCAGGATGGATGTTGCATTTTGTTGGTTATCACTGCCCTTTAAAAGCAACCAGTGATTTGGGAGTAAGGTCGGGGCTGATTTAGCTTTCAATTGTTCCTTAAATAGATACTCTCAATTTCATATTCAGCCACTGATGAACTAAAGGGTCCCTGAAATATATTGGTAGAGTTTTTGAGATACTTGTTCAAAATCTCATCGAAGCCCAAGCAATAGCAATTTCAGATATTCTGAGAGGTCCTTGCCTAAAAAGAGTAAATGCTGAGCTACTCCACGTTATTGATCAACTTTATAGGTGTCACAAGAACAAAGGACATACTCGATCACGGGCATCTTACCAGGAGGGGCTTGATATTTGCAAGAAAAGTGGGAAGAGAACATATATCCAGGCAGATCAGTACCAGAGTAGCTTAGGAGAGATGACACTGCATCCCCTGTGCAGGGGTTTACAATATCCTACCTCCTCTGGGTTTCTTCCACCAAGTCTTGCAATAGTACACTTGAGAACCTGTGTTCCCTCTCCCTCAGTCTCCCTCAGCCATCATGAAACCTGCAGCAATGTTTCAGCCAGAGTACTCCACACCTTGAGTGAGAGTGGGTTTGAGAAATCCACATAGATTGCTCCATGAAAAACGTGTCTAATCAACACATTGAATACTAAAGGTGTCTGTTTGGTACTTCCTGTCAAGTTCAATTTATAGTAATCAATAATTAGAATCAAAATTTCCTTTTAAATCCAGACTTTCAAACTGATATGTCTTATTACAGAAGAACCAATTAACGCCTGTCTCCAACTTTTTATCCTTGTGATATTAGGAGGATGGCAAAACAGTTAGGAAGTAATCTCATAGCGTCATTCAGAAACAGACCCTATGGTCTAACTCATCTATGCCAAACTAAACCAGTCCTACGTGCCTGTGTTTAGCCCACATCCCTCTAAACATTTCCTATTTATGTACCTGTCCAAGTGTCTTTTAAATGTTGTAACTATACCTGCATCTACCAATTCCTTTGGCTGTTCATTCCATATACGAACTACGTTTTGTGCCCCTCAGGTCCCTTTAAAACCTTTCTCCTCTCACCTTAAAAATATGCCCTCTACTTTTGAACTCCCCCACCCTATGGAAAAGACCTTTACTATTTACTTTATCTATACCCCTTATGATTTTACAAACCTCCATAAGGTCGCCCCTCAACTTTCTATGCTCCAGTGGAAAAAAAGTCCCAGCTTATTCAAGATAACAAGGC
>JAHRHZ010000133.1:35579279-35599022 GCA_024137785.1 Ginglymostoma cirratum | reverse complement strand
AGGCCAAGCAGCATGCTCCTATGATGCTGCTTGGCCTGCTGTGTTCATCCAGCCCCACGCCTTGTTATCTCGGATTCTCCAGCATCTGCAGTACCTTTTACCCCAGCCTATTCAACTTTTCCTCATAACTCAAACCCCTGAGTTCTGGAAATTTTCTGGTTAATCTTTTCTGAACCCTCTACCATTTAATAATACCCTTCAGATAGCAGAGTGACCAGAACTGTACACAATACTCCAAAAGTGACCTCAGCAACATCCTGTACAACCTCAACATGATGTCTCAACTTCGATACTCAATGGTCTGAGCAATGAAGGCAAGCATGCTAACCGCCTTCTTAACCACCATGTCTTTCTAAAACACGAATTTCAAAGAACTATGTACCTGAACCCCCAGGTCTCTCTGTTCGACAATACTACCCAGGGCCCTACTATTAACTGTATAAGTCCTGCCCCTGTTCATTTTACTTTGCATTTATCCAAATTAAACTCCATCTGCCACTCCTCAGCATATTCGCCTAATTGACCAAGATCCCTTTGTAATTGTTCAGATTTTTTTGCATGAATGTATGCCTCATTGGTTCACATTCATTATTAAGGACTTGGATAATGGCATAGAAAGTCATGTATTCAAATTTTCTCATTACACAAAGTTAGACAGCATTATAGACAGTGATCGACAATAGCACAAAATTGCAAAGAGATGTTGATAGAGTAAGTGAAAGGACAAAACTGTGGCAAATGAAGTTTAGTTAAATCAATTGTGAGATATCCATTTTGGACTGAAAAAGGATAAATCAGGGTACTTTCTAGATAGTATGAAGTTAAATACAGTGGATGTCTAAAGAGACTTGGGGTTCAGGTGCGCAGATCTTTAAAATGTCATGAACAGATACAGAAAATAATCAAGATAGCTAATGGAATGCTAACCTTTCTATCTAGAGGACAATACAAGGATGCAGAAGTTAAGCTACAGTTATACAAAACCCTACTTAGACCCCACTTGGTGTACTGTGAATAGATCTGGGCACCTTACCTTAGGAAGGATATATTGGCCTTGGAGGGAGTACAATGTAGGTTAATAAGAATGATACCTGAAATTCAGGGATTAAATTATGAGGAGAGATTATACAAATTAGGCCTGTTTTCTTTCATCCTTAGAAGGTTAAGGTGTGATCTGATCGAAGTCTTCAAGATGTTAACAAGAAAGGACAAGGTAGATAAAGATAAACGATTTCCTCCAGTTGCAGATTTTAGAACTAGGGGGCATAGTCTGAGAATTAGGGCCAGACCTTTCAGAAGAGTTGTTAGGAGGCACTTCTACACACAAAGGGTGGTAAAAGTTTGGAACTCTCGACCACAAATTGCAGTGGATGCTGAATCAATTGATGTTTTAAAATCTGAGGGAGATAATTTTTTGAGGAGCATATGTATTAAGGGATATGGGCCAAAGGCAGAGTTAGGCTACAGATCAGCCATGATCTCATCGAATGTTGGAACAGGCTTGAGGGCTGAATGACCTCCATTCCTATGTTCTTATTTATAGAGTAATGTGTTGAAGCATCAAAGCTAGAACCATTTCTTGTCTTCTTCTCTCAATAAACGTAGATATAGTTAAGATCTGAACTCAGCATAAAGGATACAATATTAATATTTTCAGATTATAAACACATAAACTGGACTACCTGTCCAATATCTGGGATATAAAGGGTGAAACTTAAAGATAAAACTTTAAACTAAGGTAACAGAATTCAGAATATTTGACTTTAATTAGAGGTATTGTATCTGAATATCAGACTGCAAAAACATTTATTTGAAATAATTTATTTGAATTTTTTTAGAGATGAAAGATTAAATTCAGCAATTAATTTAATTACCATCTTGCAAACAATTATTTTAGCTGATAATTTTAATCCCACCATGTAAAACACAAGTATCTAATTCACACAATTGTTATTATAGTAAAAAATGTCATGAAAGAATTTTCTACCTGAAGACTGCAGTGGTTCCAGAAGGCACCTCACCACTTTCACAAGGGAATCTCAGGATTGACAATAAATCTTGATGTAATTAGTACCGCCTACATCCCATGAAAGAATAAAAGAAATGGTTGAGACTGGGATAATACCCTGAGGAAACCCAACAATGATGACCATGGACTGAGATGATTGATCTCCGAGAATTGCAACCATCTTCCTTTGTGCTGGGTATGACTTCAACCAGTGGAAACTTTTTGCTGAGTTTCATTGACTTCAGTTTTGTTTGGGTAATTCCAAACCATACTGAGTCAAATGCTTGATGCCAAGGCCAGTCACTCCAACTTCACATCTGGAGAATAGTTCATCTATCCATATTTAGACCAAAGCTGTAATGAGGTCTGGAGCTGAATGACCATTGTGGAACAGAGTTTGAGCATTAGTGAGCAGGTTGTTGCTGAGCAAATGCCACTTGAGAGTACTGTCGATTGTTCAATCATCACTTTGATGCATGGAGCAATGATTATGACTATCAACTCTGTGAAAGAATTGTCAAAGCTGCCACTGGGCTTCCAAAAAAAATATGAGCGTGGAGAAAAAGAAACGCAGTTCTAGGTAATTCATCATACCCTTTGATTTGAGTCTATAACTGATTTCCATTCAATCAATTTCACAACGGAATGCCTATCAAGTGAGCATTTTGATGGACAGTTCCAAGTGCTTACTGAATAGGAATATTTGTTTGCACAAAAGATTAAGCACTGGGGCAAAATATTTATTTACGTAAGAGATGAGCACTTAAGTGAAATGTTTGTTTTCATAGGGAGTTAGTGGAAGGAATTTTGATATTTTGGATTTTTCTGCATTAATGAAAATGTCTCTTTAATAGTGTCATCACCAATACAGATAAATTTATTTTCTGTCAGCATCCTCCCAAGCAATGTTGAATACAGGGTGTGTTGGCACGGAGAGAAGGAGGACTAAAGTTGGGACGGGATAGGAGTTATGAGAGGGTAGTGAGCTAGTATTGGAATTATAAAAGGTCATGGGGATGACTGGGGTCATAGGTGGTTTGATGGCCTGTGGGAGATGGGTTAATGGCTTAGGGTAGCATGGGAATACAAGGTTCATGGGCGATAGATTTAAAGGCATTCATTGGCATACTAGTGTAAGAGGCCATGGCAATGTTTGGAAGGGAAGATATAGGGTCCATGGGGTTTGGTACAGGGAATTAGCTGGCACAGATGGGGCACAAAGTGTAAATCTGTTAAAGGGATGAGACCAGGAGAGATATGATATTTTAAATCTTGAGAACTTCAGATACAGTGCCAGATTTCCCAGGTACAGTTTCTGTCCAGTGTGCCCCCAGTTTCAGAAGCTACCTAGCATTCTTCTGAGTTGCTCAAGCTTACTCTGAATACAAATTTGCGTCTATAAATCGAAATTGGAAAATAAGGGTCCCTATTTTTTTGAAACATCGTATTCGTTGACCGATGATTTATCTTCTTCTGCACACCCAACCAAGGACTGAAAATTGGTGCCTAAATATTTTAAGATAGACTACGTTATGTGTTGAATACTGTTACAAAGAGGGAAATAAAATTATTGAAACCCTACAGTGTGGAAGCACGCCATTTGGCCGATTGAGCCCACATCTAATCTCTGAAGAGCACCCTACCCAGATCCAACCCCATACCCTTTGCCTGTAGCACTGGGTAATCTACCTAGCCTGCACATCCCTGGACACTGTGGGGAATCTGGCATGCAAATTCACCTAACCTGCATATAGAAGTTGGAGTTCGGTGTGCGGGGTGGGTTGGCAGTCTGAAGAGGGACTAAGTTGTGGGCAGGGAAGGAAAACAAAAATAAAGCCATGTTTGAAACACGAAGGGAAACTCCTGGAGCAGATGAGCGTCTGACTGAGGGGAGGGTTTCTGATGGTTTGAACGGGAATCCAAATTTTAAAAAAAAATTAGGGCAGCATGGGGTGGCTCAGTGGTTAGCACTGCTGCCTCACGTTGCCAGGGACCCGCATTCGATTCCAACCTTGGGCAACCCGTGGAGTTTGTACATTCTCCCCATCTCTGTGTGGGTTTCCTCCCACAGTCCAAAGATGTGCAAATTAGGTAGATTGGCCATGCTAAATTGCCCCTAGTGTTTAGGGATGTGTAGGTTAGGTGCTTTAGCCACGGGAAATGTAGGGTTACCGGGATGGTGTAGGGGGATGGTTCTGGGTTGGATGCTCTTCTGAGGGTCAGTGTGGACTTGTTCAGCCACATGGCCTGTTTCCACATTGTGGGGAATCCACCATGAAGTATAAACATTTAGGCCCTTCTTTTCAAGCGAAGCTTCAAACTTATCACAGTTTGAATTTCTTGATCATTTTTCTTTATGGAAAGAATATTGGAAGTGATTTACATTGGAAAGTTGAGTATGAAAGAATGAATTCACAAATAAATTTCACTGGCTGCCAAAATTTATGTCTTAAAGTCAGACAAGATAGCTTAGGGATTACAGTTTATTACAGTCAAGGTTGAGTGTTTTGTTTGCAGTTCATTTAAACAAAGGACTTTAAACAGTTTCTCATGTTGTCTCTGGGGCCAACAAAGATTACATCAAATGTGGTGAAGCCAGCCCTACTAATTTGGGCATGGTCCCAAATGCCTGCAAATGAATGTGCTCTTGGGAAAGGATACATTCTGGTTAATAGGACTGCAGTGAAAAGTGTCAGAGGCATCTTTGCTCTGGTTTTAGAGATCAGAATAAACTAAAAATTAAGGAAAACTTGCCTGGGGCTGTGGAATTTTAAATCAGACTACAAGCATCCACTGAGCATGCTCACCTGGAAGCAAAATGCACGTACCAGTTAGATGTTGGCTATGAGAAAAAGGTATTTAAAATCAGCAAGAGAACTCATGAAAAGACATGATATACTACATTCCCCTCTTACTCTGTATTTTCAGTTCACCCAGACAGTTCATATCTAGTGTCATCTCAATGAGTACGTAGTCTTTCTTTGTAAAGATTATGTGAAGGCTGATACAAAAGATACAGTCACCTATTCAGGTAACAAGGTTATTGGACATTATTGGATCATCTGGTATTGGACAATACAGATACAATTGTGAACCTAAGATCACTTAGGGCACGATCAGCAGTGCTGGATCAAAGACCAGGCTCAAATGCGTGTAAGAGATAGTAAGAACTGCCGATGCTGGAGTCAGAGATAACACAGTGTGGAGCTGGAGGAACACAGCAAGCCAGGCAGCATCAGAGGGCAGGAAAGCTGACATTTCGGGTCGAGATCCTTCAGAAAATCTGAAGAAGGATCCCAACCCGGAAGGACAGCTTTCCTGTTCCTCTGATGCTGCCTGGCCTGCTGTGTTCCTCCAGCTCCACACTGTGTTATCAAATGTGTGTAATATCTGTGCAGGACTCTTCATTATGAAGCAATTCAAATTTCAATTAGGAAAAGTAAATGGGGCAATCTAGTTTAGTCCTTCATGTATACGTGTGTCATTGCGAGACCAGAATTTATTGTCTGTCCCTAATTAACCTAACTGCAGCTGCCAACTTCAGACTAGTAGTTGCATTCTAAACGTATATTTAAAAGTCTGGGTGGCTAATTATCCCCAGTAATATACAGCAAGCCATTGAACTCAAATTATCAACTTGCAATGATAATTGCTAATGTGATAACAATCTAAAGAGTTTACCAGAGCATCCAAATGTTCTCACTCGGTCACTCTGCAGTGTAATCAATATCCTATTTAGTAGCAGTTAAACACCTTTCAGAATACATAAGCCTCTCAGACTTAGTTTATCAAGGAAATTGAAATGAACAAATGAAAAAGGAATACAATAACTTCCTGAGAAAAAAACGAAAATTTTACTTGACCAAGAAAAAACTGGATGCTGTAAATCAGGAGCTAAACCGAAGTTGCTGGGAGCTCAGCAAGTCTGGTAGCATCTGTGAAAAAGATCAGAGTTAATGTTTCAGGTCTGGTGACCCTTCCTCAAAAGCTTTGGTAGCTGGGAAAATGTTGGTTTATATGCATAAAATAGGGAGGGGGTGGGGTAGGGAGCAAACGATAGAATAGAGCCCGAAGATAGAGAAGAGAAGTTGGATGGGCAAAGGACTTGATAACAATCCTGCTAGAAGGGTAAATAGCTGTTAATGGGTACTGTTAGTGACTGACAGTAGGTAGTGTGTAATGGCAGGCTATGTGATAACAATATGTGGGGTAGGGGGCTCGGACATGGGAGAGTTTAGGCCCTAAAATTATTGAACTCGACTCGAAACGTTATCTCTGATCTTTTCTTCACAGATGTTGCCAGATCTGCTGAGCTTCCAGTAAATTCTGTTTTAGTTTTAGAAAAAAAACTGTTCCTTGACGATCTTTCTGGTTTGCAATATCCTATTTAATTCTCATAATCATTTCTTTTAGAGGCAGGGTAAAGTGTAAGAAATGTACAAACTGTTTAACAAGGCAATACACATGAAAAAGAAAATTACTGACAACTAAAATCTATTCTTTAACATACAATGACATCTTTCAAAGCGTATTGTCATCCATAAAGTCATGTGTGTTTTTAAACCTATGTAATAATTTCCTGCTATCCCTGTAGATGAATTGTATAAGGTATTCTTGTGTGGTTGATTGCTACTCCATTTAACAATATGGTTGAAATGTAAGTCTAATTGAGCCGTGGAAAGAATCATTACAATGAGAGATTGTTCACAAAAATGTACAGGATTTTTTTCTGGCCAAAGACATACTTAGCTTTTGCATTTGCTCTTTATTTTCTAGGCAATCTGGACTGCTATAAGTATGTAGATCTTAGAATCCCTACAGTGTGGAAACAGGCCCTTCGGCCCAACAAATCCACACTGACCCTCAGAGCATCCTACCCAGACCCATCCCCCATAACACACCTAACCTCTACATCTCCGAATATTATGGGCAATTTAGCATAGCCAATCCACCTAGCCTGCACATCTTTGGACTGTGGGAGGAAACACACACAGACACGAGGAGAATGTGCAAATTTCACACAGACAATTGTCCGAGGGTGGAATTGAACCTGGGCCCCTGGTGCTGTGAGGCACATGTGCTAACTGCTGAGCCACTGTGCCACCCTATTTTCTTTTTGTAATCACTAGTTTGGTTTTTCTCCCTATTTGCTCATTTGATATAAGTTTAAATACTTTTGTCATATTACATACAATGGTGTGATATTATATAAACTTCTGAACTTTAATAACTGTTCATAGATTGAAGGAATCAACAAAGATAAATTGTTATACATGGAAAGAAGTAGCATTAACCTAAAAGAGGGAGTCAAAATCATGCAGACAAAACTGTTTTGACTTCTTCTTAATAACTGGCTGCTTTATTGCTACAAAGGCAAAGGATTGCCTTGCAGGAGAATTTAGGGAGTTAACTGCAGGAATGCTGTGACTTCAAACAGACAGTTAATGTGAAATGTAACAAGGAGCACAGAACACACTTCTGATAAGAAACCTGCAGACGTGTTATAATTAGAATGAAAGTATCTAAAGAATCATCAGTTATATCACATCACAGACCTGGAGAATGAATATCTGTGTAAGAATCCAACTCCTGAACAATTCAGCACTTGATTGTTTCAGTACATTATTTTTAATATAATGAACAAACATTAATAATTAGCCATCTTCCACAATATTGGTTTATAACCAAGCTGATTTAGTCTGACTGTGTTTCCAGTTTTTCCCTTTGGTTGTATAACCCTCTTGATTTAACAACCCCTTGACCAATTCTTTATAAATGCTAGGTAAAGGTTTTAGACACCACAATGGTAACTGAATACCTGAAAGGTTCAGAATAACAGGTACTGTCATATAACACTTTACCCGTACTTCACATAATTATCCCTCCTCCGGGTCTTTCGTTTCCTACAGGACACAGTATGGAGTTTTCAGTCACTTACAATGTAAGTGCGAGTGTGATCTGAAGTTCTGTGCATATCATCAGCACAAATGGACTTGACTTTCATGTTGCATATAAAAGTAATGCATGATATTGTGGGCGGAAGTGTCTCCCAGTGCTGTTAGTGTGTAATTATCAATATTTGGTTATGTATATACACCATATCCAAATCTACAGGACACTGGAAACTGACTGCTGACTCTATACTCATTTGCAAGAGTCAAGAGAGTAATACAATTCCAATAATCAGCTCCATAGCTCATCTAAGCTCAAAAACAAAAGATCAATTTAGTTTCTTCACTTATTTAGAGTTTATCAGTTCACGCAGATCTTTAATCTGAATTTTGATCTTCCAAAATTTGACTCGTCAGGACTGTTGCCTGTGTAATGTTGTATACAGACACTTTGACCAATTTATTACTTCAAAAACACATTTACCAAAATACTCTTACTTTATCAGACAAACAAAGGACTGTAGTTCAAACTTAGTTTAATTCTTCTTTAATCTCTCTGTTTCTCTCTAGGGTTCATCACAGGAATAAGGGAATCAATTGGGATTGGTGTCTGGCTTTCGCTAAATTCCCATTCCAGTCCCTATAAGCCTAGGATGATCAGAAAAGTCACATGTTTCTCTGACACACCAGGAGATAGGCCTTTGCCCTTTTCATGGCTGAATCTAATGCTTAGCCACACCCTTAACTAACCCAACTTCAAATTCTGCAATTTGTTGTCTCACTCTTCAAAATACCTGAACTATGGCCCAAAATTTGGTTGATTGCCTATATTTTCATTTGTGTTGTTAGATTTTCTTTACTTTTATCTTTACTTTTGATTTGTATCAGAATGGTATGGGTGAATACGGGGAACCTTTATCCAAATATGGCAGAGGGATGCCGCGGTTGGGATTATACTCATATTCCCTACCCTGATCTAAATAACGTGCAGTTTCACCCTCAACTCATTCTCAACTGGATCACGCTTTTCGTCCCCTGTTCTCTGTTCGCGTCCCTAAGCACATTGGAAAGTTCTAAGGTGTCAATTTCTTGTTGGCATTTAGAATGATCAGCATTCTGCACTTAAAACAACAAATGCTGGAGATCACAGTGGGTCAGGCAGCATCCATGGAGAGAGAGCAAGCTAATGTTTCAAGTCTAGATGACTCTTCATCAGAGCACTCATTTAGACTTGAAATGTTCGCTTGCTGTCTCCGTCGATGCTGCCTGACTCATTGTGATCTCCAGCATTTGGTGTTTTCAGTACAGATTCCAGCATCTCTCATAATTTGCTCCTACATAGCATTCTGCGCTTGATGCATTGCTTTAAATGGTGCTTGGAGATTTTTACAGAGTCTTAATTTCTGACTCTTGGACTTGCCTCTGTGCATCCTCAGCATTTCTGTTCACTGTCTCAAATTGACTTTGATCATTTGAGAGGTAAACCATCTTCTTTTGATTGAAAATCTCTAGGGAGTTAACCTTTCTGTTTGGCTCTGTTTTCCAGCTGGAAGACAGCCCTTTCCTGACTGACAGCCTCTTGGGTATCAAGTTTCTTTTTTAGCTCTGCATTTTCAGACTTCAACCCATTTACATCAGAAATCCTCTGGTTTAACACATGCTTCATGTACCAAGTTTCCACAAAAAGACAATAAGTTACCATCATTCCATCCTCTATGGGTGCACGTTTTCCCACCAACTTCCAAACTGACTCTAACAAACAATCTGGAGCGGTGGGACTTGTGACATCACAACTGATATATCCACTTTGAAAATTTCTTATTAAACTATTCCTTAACCAAGCTCTCCCATTCAAGTTGATTCTCTGACATGATTTGAAAGCTAAGTTTCAAATCCAAATTCAAGAATACCAAAATTTAAATGCTCTAATTGAATCTGAAAATTTGTTGCTTTTATCTTCATTCATTTGCTTGAATTCCTGGCCATCATGTGGGACAGCTGTCTTCTTAATTTGGTCTCAGGCCAGATTTCTGAGAATACAAGGCTGGTAGTTTCAACTCTGGAGTGATTTGAAAGTCACTTTTTATCGAAGCCCACCCATGGATGCCAATTGTTGTGGGTAAATCACCTCAATTTACTTTTGATTCAGCTACTTATTCAGAAATCTCACAATCAAGTACTGAAACAATGATTTAAATTTTATTGTATGAAGTAACTGAAAAAAGACCCCACAAGTAAGCAAATTAATCTCACAACTCAACTTGCCTATTACCCAATTAATGATGGAATCTGGCCAGGATTCCAACAACAGTGTCTGTCTCTGGAAGTGTCTAGGGTTCAATTCTTGTACCGTGTTGACCTTTGAAGTTCTGCTACTGAATTGTTCTAGTGTTGGATTCTTATACAATTTTTTCTCGTTCAAGTTTGTGGTGTGATATTATTGATGATTCAATAGATTCCTTCATCCCCAACACTGATGATACTTTTGGAGACTTCACGTCTGCAGCTTGCCTTCTTATCAGAAGAAGCTCCCCTGTTCCTTGTTACATTTGGGGTTAGCTATATGTTAAAAACACAGATTTTCCTGCAATTAACTTCTTAAATTTTTTCTGCAGGGTAATCTTGTCCTTTGTGGCAATAAAACATCCGCTTTATCAAGCTGGTGTCAAAACAATTTTGTTTATGTGATGGTTAATTGCTTTCAGTCTCTGTGTAACAGCTTGTCTTTGCCCCTTTCATCTCGAGAAACAATTTATTCCAGAAAGAGTTATCTCTGATTCTTTCATTCCATGAACAGTTATTAAAGTTGTGAAGTTTACATTGTCACATACTCTAAAAAGTTTCAAGTAAAATGGATAGAAAGAGGGCACCATGATTCCAGAAAAAGAAAATTGGAGGCCATAATGGTGGATGTGAAGAGGAAGATAACTATTATGATCCTGTGTGGAGGGGCGTAAGAGTAAATTCTCAAGCGCAGCTATCAGATGCAAATAGGAGAAGGTGCAGTGCCAGTGAGCTTTGGGTGTAACAGCATGCACACCCATGATCAACAAATACCATGTGATAAGAATATGACAAGTGTCCAGTTATGAATTGCTTTCTCCATGCCATCTCCAGTGGCACAACTACTCCATATTTTGTGCCCCAAATCTTTAACTATTGGCCTGATAAAATGACCTTTTATATGGAATTCACATAATTAGCAAATGTAATTTATATGCTAAAGTATGATGTGATGTTCTATAGGATGCCAGGCCAAAAGCAAGGACAGCCGTGTTGAAATCTCCCAAGAATGGACTGAAGCTACAGATGCTCCAGAGAAATTGCATCGACAGTGGAACAGGCACAAGGTAGTCTACCTTTAAATAAAGGAAAGCAACAACTTTGGAAAATAAATGCCAATCTTCCACAACGCATGTAATGTTTAGCATTAATCGGTATTATTTCTAACTTGTGACTTTTGCCCTGTAGATAGTGAAAAGGCTTTGGGGAGTCAGGAATTGAGTTATCACTGCAGGATTCTAGCCTTTGACCTGCTGTATTGGCCACAGTATTTTTATGGTAAGTCCAGTTCCATTTCTAGTCAATAGTAACACCCAGAATATTGATAGTGGGGGATTTAGCAATCTTCATCCCATTTAATATTGAAGGGTAATGTTTGGAATCTCTCTTGTTCGAGATGGTCACTGGAGGTTGTGTACAATTTTGTTATCAAAATTAACTGCAGGTGAGTCTCTAGATGGGTTTGTCATTTTTCAATGGTTTCTGCAACTATTCCACAAAATTTACAATAGATGAGTAGGAGAACCCTGACAGAAATTCAACTTGCTCTCCCCAACAAATACCAGTGTTTATTACCATTTTTAGTCGTTTCACCATAGTGAAGTTCTCTATACATTAACCATCACACAGCAATAAAGAACAATAATATTATTGCACTTGCGTAGAGGAAAAAATATTTTACTTGTTTGTTTCCTTCCTGGGCAATATAATAAACACCAATGCACCATGTGGTCGATATATATCAAGCACCATGGAAATAAATTTAGCAGCTTCTGGTTTATGTCCGCTATAGAGTTTTGTGGTTACCAATTCGGATGTAAATGAAGGTAGAATAAGCAAGTCCCGAGTGATATGCATTTGGAGATATTGCCTTCTCTATGGCAATGCCCAGTGAATCAAAGATAAGTTGTCAACCTATCAGCATCCTTTCCTTTTGAAGTGTAAGTAGTTGTCACCATTTGAATTTTTTCATTCTTGCATTTGTTCTGATGAATGCAAAACTTCATCAACATTTCTCTCCTTTCAACAATATTCAAGTTATGTATTACCAAGTGTTCATACAATTCTTGTCAGACTGCTTGAACATAGTCAGCAGTTTACACAGATTTATGGGAAGACATGAAATTGACAGTTGGCCAAAACTCTATTTATTGACTTTGCTTTGTGAATATACAATGGATAGGACACTAGTGTCAGCAATCTGTCATAAGTGAGTACATAAGTCAAGTTACTGATGCACCAGTCAAGACACTGATTGCTATGTTATCTCACTTTGGTTCTGAAACACCAAGGTCAAATGCAATGGCATTTCCATGTGCTTATTTTGTTTTATGGCTGCTTAGAATGACTGATTGTACACAAGTAGAAATATGGATATCTTTAGGAAATGAAGTTGTTTTGATGGATATTATTTCTAACTTCGGATTTTTGACCTGTAGATGGTGAAAAGGCTTTTGGTAGACAGGGGTTGAGTTATTGCTGCAGGAGCCTAGCCTTCGATTTGCTTTGTTAGCCATAGTATTTATATGGTAAGTCCACTTCAGTTTCTCTTCAATAGTATCACCTACGATATTGATAACATGGAATTCATCCCAAAGAATATCGAAGGATGATGTTTAGATTCCTCTTGCTGGAGATCGTCATTGTCAGGCACTTGTGTCATATGAATTTACTTGCTACTTGTCAGTTCAAACCAGGATGTTGCCCAGGTCTTGTTGTGTTTGAACATGGACTGTTTCAGTATCTGAGAAGTTGCAAATGGTGCTGAACATTGTGTAATCATCGGTGAACATACCCACTTATGACCTCTCGATGGATGGGAGGTCATTGATGAAGCAGCTGAAGATTGTTGGGCCTAGGATATTTCCCTGAGGAACAGGGTTCTTGTGACATAGTGGTAGTGTCCCTACCACTGAGTCAGGAATTCAAGTCTCTCCTGCTCTAGAAATGCATAATAAAATGCCTGAGCAGGGTTCATTAGAAAATAGCTACCTTGAAGAACTCTTACAGCTATATCCTGAGGTAACTGACCTCCAGCAACCACAACCATCTTCCTTTGTGCTAGACATAACTCCAATTAGCAGAGGGCTTTCCCCTGATTCTTATTAACTCCAGTTTTGCTTGGGGTCCTTGATGCCATATTTGGATCCAAGTGCACTTGAAACCCGCCTTCATACAATACTCATATTGTAATTGAGTATCATAATGTATGTAATTAGTGTACAATTGAGTATCAACATGTGATCCAACCAAATCAGAAATGACTGAGCACTCAGAATAGGAACATTAATATAGAAGGGAAGAATATAGCCAAAATGTCTCTGTGCTGCAATCATTTCGTATTGATTTAAACAGAACTTTTAGTTGGTATTATTTTACTGAAAAAAATTGTAATATGAGAAGAATGACAAAAGATTATCAATATAATTAACCTCAAGCATGTCAAGTTACAGCTATTGAAAATAAGCTTTTATGATAATAGTAAAAAAAGTCTATAAATTTCCATCATTTAATTTTTAATTTGTGCCACTTTCATGGAATAATACAGTTAAAAAAAGACTGAAGATGGTTACAATGATTACAGATTGTCACTATGAATGGAAGGTGCAACAAACTTCAAGATGGCCAGCAAAGATGGCCACCAATACCTAGACCTACCCAGACAGCACCAGTGACTCTTGGCATAGACTGTGAATTGTCTTCACACCACAGTTGAGGGAAAACCATTATTATTAGCAATAAGAGACAACCTGAGTTACAATTTAGATAGAAGTTCATGGGCATTGGAAATATTTTAATTTGAACAAAAGTTTAACCTCAACAGTCAGAATTTATTTCATAGGTCTGAGTCTCTAATTTTTGATTACAGGAATCAATGAACTGCAATTACCAGGAATAGAATTTATAATGAAGGATTTAATTAATTTTTAGACCCAAGGAGGTGCAAATAAAACATTTATTTTTATTATACAGGGGAGGCGATGGCCTCGTGGTATTATTGATGGACTGATAATTTAGCAGCACAGATAATGTTCTGGGGACCTGGGTTCGAATCCTGCCACAGCAGATGGTAGACTTTGAATTCAATAAAAATATCTGGAATTAAGAATGTAATGATGACCATGAATCCATTGTTGATTGTTGGAAAAAACCATCTGGTTCACTAATGTCCTTTAGGGAAGGAAACTGCCATCCTTACTTGGTCTGGCCTACATGTGACTCCAGACCCACAACAATGTGGTTGACTCTGAACTGCTCTCTGGGCAATTAATGCTGCCTCGCTAGTAATGCCCTCAGGCCATTATGAATAAAGGGAAAAAAATATACTGGCTGCTTCAGCAAAACCTGTTTTATAGTGTGTCTAGGTGTTATAAATTACTGTGTGAAAGACCTCTTTCAACATGTGTGCCCTTTGCTCAATTGGGGGTGATGTTTATACAATTCATGTCTATTTAAGAAATTATTAGTGAACAAGACCCAGTCTGAACTGAAATTAACATGTTATCAAAATGACTGATATTAGTCTCCCTCAGATCTATTTCTCCTGTTTGATTTGCATCTTTCTGGAAGTTTAACATATTAGAATGGAAGTTGCTTACTGATTATCCATGTTGGCGAAAAACAAGAAGCCAGATATGGGAATGCACAAAGGAGTTGTATTTCAACTAACAACAGCATTTGGTTACAGATTGAAAGAAGAATGATGGATTTGTAACAGCAGCGTTTGAATGCTTGGTGTCTCTTTCTCTCACTCATTATTTCTGTCAGCCTCTCAAGGAACACCACCTGATAATACAGCAAGTTCTAATCTGCAGGAATTCAAAGATATCTGTAACTTTTGCCACTGCTGACGATACAAGACAGCAATTAATGTGGCCTCCGATTAAAGCCTAATACCTCACAGGCTTGAAGGAGCTTTTGTAAACTCTGCCAATTCTTGATCTTCCTTTTTGTACTAGACTTCATTTTAAACTTTATACTTGTCTTTGTGTGTTTCTTTTTGCATGTCATTATTTTCCCAGGGTTAATAAGTAGTAAAGTTACAATGTCGTTCACTCAAGAAATTATTGTAGTTGGCCTTATTAATTTTGATTTGTACAACATTTAATTCTTAGCTGTATGCTCAGAAATAACAAACCTTGTTCTGACTGTAACAGAGGGGACTAAAAAAGGAGGAGCTGATTCTCCTTTGCTCACCAGTCATAACAAATTAAACTATTGAATTATTAGATGGTGTAATCTTAAAATTCTTTGATCACAATTAATAAATTCTGTTTCCACTACAAAGCAGTTTAATTACAATGAATTCTTCCTAATGCCATATTCTCTAATCTAAGTGATGTTGTGAAATAACAACAGCAGGGGCTTGCTTCCATGTTTTCACCAGGCAAACATTAAAGACATTTTTGCTTTATATAAAATATAGTTATTTTTACTCAAATGTCACTGTTTTGTTGCAGTTTTGTTTATGGGTCATATTCGCATTTAAACGGTGAAACATCCATAAATGATCTGTAAAGAAGCATTTCATACCACAAAAAGACAGGACATGGGATTTGACTATAAACAAAAGTAATCTATTAAAAAAGGGATTGACTCTTAAATAAAATTGGTACAGTGTGCAGTGAGTGATCATAAAAAAGAGAAAAATGAAAGGAATTTGCTGTATCTTAAACCCATGGAAACAAATCTATAGATCTGCTAGTAGGAGATATCTGTGTGCTCTCCATAAATTCCAGCACCATTTCCCCAAGGGACACCACTCAGTCTACAGCTCAGTAAATAAACTCATCACATTGGCAAAATAAGACGCAAAAAGATATCAGTGAGATGTTTTGAGAGTTGTTTATGAATGGTATCATCTCCTGAATAGCTAGTAAAGGAACGGTGCACCTCAGGGCAGTTCAAGGACAAAAATATATTTAACCTGTGGTGGCACCAGGCTAACATAAGTTTGTAATTACGTAGTAATGTATGTGCAAATTCTTTCTCATATTAACATATGAATAAGATATTTAATATTTTACATGAACATTTTCATTCTGCAAGGTTTATTATTTATGACTTATTTGGAACATAGCACATAAAATGGAAGCTTGTCTGTCGTTCATATTGATTTAACATAGAGTCAATAGCACCGTATTATAATGAGAAAACTATTTAAATATTATGATTGTTAACTCAATTTACAAGAATAGTATAGGATAGTGTTTTTAGTGCGTTTGTAAATGATCCACCGAGTTTTACACAAACCTGGCTTAACTGTATAATGAATGCATTATGTGGCTCTAAGGACTTGACGTTTCTGATGAAGGGTCTAGGCCCGAAAAGTCAAGTCTTTCTGCTCCTGTGATGCTGCTTGGCCTGCTGTGTTCATCCAGCTCTACACCTTGCCTTTAATGTTTGCCTGGTGAAAACATGGAAGCAAGTCCCTGCCTGGATATCAATGGTGGTGCTTTAATGTTGGAACAGTCAAAATCCTGAAATAACAGTGTAAGTGATGAAAAGTGGCTCTTTACATCATTTCCTAGGGTTTTGTACTGATCTTTCGGTTGAGTTACGTCAGGAGGTTGGAAATCTGCATTGCTAGTTTTAAAGTTATTTTATTCGGTTGTTTCTTTCACCATTCACGCAACTTATTTTTGAAAATAAATCAGTAATAATCCCAATTCAATGAACATTTCAAAGAGTTAAAGTGAAGGTTTTTATTGTATTTTATAAATATTCATCAGTTTGGATGACCCATACATATGAACATACGGAATTAAGACGTAACTCCGCCCACAGCCTACACAGCCAGCAGCTCCGGAGGAAACAGCAGCACTGAGCCCTGCCGAGTCTTCACCATCCCCCCAGACCTCCCCCTCACTGAGGACGAACGGTCAGTCCTCAGTAAAGGGCTCACCTTTGTCCCCCTCCACCCACATATCAACGAATACCGCTGATTTTCTGATGAAGGGTTTAGGCCCGAAACGTCAAGTTTTCCTGCTCCTATGATGCTGCTTGACCTGCTATGTTCATCCAGCCCCATGCTTGTTATCTCGGATTCTCCAGCATCTGCAGTACCTTTTATCTCAGTTTTTTGTTGCAACCAGGCCATGAGTGAGGTCCAGATGACCCAAACTGTCAAACTCTTGAGTGAGAAAGGATGAACTGACTGCCCATTTTTATGCACGCACTCTTTTGATTGCTTGCAATAAGTTTAATTTAAAAAGGATCCCTTCCCTTGTGGATACTTTTCTCCCAGACTCGAATGAATTTATGTTTTAAAAAGTGCCAATTTAACTAGATTTACTTGTATCAATAAAATGAGTAAGCTTATTCATTGCTACATGCAAAATTAAATATTAATGCAACAGACACGCTCACAGATTAGAAATAAGAAGTGACTCCAAAAAGATAAAAGTTTAAAAAAATGTTATCTACCTCTGAATTGTTCCTGAATAATGGATATTTGAATGTTGAATTCACTGCAGTGAAGGTTACCAGTAGTGTCGATGTTGGTAATTCAACAGTTGATTTCATGATCCTTAGTTTTGAAGATTGTTTGAAATTCTGTAGTTCTGACCTTTTTTTTAAATCATGATCAGTTTCCAGCATTAATTGCTGAGAAATAATCCATTTATAGTCCTGTTTTGTTTTGTCTGGTTTGCAGTACCGCGTGAGACACAGTCTTCCTTGTGATACAGGAGGTGACTGGGGGATAATTTTTTTACTGTGACTTTCACCACACATTAATGCTTGATCCTAGGCTCGTGCACATGAAAATGTTCTGTCCTATTAGCACACTCCAGTAAAATTGAAACCTGCTTCTTAACTCCTGTCCTTGTGTATTCTTCAAAGGGAAAAGTGTAAAATGTATGTGTAGCTTGAGATATAATCCACTGGGGATGGCTTGCTGATGAGCAGGGAATTGTCGCCCCTCAGTATCTTTGTAGTCTCAAAAGATCTCAGTCCCATCTGTTGTGACTTACCTTTTCTCTCCTTTGAAGGGTCATTGCTTAAAGTTTTCTTCATGTCTGTGGGTGTGACAATCCACAAATCTCTCCAGACTATCACTTAATTTCCACCCAGAGTAATTTTCAACCCACTTTCAAAAAACACAATTTGGGAATTGCAAATTTGAAATATCCACAGTACTTTGGGGGTCATGATAATATAGACCTACACAATTTAAAAGTAGGATTTGATACATATTCTGAACATGAAGTGTGTTACTGTTATTTTTTTATTGGACAATGTAGTTCTTTGCAATAAATATAGGGTGTTTTGTCTGATGATGGACAAAGGTTTTCTTCCTTTTTGTGGAGCCATTGCACATAAGCACAGCACTGTTTAATGTTAGACTGACTTATGTTTGATCAATTCTTTGAAAGGTGTGCTTTATAAGTTGTTAGTTTTCTGTTGCCTACAGAAAAGATAGGTGCCATTTTCTTCAAACAGTTGTAGTCTTCTGAAAAATAATTGTTACACTTACTGCACTAAAATGTGAACATCCGTCTTTTAAAATTTCTAAGCCTGCAATAAACATCAGTGCAATGTCACGTAGAAGTTAAAAAAAGTAGACTTAAAGAAAATGTTATCAAACAATATAATAATGTAGAAGATCTTCATGTCACAGATTGTGGGACAGATTTTAATCCTTGGCAGACTAGTTGTGATACAGTCTGTCTGACTTTCTTTCTCACTGATTTCAATGTGTGAAATTTAACATGTTGGCAGAATTATACAATATTGCAAGAAGACAGGTGAGAGCTCCAGTAAATTGAAAATGTCAAAGGTCCGATTGCATTGTTCAGAGATTAATTCGATTTTAAAGTGTAATCGCATGCCTGGTGCCATTTTGCTGGTCACCCTTGTCCCGTGCAGGAATAGAACCTAAAAAGTCAGTTTTAATAAGTGGATTAAACAAATTCTTCTTTTTTTATTGTCGATTGACATTTTCCTTCAGAGCCTACAAGGAAATTGTCAGCCCTGTCCTGCCCTGTACTTCTCACCTCTTCACTCCTGACTTTAGAAGATTGGTCCTTGAACTTTTGGCAAGTGCGAGAACAGGGCTAGCACTAGACAAGAGGGGCACCACAGGGACATGGTACATAGTTGATGAGGTGAGTTCGGGATGATAGCACGAGAAAACTTGCTCGGCTTCACAGAATGAAATGCTGCATGAAACTTGATGAAATTGACACTTAGCCAACTTTTGATAAGATTCAGCCTTATATATGAAAGACACACACCATGGCTAACTAAGGATAAGCATTTCAAAGCAGATATGCTTAGTGTTGAAGGGGAAAATCCAACTCCAAATGTCTGCAATTGGACACAGCTAAGTTACAAGAGTAGGCAAAAAATTGGCGCATAACAAGGTGCACAATGTGAGAAAGTGTAAGGTTTCCCACCCACTTTGGTGGGAGAGTGAGATGAAATATGCGTGGATGGAGATAATGGAGAAGCTGAGCAAGTGCTAGGTGATCCAATGTAAATGGTTTCAGTGTAGAAAGTAAACAATGACTTGATGCAGAGATAAAAGTTACTGCAGATGCTGGAGAATCCGAGATAACA
>JAHRHZ010000133.1:35507135-35578879 GCA_024137785.1 Ginglymostoma cirratum | reverse complement strand
GAAGGGCCTAGGCCTGAAACGTCAAGCTTTCCTGCTCCTATGATGCTGCTTGGCCTGCTGTGTTCATCCAGCCCCACACCTTGTTATCTATGACTTGATGCATTCTGGTGAGGTGAGTGCAGCACATGATATTGAGTCCAAGACTGCATATAACCTGACAAAATATCAATATGAATTTGGAGAAGCAGATTCTAGCTCAGGGAACTGCATTGTTTCCACACCTATGGTGCTCTCTCTGTTAAGGAGCCTATGCACTACCAATTCTGAATGACCATAAGCAGGAGGCATTCTTTTGGTTCCATGACGGACAGTTAAGCGAGCACCAGCTTAGGTGTGATGGTGTCCCTGGTGATATGTATGTCTATGGTGGGCGTCACAATTGCTGAAAAAGAGATCTCACAATATATGAGAAAGAACAGGAATAGGAGGCACCGTCCATCAGTGTGGGCACTTTTTGTTGATGGATAGTCCTGGATAGAGTCATAGCCTGGACAGCACATCGCAAGTGCGCCTTAACAGCTGATAGAGCCATGTCTCTGATGCATGTGTACGTGGATCCTCTATTGAGAGATCAAGTACCCTCAAAGGAAACCATCGATGTCTAGCTAGCAGCCCTCACAAGGGTGTAATGTATATAATCCATGTAGTTAACTCTTTCATGCACTCTGTGTAATAATGGCAGGTGAGAGATGAAAGGGGAAAAGCTCTTGGACTCACTGCAGGTGTCCAAACCTCTCAGGTGAGCAGATAGAAGCAAGTTTGTCTTGGCAGGGTGGAGCAGTCGTTGTCTTATGCACCTTGGGGGCTCCTCTCAGGGCAGTTTTGCTGTGGATGGTGATCCTTGACCCCTCTGGTGACATCAACGCTTGAAGAAGCTGTGGCAACAGAAATGATCTGTGCAATGAAGTCAATAATATGTAGGGACTCGTGATACTTGCCACGTCCATCAAGGTGTGATACTATGCGAAGGTTGTTTGAGGTAGTTCCCTGTCATTCTCCTTTGCTTTTGTTTTGTCTTGTGCCTATCTAGAGACCAGGCTTTACTAGAAATGGTATTCTGCAATAGGATTGCCTTAAATAAAGTTCACATAACGAAGTCAGACCTAGATAGGAGCAATCAAATATGATCGGATTCAGTTTGAGGGAGAGAGGAATTGATCCAGAATTTTTTTTGAAAAATTGGGATAAGGGGAATTATGAGCAGAGCTGGCTAAAGTGAATTGACAAGTTAGCATAAACATAGGTGAATAGAAATGTAGTGGCAAACATTTAAGTGGATATTTTAGGGTACACAGAATAGAGAGTAAGTGAAATTCCACGCAGCAGACCACCATCCATGCTTAACTAGAAATGTTAAAGAAAGCATAAGTCTAAAACAAAAAGCACATAATTGTGCAAAGACAGGTAGCAAGACATAAGAGAAAGCTAACCAGAAATGTAAAAACAACTAGTAAGAATTCCTATAAATAATTAGTGAAGAAAAGAAAAATGAGTGGGTCCTATACAAATTGTGACTGGATAAATAATAATAGAAGAAAGAAAATTGCAAACAACTTGAATGAGTATTTTGCATCAGTCTTCACTACAGAGGAAACCAGTAGCATCCCAGAAGTAGCAATAAATAACAATAGCAAGGAACTCTGGAAAATCACGACCACAAGAAGTGGAACTGAATAAGTTGTTGGAGCCTTGGTTGACAAGTGCTTGGGTCCTGGTAGATTTCATCTCATCGTATTAAGAGAAGTGACTAGTAGATGCATTGGCTTTGGTTTTCAAATCCCATTTGACTCCGGGACAGTCTCATTAGATTGATAGATAATGAATGTAAATCCTTTACTCAAAAAGGGACACAGAAAGCTGGAAGCTATGGACCAGTTATCTTCCATAGGAAAAATGATAGAAGCTATTATCAAAGAAATTATAACAGGACGTTGAATAAATTTAAGGTGATCAAGCAGTCAGCATGGTTTTGTGACAGAAATGGATCATTTTTCAGTTTGGCAAAATGGGGTCTCAATTGTTTAACATTGATGTAAGTGACTTGGATGAAGGGACAGAAGGTATAGTGGCTAAATTTGCTGACGACACAAAGATAGGTAGGAAAGTAAGTTGTGAAGAGCACATAGGTTTTCATTGAAAACCTCTACTCCTGCTGCAGTAACATTATTTCTCTCTTCTATTCCACCGCTTGTATTAATCCCTTACAATAATTCCTCCCGTACTTTTCCCTAATTTATATGTAGGATATGGGTGTCATTTGCTAAGCCAGAATTTAGTGCCTGTCTCTAATTGTCCTGGGAGAAGGTGGTAGTGAGTTGCCTTCTTGATCTAGTGCAGTCCTTGGGATCATCCCCCTGTTGAAATTCAGCTCTTTGTTTGTGTTTGAACCAAGGCTGTAATAAGGTCAGGAGCTAAGTGGCCCTAGTGGAACTCAAACTGAGTTTCAGTGAGCAGGTTTTTTTTTTAACAGACTCCTTGATAGCATTGTCAAACTCTTCGCATCATTTTACTGATGATGGGGTGTGGACTGAAAGGTTGGTCTTGGCTGGGTTGCCTTTGTCCTGCATTTTCTGGACAGAACATGCCTGGACAATTTTCTACATTGTCGAGTAGATGCCAGTATAGCAGCTGTACTGGAAGAGCTTGGGTTTGGGCTTGGCTAACACTGGATTTCATGTCTACATTACCATTGTTAGACTCTTGTCAGGTAGCCATAGCAGCATCCAGTGTTTTCAGCTGTTTCTTGATACCGTGTGGAGTGAATTGAATTGACTGAAGACAGACAACTGTGATGCTGGTGACCCCAGGACAAGGCCGAGATGGATCATTCACTCGACATTTTGCCGACTGAGAATTATTGAGATTACTTTTGCACCAATTTGCTGGTCTCCTTAGACATTAACGATGGAGATATTTGTGCATCCTCCACTCCCTGCTAATTGGTGGTGTGGAATTAAACAACTCTGACTGAATGTTGCAGGACTGCAGCACTGAGATCTGGTCCATTGGTAGTGGGATCACTGAGCCGTGCATATTGCATGCTACTTCCACTGTTTAGTACAAAAGTGACATCTCATTTTAAGTATGCCTGGTGCTGCTCTTGGCATAATCTCCTGCAACCTCCTGGCTTGATGGTAATGGTAGAGTGGGAGATTGTGATCATATATAATTCTGCTGCTGATGGCCAACAGTGCCTCTGGATGCCAGTTTTGAATCACTATACCTGTTCAAAGCCTGTCCCTTTTAGCATAGTGGTAGGCCCACATAATAAAAAGGAGTGTGTATCAACATCAAGGTAGGATTTCATCTCCACAAGGACTGTGCCATGGTCACTCCTACTGATAGTGCCATGGATGGATGCATCTGTGATGATAGATTCGTCAAGAATGACCAGATGAGGTCCAGTAGAGTTTTCCCTCCTTTTGGTTCCCTCGCTACCTTTTGTCAATTCAATTTAACATCAGTGTGGTTTAGGACTTGGCCATCTTAGTAGTTGTGCTACTGAGCTACTTTTGGTGAAGGACTTTGAAATCCCATAGCCAGAGTACTCTGACACGGGGCAAGTGGGATCAGTAGGCCATAATCAGCTGGATGTTTCTGTGCCCATGTTTGACCCGATGCCATGAGATTTCATGTGGTCTGGATTCAATGTCAAGGATTCCTGGTGCATCTCCTTCCTGACTGTATGCCACTATGCTGCCATCTCTCCTGGATCTATCCTGCTGGGACAGAAATTACATTATGTCATAATGTCAAGAAATTATTGTGTCTGGGACGTTGTTTATAAGGAGCGACTCTATGAGTGTGACTGTCATGCTGTTGTTTGATTATTCTGCGTGACCGCTTTCCAAATTTGGCACAAGCCCTGAGGTGTTGTAGGGAAGATATTGCAGCATCAACAGAGCTGTGTTTGTCTTCCAGTCGCCACAATGAAGCAGGTAGTCCTTCAATTTCACTAAATAAAAAGCGAAAGAACTGCGGATGCTGTAAATCAGGAACAAAAACAAAGTTGCTGGAGAAGTTCAGCAGGTCTGGCACCATCTGTGGAGGAAAAAACAGTTAAGTTTCGGGCCCGGTGACCTTTCCTCAGTTCTGAGGAAGGTACACCAGACCTGAAACGTTAACTCTGTTATTTCCTTCATAGATGCTGCCAGGTCTGCTGAGATTCTCCAGGAACTTTGCTTTTCTTCAATTTCACTGTTTAGTCTACGTAGTGGTGGTTTGATAGAACTAAGTGGTGGCTAAGCCTTTCTCAGAGGGCACTTAAATGTCGTTGTTGTGTGCCTGGTGTTATATGTAGGCCAGAGCAGGAAAGGACAGCAAATTTTCCCCCCCTTATTGTCATGAATGAATCAGGTTTGTTTTTTGCAACAACGATGGTGGTTACATGAATTTGAACCCACGTTCCCAGGATATTAGCCTTGATTTTTGTATTACTAATCCAGTGACATTTCCATTATACAGTTGCCTTCCCTGCGTCATGTGTTACATTGAAAAACCTGGCAGTCATCCCTGTTGCCTAATGCTGCTTATTCTGTGCTTCGCTTTGTTATTAATTTCTCAGCAATGTCTTCGGTGTAATGATTGCAACTTCACTTTAAGAGGAGTAGGTTGCCTTTAAGACATACAGGTTAGCTGAAACCCAACTAGCCACGCACACTGATGGGTGACCTTTCGAATATGAAGCATTCAGCAGCATGTTCCACGTTTGGGAGAGCAGCTGCAATCAATGAAATGAAGCAGCATGAAGTTTGCAAGATGTCTGCCTAATAGAGACTGATACTTGATAATCAGACATTGTGCCCTGTGTGATCAAAAGTGATATTAATCTAAATTTTCTGCCAGATGTCTTAGCAGCATTATTGTGAATTGTTTAACATTTAGCGCTGTAAATTTTGCATTACACGTTAATGGAAGTGCATGAAATGCAGAAATTTTGTTTTAGCAGTGTGCGTACAAAATTATAATGTAGTTAATTATATGATGTAAATGTGAAACAGTTTCAGAGAAAGAAAAATAAATAAATGCATTTCTGACTAAAGTACTGGATTTTAGGTCAGTTCAAATATAGATCCCTCTGAATTGAATATAATAATTCTCACTGTAGGTGGAGCTGTGGTCATATTTTCGAACTTTAACATTTGTCACTGGGGTTCTATTACAGGGGAAAGAATGCACACAAAACATTGATTTGAAGTTTAAATAGTCAATATAATATTCAAATAATATGCTCTCTTTGTACATTCTGTAGAATGTGGAATATTTTATTAGATTTTATTTATAGCATGTTTGATGGTGTAATAAAGAAGGAAAATGGATAATATCTGCATTGGAAACATCTCTTTACTTTGTGTGGGGAAGGAATAAATCCAGGAGCATTATCCTTTACCAAAATGCTATCTGCAAGTGATAAATGTTATGTTTTTCAACACAATTTTGGTTCTTCTATCAAATATTTATAAACATAAAGCTCTTCCAAAACTTTCATTCTGGAATGTGCTCTTTGGGATGGGCTGAAATAGATTTGTTGAGAATATGATCTCAAATAAATACAGACCATAAAACATTATTATTCTTTGCAATTAAACTGACCTGTGTGATTTTTCATTCAAAACATTGAAAGTTCATCAAACCACAAGATGAAATAAGCCCTCCCACTAAACTAAAGCTGCCAGCCCATACAGAGAGGATTGTTACACTGTCTAAGCAAGTAAACGATTTACAGCATTCTATAGTGAAAAAAAACAGGTGCAGAGAAATGAATAATCCAGGAGGGATTTACACTAAAATACACTCTCCCACAAGGCTATAATAATGTCCATTCACCCACCGTAATGCTGAAATTACTTTTGTCCATGCCTGAAATAGTATCCTATATGCCAATGATCATAGTAATTATTCTTCTTCATTCTTTTCTATCTTTCTGTACACTTTGACATCATTGACTATAGCATCATCTTTCAATATTTCATCTCCAAAGGACATCTAAGTGAGGTTGTCTCTCCTGGCTCCATTCTGATCTTTCTAATCAACGCCAGAGAATCATCTGTTACTAAGTTGAGAGGAAATGTTGAGGGAACATTTTTTTCTGCTTTGGGAATCATGAGCAAGAATATAAGTGACCTGGACTTTGTGGTGGTAATTATGATGAAATTATCATTGTTTGCCATTAGTCCTTCACTGAAACAGACGGTGACTTTGAGAGTCTTTATGCACATACATTAATGTGTAAATTGAGAAATTACTGTCAGTAATACTATAGTCCTTCAGAGGATGTGCGACTGAGGCCCATTCCATCTGCAGTCGCTAAACACTCAACGAATTGACTAAAATGTACATTCTTTATGCTGTTAGTCTTATTGTAAAGATCTTTTTGAAAAGGTTACACATTGTTAAATGATATGTAACTAGGTTTTTAAAGATGTATTGAATGCATCATTACAGCTGAACACTTTCATTGATGCCAAAAGGCTAATCTTATATTCATGATGGGTCAAATTTCTCAATTACGAAAGAAGTTCAAATCAATTCTAAATTGCTGTTTAAAGTTTATTAGTCTTTTAGGTTTTATCTTAATCCAATTATAATCTTTTATTTCACTTTCTGAGAATCTAAATTATGAGGGATTCAGTGCTTTTAATTACATTGTTTGCTGTCGGTGAGAATACTTCAATGTGGTTGGGCATTTACTTGTTCACATCATTCTGCTGGGTGGCTAGATACCCCTTTTACTTGCTACAAGATGAAAACTTGCCATCAGGAAAGGGACAAGTGTACTATGGAGAACTAATTCATTCTGGGCCGCTTTCTTTGAGGTTAACGACGCATGTCAATACTCTGACTACACATTCCAAATCTGTCTTAAAATCAGAGTCGGGCCACACAGGTATGAAAGCAGTCTGCACTAGCTCATACATTTAGAATTTATTTTGGAATTGCTTCCTAAAAGACTCAGAATACTTAGGACCAGATAGTTTTCATTCCAGGCTTTATTGGAAGAAGTTGAAAGTATTGCTGATGCTCTAACTTGCAAAGTTTTCTAGAATCAAGGCTTGTTGCCTTAGATTGGAAAAATGTCCATTTTTTAAGAAAGGTGAGAGGGATACCAGAGTATTATGAATTAGTTAGTCCAACAACTATTGTCAAAAAGTTATCCTTTACTAGTACAGTGACTGAACAACTTGAAACTCTTCAGCTGATAAGAAAGAACGAACAAGGATTTAGCCAATTGAGCTAACTGCCACCTCCCCCCTATCTTATCTGCAGGTGCAGAATACAAGGGGTTAAAGCTCATGCCTAAGCTACACAGAGGCCACAGGGATACTGTGAAGAGTAAGGATATATTGGGTTTGGAGGGAATGCTTATCAGAGAAATACCTGGACTCAAAGTTGTTAAGTTACAAGGTGTCCTTATACAAATTAATTTTGTGTCACCTGGAATTTAGAACGTTATGAGTTGATCTGATTGAAGTTTTCAATGTATTGGAGTATGATAGAATTCTTCATTAGGATGGAGAGTGATGTAGTTGATTCTGAGACGAGGGACCTGAATTTAATTAGAGAAACTACTATGGTATGAGGTGCAAGCTGGCTATAACAGACTGAAGGACATTGCCTAAAGGGATAACAAGATGTGGAGCTGGATGAACACAGCAGGCCAAGCAGCATCGTAGGCGCAGGAAAGCTTGACGTTTCGGGCCTAGACCCTTCATCAGAAATCGGGGAGGGGAAGAGGGTTCTGAAATAAATAGGGAGAGAGGGGGAGGCGGATAGAAGATGGATAGAGGAGAGGATAGGTGGAGAGGAGGCAGACAAGTCAAAGAGGCGGGGATGGAACCAGTAAAGGTGAGTGTAGGTGGGGGGTAGGGAGGAGATAAGTCAGTCCAGGGAGGATGGACAGGTCAAGGGGGCGGGATGAGGTTAGTAGATAGGAGATGGGGGTGGGGTTTGAGGGAGGAGGAGGGGATGAGTGGGAGGAAGGACAGGTTAGGGAGGCAGGGACGAGCTGGGCTGGTTTTGAGATGCAGTTGGGGGAGGGATTAGGGCCCTCCGCTTCTTCCTGTCCCGCAGAACTGACCAAATCCCCTCTACTGACACCCTCATCTGCTTAGCCGAACTCGTCCTCACCCTCACGAAATTCTCTTTCAATTTCTCCCACTTCCTGCAGACAAAGGGGGTGGCCATGGGTACCCACATGGGCCCAAGCTATGCCTTCCTCTTTGTAGGTTACGTGGAACAATTCCTCTTTCGTAGCTACACTGGCCCTAAACCCCACCTCTTCCTCCGTTACATTGATGACTGTATCAGTGCCGCCTCGTGCTCCCATGAGGAGCTCAAACAGTTCATCCACTTCACCAACACCTTCCACCCCAACCTGAAGTTCACCTGGACCATCTCCAACACTTCTCTCTCCTTTCTGGACCTCTCTGTCTCCATCTCGGGTAACCACCTAGAAACTGATGTGCATTTCAAGCACACTGACTCCCACAGCTACCTGGAATACACCTCCTCCCACCCACCTTCCTGTAAAAATGCCATCCCCTATTCCCAATTCCTTTGCGTCCGCCGCATCTGCTCCCAGGATGAGGCATTCCACTCCCGCACATCTCAGATGTCCTCATTCTTCAAGGACCACAACCTCCCCCCCCACAGTGGTCGAGAACGCCCTCGACCGTGTCTCCCGCATTTCCCGCAACTCATCCCTCAAACCCCGTCCCCGCAATAATAACCAAAAAAGAATCCCCCTCGTCCTCACATACCACCCCACCAACCTCCGGGTCCAACGCATCATCCTCCGACACTTCCGCCATCTGCAATCCGACCCCACCACCAAAGACATTTTTCCCTCCCCATCCTTATCTGCTTTCCGGAGGGACCACTCCCTCCGTGACTCCCTTGTCCGCTCCACACTCCCCTCCAGCCCCACCAGACCCAGCACTTTTCCCTGCAACCGCAGGAAGTGCTACACCTGCCCCCACACCTCCTCCCTCACCCCAATCCCAGGCCCCAAGAAGACTTTCCACATCAAGCAGATGTTCACCTGCACATCTGCCAATGTGGTATACTGCATCCGCTGTACCCGTTGTGGCCTCCTCTACATCGGGGAAACCAAGCGGAGGCTTGGGGACCACTTTGCAGAGCACCTGCACCAGTTCGCAACAAACAACTGCACCTCCCAGTCGCAAACCATTTCAACTCCCCCTCCCATTCCTCAGACGACATGTCCATCCTGGGCCTCCTGCAATGCCACAATGATGCCACCCGAAGGCTGCAGGAACAGCAAATCATATTCAGCCTGGGAACCCTGCAGCCCAATGGTATCAATGTGGATTTCACAAGCTTCAAAATCTCCCCTCCCCTAACCGCATCCCAAAACCAGCCCAGCTCGTCCACGCCTCCCTAACCTGTCCTTCCTCTCACCTATACCCTCCTCCTACCTCAAGCCCCACCCCCATCTACTATATCTACTAACCTCTTCCGGCCCCTTGACCTGTCCGTCCTCCCTGGACTGACCTATCTCCTCCCTACCCCCCCACCTACACTCACCTTTACTGGCTCCATCCCCGCCTCTTTGACTTGTCTGCCTCCTCTCCACCTATCCTCTCCTCTATCCATCTTCTATCCGCCTCCCCCTCTCTCCCTATTTACTTCAGAACACTCTTCCCCTCCCCGATTTCTGATGAAGGGTCTAGGCCTGAAACGTCAAGCTTTCCTGCTCCTATGAGCTTGGCCTGCTGTGTTCATCCAGCTCCACACCTTGTTATCTCGGATTCTCCAGCATCTGCAGTACCTATTATCTCTGATACCCTTGCCTAAAGGGATGATGGTGGATAGACAATGGCAAACATTTAAAGACTGCATGGAAGATTAGAGCTAAGGAAGGGGCATATAAATTGCCCACAAAAGCAGCAGACCTGATGGTTGGAAGCAACTTAATTTCCCCCAACAAATAAATAAATCTCCTTGTCCTCCTTTGTTGAAATCTCGAGTATGAGAGTAAGTTTGCTGGGAACATAGTAACTTTTACAGTCAGTTTCTACAGGTATTTGACAAGAAAACAATGAGTGAAAACAAATGAAGGTCGCTTCCAATCGGAAACGGATGTTGTAGGGAATAAAGAGATAGCTGAGTATCCATTATACCAAATATGTATATTTGGTTCTGCTTTCACAAAGGAGGACATAAAGAATGTCCCAGAAATGTTGGGGAACACCTGGCTTTCTGAGAGGGAGGAACTGCAGGAAATCAGTGCTAGTAGGGAGGGTGTATTGAGAAACTTGATGGGATTAAAGACTGATGAATCCGTAGGGTCTGATTATTTATATCCCAGAATGCTCAAGGAAGTAGCCATGGAAATAATAGACGCATTGGTTGTCATCCTTCAAGAATTTTTAAACACTGGAACAGTCTCCATGAATTGAAGATTAGCTAATGTAACTTCACTATTTAAAAAAGGCTGAAGGAAAACTGTAAATTGTAGATTCACCTGATGTCGGTAAGTAGGGAAAATGTTAGAGTCTATGATAAAAGATTTAAATGCAGAGCACTTGGAAAACAGTAACAGGATTGGACAAGGTAAACTTGGATTTGAAAAGGGAATCATGCTTGACAAATCTATTGGAATTCTTTGAGGATGTAATTAGTAGAATTGATAAGGGTAGAGACAGTGCATTTGGTATTGCTGAGACTTTCAGAAGGCTTTTAATAAGGTCCAACATAACAGATTGGCATGTAACGTTAAGGCATATGGACAAATGCAGATGAAATGTAAAGTGGTTAAATGAGTGGCCACCCACTTTGGAAGCAAAAATAGGATGGCAATAGATTGGAATGAGATACGTACAAAAAGACTTGGATACCCTCATTCATCAGTCACCGAAAGTAAACATACCAATGTAGCAGGCAGTGAAGGAGGCGTGTTGGCCTTCATAGTGAGAGGTTTTGAGAATAGGAGCAGGGATTTCTTGCTGTGATTGTGCAGGACCTTGGTGAGCTTGTGCCTGAAGTATTGTGTGCATGACACTACAGAAAAGTGTCTGAGGCCAAAACAGAGAATGTTTTCAAGGAGGAGTTAAGTGTTATTCTTAGGCCTAAAGGGATCAAAGAGTATGGGAAGAAAGCAAGAACAAGGTGCTGTATTGGAAGATCAACCATAATCATGTTGAATGGTGGAACAGGCTCAAAAGGCTATATAGCCTACTCCTGCTCCTATTGAAAACCCATGGGGTAAACATAAATAGATTTCTCTGCTGGGTGGGGACTATAGAACATTAGAAAAATTAGAGCCAGACCTTTCTAGGAAACACATCTGCATTCAAAGGACTATAATTTAAAACTCGCTTCATTAAATAATAATTGATACTAGATTGTTGATTTTAGGCAGGTGATAAACTAACAAAAATCCAACAAAGGTATGGGGTAAAGATGAGTATAGGGAATTAGGTAACAGATCAGCCATGATCCTATTGAACAGCAGAGCATGCTGGAGGGGCTAAATGACTTACTTATTCCTGGATTCTTATGAACCTAGTCTTAATGATTTAAACATTTTACTCCTTGTCACGACCACATGAGCACCACGTGACCAGTGAGTTTTAGATAAAATTATCTCATATAACCTCCTGTTTAATTTTGTAATGATTCAAATTAAAGCAAACTAGCAGTCAGATTTTATAAGTAAAAGGTTTGTTTGTTACTGATTGTTATTGAAGGATCCTTATCGGTAAAGAGATAAAGTTATTAACAAGAAATTACAGATAACAAAATTAAAATAAGTACAGGTAAGACAAAAGAATACTCATAAGACAAAAGCCTCAATAAGTCTCTGTTATAACATGGCGTCCATTTATTTCCAGAAACGCAACCAGACCTGCACGCCATCGCTTTAACTATTTGTAGTCAACATCAGTGATGAGTCAGGAAGAGGTTGAGGGACCTTGACCTCACTCCAGGTGGCCCTCATTTTCTGTGAGGCAGGATGGTGTCAGCAGGCACTCAGAGGGAGGAGGAAACACACACATGCCCCTCCATGTGTCTCCTCTCAAGACACACCAGAGGTGCCAGGTCCTACCACTTACATTCCACCTGTGGTCCCCAACCTTGCTGACTTTGCAGCTGAGGAGGGTGTGCCTGTATCTGCATTGATGTAAAAATGGTTCCAGGGTCATCCACCCCAACCTTTAGGTCAATAGCATCTACTATTTAGCAGGATCCTTGCATTCTATTTGTGGACACTAGACTGCAATTAGACATAGTCTGACGTTAAGGATAAAAAAAGTTGCTGGCACATGGGTGACACTTTATTGTAAATACACTTTCACATCCATAAATATGTACTTTCCTTCATCATATATCTGATCGGCTGTCATTTTCGGTGTGGAATCTGGTTATGTGGCTACCATGTCAGAGTGCAGACTCTTCAAACATGCCAAAGAAATTACATTGGTGAGGCATTATTCATGTCTGTAAAGCATCCTGGATAGCAGCAGATTATAGATATCCTTGAACCCTTACAATCGTGTGTGTGTGTGTGTGTGTCTGTGTCTGTGTGTGTGTGTGTCTGTGTCTGTGTCTGTGTGTGTGTGTGTGTGTGTGTGTGTGTGTGTGTGTGTAGACTCAAAAACCTTTCAAACTTGGCATTATAGTGTAAACAAGAACACCCTGTCCCACAGACCAAAAGAAAATTAAAACTTACTCCACATACTGTTTCTGTGCTAGAAGCCAGTTTTCTTCTTTATTGTGCAGTTAATGTTTGTTCAAACAGGGTACACTATCCGAGTCAGGCTCGGTGATCTCCTGGTTCTGCTGGATAGTCAAAATTCGCCCTCAACATCCCCCATGTATGCTTTTGTGTTGCTGTCCCTCTCAACCTGATTAGTTTTCAAGCTCTCAACATCCTTGCCCAAATCTATAATTTAACAGTCAATATCCACAATTTTCTTCCTCAGCCCTTGCCTTACCACATTGCCATTATTTGCCCATTGAAGTCAGGGTTGTGAAAACTTGTGAAAAACCCTCTCCTGCAGTTCCTGTACCCTCACATGTTACATTTAAGATTCAACTCTTGTGACTACTGCAGTCATGTAGTTTTGTGGCTTGTTTCTCAACTATCTTGAGTATCTTGGTCCTCTCTGTCTTTGTAATGTCTTCTAACTCTACAACTCTCAACAAACTCTGCACTTATTCTGACATGATAGGAATTTTCAATTTTTATCACTTCATCATTTATAGCTGTGCCTCGGCCTAAGTTTCACAATTCCCTTTCCAAGCCTGTCTGTATCTCTCTCGTCCCTTAAGATACTTCTTCAAATTTATCTCTGTCTTAATATCTCTTTATAAGTATGTGTTAAAGTTTGTTTGATAAAATTGTTGGGAAACACCTTGATTTTTTTATTGAACTATTTAGATATTGTGGTGATGAGAAAGAGCCCCTCTAGCACATTGTCCAAATGACCTTTCTTCTCATGTGAACTCACAAAGTGCAAATTGGCAGGTTATTCAAAATGATTGCTATTTTAACTACAATAATCCTATTCTTATCACACATTATTCGATTCTACTTCCGTAACATTTTGCCTTTTTGCCATTTTATTATTTATAACTCAATATCAGTTAGTGTAAGAGAAGGTAGAAGATGCTTCACTACATTCAATTAGGTATGTCAATTTTCATGAAGACCTTTTGATCATGCATTAAGAACACTACCACTTTTCATACTTAGTGGTGTGTTTGCATTTATTAAATAAAATCAAACAGTAACGAAAGGAATAATGAACTTCAATGAACTTGAAGGCTGTCTGATGAATGTAAATGCCATGTGCTGTGGCTTCTTTTTATATGTGGGCAGATGCGTGCGTGTGTGTAACTAGCACACACTTGCATAGCATTTCACTTCATACACCAGTTTCCTGTGGTACAGCTACCTTCAGAATGGCTGCACAGTTAATGCTGCAAAAATGCAATATCAAATTTCATTATGTTCTCTGGTGAAACCATATGTTGTTTGCACAGATTTTCAATGTGGCAATGGAAAAGCTCATGTTGGCATAATCATAGCAGAAGTAAACTATGGCATGGAACTAAACTTATGAATGAAGGGAAGAAATATGACCTCTTACTGGCTCAGATTTTCACACAACAAATGCTGAGATAAATTGAATTATTCAAATATGATAATGCAACAAAGTATTTGAAGCTTTTAGAATAGTACATGCTGAGCAGAACAGCACTGAATCATATTTTGCATTACAACTCATAATTTATATTTCCTTTTGAGTTTGTTTTTAAAGAGTACTTCTATTAACAATTGTTGGTTCAAAATGTGTCAGATTTTTAAAATGATGCATTTTTGCATTTGCTGGGCCATTTTAAATGGCATTGCACTAAAATTTACTCTGATACATGATAAAGATATTCCAGTCTGAATGAGTTCTAGAACGAATTGAACCACCTTTGAAAGTTACATCTTACACTGTTTGCATTGGATTCAATGAGGCATCACAACCAGGACTACTTTACTGGATGAAACCTGGCATCTTGGTAGTTAAAGCCTTCAGATTTATTCTGGAATAAAGAGTCAAATGTGGCACATTGATACATAGTTCATACCTTATGGAAGAAAGGTGGAAATTATTTGTGAAGTTATATCCCTTTTGTATATATCAGACACCAATACATAACCCTTTTAATCCTAGATACTAATCTTAACTATCTTTTTAAAAAAGTGTAACTAATTTTAAGTTGAAAAAGATCTGATTGTGTTATATAATGTTATGACTGTGGTTAACATGTGTACTGACTTTTTTCTAGTCCCAGTCCCCCACCGGTGTCAACAAATTTTAAACTTGAATAATTTTTTAAAAATTAACATAGCTCACAAAAATAGCAATTCCAACTGAGACAACTCTTATATGCTTCTAAGCAATTCCTTCTCAAAGTTAATGATGCTGTGAATCATCAAGACTTATTAAAATTTCACAAGTGGTTTCAATTTTTCACTTTTGGGGACCTAGACTTGAGAGATCTCAAGATATCCCTGTCATACCCTTATTGACTGCTCACATTCTTGTGGTGCACCTTCCTTTCCTGGGACTACATGCCCCTCAATTCTGGAAATTGCACTCTATCACTTACAAGCAATACTCCACCTTTTTCACAAACAGCAAGTGTCACTAATCCAGTATTGTTTCTCAAATATTTTCCCCCTGATCTCTAACCTGGTTCAGTTATGTCAAGCAATTATTCCTCATGGGTTTTCTTCACCTTTAGTCATACTTTTTTAAATTCATTCATGGGATGAGGTGTTGCTGGCTAGGCAGCATTTATTGCCCATTCCTAATCCCACAATTCCTAATCCCTAATGAATCAAAAAAAGGTATGACCAAAGTTGAAGAAAACCTACAAGGAGTAATTGCTTGACATAACTGAACCACAGAGTCAACCACGTTGCTGTGGGTCTGGAATCACTTGTAGGCCAAATCAGGTAAGGATGGTAGTTTCCTTCCCTAAAGGACACTAGTGAACCAGAGATAGTAAGAACTGCCGATGCTGGAGTCAGAGATAACATGGCACGGAGCTGGAGGAGCACAGCGGTTGAACCAGAGGGATTTTTCCCCAGCAATCGTTTCATGGTCATTCAATTCTTAATTCCAGAACTTTTTTATTGAATTCAAATTTTACCATCTGCCATGGCAGGATTTGTACCCAGGTTCCCAGAACATTATCTGGGTCTCTGGATTAACAGTTCAGTGATATTACCACGAGGCTGTCACCTCCCCCACTGCACTGAACTATTGATGAGCAAATGGCTTTTTCTAGCTTCCAGAACTCTGACAACATTTCCTAAATTCTCACTCCAACACTTTTAATATCTACTCATTGAATGTCTTTCGGAGCTCTGACTACACAGAGCTGCCCATTTGCTCTTGATTTTTCACTGTGTCCCCAACTGTTTTACAATGATCTCTGAACTGTCTGAGTACACTATTGAAACCCTTGCAACAAGTCACACTTCTATTGATAGGCAAAATTGAACATAACTAATTTTGGAACAGTCAAATAGAGCAACCCCTTGGAATAGTTTGTTACCTGAATCTTGCAATGTTTATGAAGAGCTAGTTCCGATAGCACAAATTGCATACAACAAAAAAAGTCCATCAACGTACCCTGATGTGATTTGATTCAAGCAAAATGGTTTAATTGGTGAAGCTTACAATTTGTGCTATAATCTCCCTAAGGCCACAAACCAGTTACACATCAGGAAATCAGAATGGAATCCTGGTTAATTCATGCAAAACCGATATGGTATATGATGAGGAAAAGATATTAACGGTTTTGCGTGAAGGTTCATTAATAATTTTCTGTCATCTTATTTGGTTATTGAGCACTGTATATTCATCTCTCCTTCATCCTGTGTCTTGTTATTTTAGTTTTCTGCTTTCTGGCACTACTGTATAATCCAGATTTGTTAGTACATTTATGAACTTTAGCATATACTGCATTTACTTTATGGATTTTTACTTCGAAATACATTGTGCTGCTTACAATGTATCAAGATTACCTAGAGTATGTAAGGAAAGATTTATGACTGGAAATGCAGATCAATAATGCCAGTTCTTGCAGTGCTGTCTGTGGTGCTTTGAAGTCAAAAATGTTGCCCACAGAGGATGAGTCCACTCCTGATATGAGTCACATCAGATGTTATCTTTGTAAAGATGTTAGTAAGCATAGTGTTTGCCTGAAGCATGCAGAGTTAATAGATCATGACTTCGATCAGCTTGTAATGTTGATTTGAACCAGTGCTGCTATTTTGGTGAACACTCCAGTTAACGTTGTCTCTTGCTCATGTATAACTGAAATCACATTCATCAGCAGCACTAGATCATTCACCAGATCAGTCTCAGGTTAGTTACGGCTTGATATCTGTTGGCTATTGCTGTAGTTATACAAGTGGTGCTTTCTTTTGCCTTCAGCTTGTTGAGGTCTAGATGGAGTGTTGTGGAAGCTGCTGAAAGATGTTGCCCTGAATTCAAAGCTTCTGCATAAATCAGTTTTCCCAGAGACTGATGCAGTATTAGGCATTCCTCTTGAACATAACATGACTGGGCGGATGAGCACACAAAGCAAAACAAGTTGCTAAAGGAGGAGTTTGGGGTGTGAGGAGAGAAAAGAGCCCTCAATTATAGGCCATATACATGGACGGTTTCCAGGAACCTCAGCAGACAATACTATTTTATTCATTCATGTAATAGATTGAAGGTGTTGCTAGGTATTATTATAACCATAGCAATTATTAACCATCTTTAGTTGCCCATATGAAGGTGGTGGTAAGCTGTGTTCTTGAACTACTGCTCCCATTCCAACCCAAGGACTGACGTAAACAGGGGTCAATGGGGATTGATGGGGAGGGGACCCATCCAATGGTTAGAGTTATATCTAGCACATAGGAAGGTGGTTGTGGTTGATGGTGCGGAATCATCTCAGTCCAAAGGTATGATGTCAGGAGTTCATCAGAGTGGTGATCTAGGTCCAATCATCATCAGTTGCTTTCTCAATGACATTCCTTCCACCTTGAGGTCAAAAGTGGGGATGCATCATTAAAGATTGCATAATGTTCAACACCATTTATGACTCCACTATTACTGAAGCAGCTTGTATCCTTTTGCAGCAAGACCTGGGTAGCATCAATGCTTGGGCTGATAAGTGGCAAGAAACAATCGTGCCACACATGTGCCAAGCAATGACCATCTCCATCAAGACAGAATCATTACAATATCTGAATACCACTTTCAACACGCTGGGGTTACCATTGACCAGAAACTGAACTGAACCGAACCAGTCATATAATGTCTGTGGCTGCAACGGGAGTTCAGGAACAAAGGATTCTGTAGCAAATAGCTCCCCTCCTTACTCACCAATGCCTGACCACCATCTGTCTACAAGACGATGAAAAAATTACATTTGCCTGGATGCCTGCGGTTTCAACAACATTCAAGGAGCTCAAGACCATCCAAGACAAAGCAGCTCACTTGATTGACACCTTATTCTCCACCTTTAATGTTTTCTCCCTCTACCACCAACACTCAGTAACAGCAGTCGGGAGAATCTACAAGATACAATGCAGTAATTCACCTGGTCTTCATCTACAGTACCATCCAAACCCAGACTCAATCATCTAGAAGGCAGTAGATGCCTAGGAACAAAACCACCTGCAAGTTCCCCTCCAAACCACATGCCACCCTGATTGAATGATTTATTTGTTGTTACATATATCTAGAGAGATACAGTCAAAAAAGTTGCCACAATCCGGGACCATTTTAACATACAAGAAGAATAAAGGGGAGTACTTAAACAGGGTTTATCTTCATCAGCCGGGGTCCCAAACATGGCTCCAGGACTTTTACAATGTCCCCGTTCCAGACCTCCCACAACCAGGAGTCCCTGCTCCATGATCCAGCACCACCACAGACGACAAACTGCCACTGCCATTCCAGGAGTCCACGCATGGGGCCTAGAAAACCAGGAGACCCTGCCGACGCTTCTCTGGCCTGCCACAAGATCAGGAAGATGGAGAAAAGAAAAAGAAACAAAGATGAAAAGGAGAGAGAGAAAAAGAATGCAAACGGCCTGGAGTGGACACCACCTGCTCCTCGCTAGCCAGGAGACCCAGGTTGGGGTGGAGCCATGCCCAGTTTGTCCTGGCTTTGCTGCCGCAGAAGACCTTCTCCTTCACCCACCACTCACCAGGCTTTAAACATAGAAACATAGAAACATAGAACTGTACAGTACAGTACAGGCCCTTCGGCCCACATTGTTGTGCCGAACTTTTACCCTAAATCTAAGGTCTATCTAACCTTCACCCCTACCTTATACTATCATCCATATGCCTATCTAATAGCTGCTTAAATGCCCCTAATGAGGCCGACTCCACTACCCGCTCCCGCAATGCATTCCACGCCCCTATCACTCTCTGAGTAAAGGACCGACCTCCGATGTCTCCCCTACCTCCACTCACTTTAAAACTATGCCCCCTCATGAAAGCTACCTTCACCCTAGGAAAAAGTCTCTGGCTGTCCACTCTATCTATACCTCTGATCATTTTCCAACACTTCCACATCTTTCCTGTAATGAGGCGACTAGAACTGGACACAATACTCCAGATGTGGCCGAAACAGGCTTTTGTGTAGCTAGAGCATAACTTCATGGCTCTTGAACTCAACCCTTCTAATAATGAAAGCTTACACACCATACGCCTTCTTAACAACTCTATCCACCTGGGTGGCAGCTTTCAGGGAACTGTGGATATGAACCCCGAGACCCCTCTACTCCTCCACACTGCCAAGAATCTTTCCGTTAACCCTGTATTCTGCTTTCAAATTTGTCCTTCCAAAATGAATCACCTCACGCTTTTCAGGGTTAAACTTCAGCTGCGACTTCTCAGCCCAGCTCTGCATCCTATCATAAATCCTATCTGTCAGAGCCCTTTCCAATAATTTGCCCACCACTGAAGTAAGACTAACTGGCCTGTAATTTCCGGGGTTATCCCTATTCCCTTTTTTGATGTTTGCTACTCTCAAATCTTCCGGCACTATACCCATGGACGGTGAGGACGAAAAGATCATTGCCAAAGGTCCTGAGATCTCTTCCCTCGCTTCCCATAGGATCCTTGGATAAAACCTATCAGGGGGACTTATCTATCTTCAAGTTCCTCAAAATTCCTAGTACATCCTCCTTACTAACATCCACCTCCTCTAGCCTACCAGCCTGTTTCACACTGTCCTCCCTTACAACTAGGTCCCTCTCAGTTGTGAATACCGAAGAAAAGTATTCATTAAGGACCTCTCCTGTCTCTTTAGGCTCCGTACACAAATTCCCTTTACAATCCTCGATTAGCCCTACCCTTTCTCTGGTCATTATCTGATTCCTCACATACCTCACGTGTAAAAAGCCTTGGGGTTTTCTTTGATCCTATCTGCCAAGGTTTTCTCATGCCCCTTTCTAGCTCTCCTAAGCCCTTTCTTCAGCTCCTCCCTGGCTAACTTGTGTCCCTCTAGAGCCTTTTCAGATCCTTGTTTCCTAAACCTTATATAAACATCCTTCTTCGTCTTAACTAGTCGTTCGACCTCTCTTGTGAACCAAGGCTCCCTCACTCGACCGCATCTTCCCTGCCTGCTAGGGACAAACATATCGATTACAAGCAGTATGCATTCCTTAAACAATCTCCACATTTCTATAGTGCTCTTCCCTGACAGCATCTGTTCCCATTATATGTTACCCAGTTCTTGCCTAACAGAATTTTAATTATCCTTTCCCCAATTATAAACCTTACCCTGCTGTGTGTGCCTTTCCTTTTCCATGACTATTGTAAAAGTAACAGAGTTATGATCGCTACCGCCAAAATGCTCTCCTACCAACAGGTTTAACACTTGGCCCGGTTCATTGCGAAATCCAAATCCAAATCCAAATTGGCCTCTCCTCGTGTTGGTCTGTCTACGTACTATGTCAGGAATCCTTCCTGAATGCACTGGACAAAATCAGTTCCATCCAATTATTACAACTAAAATGTTTCCAATCAATATTTGGAAAGTTGAAGTCACCCATGACTGCAACCCTGTGACTTCTGCACCTTTCCAGTATCTGCCTCCCAATCCGCTCCTCCATTTCTCTGCAACTATTAGGGGGTCTGTAAAAAAAACCCCAACAAAGTGACTGCTCCTTTCATGCTCTTGACCTCAACCCAAACTGACTCTGTAGACATATCATTCTCGAACTGCCTGTCAGTAGCTGCTATACTAGCCCTGGCTAGCAATGCCACTCCCCCGACTCTTTTACCACCCCCCCTCCCTACTTCTTTTAAAGCATCTAAATCCCAGAACTTCCAACAACCGTTCCTGTCCCTGAGTTACCCAAGTTTCTGTAATGGCCACAACATCGCAGTTCCAAATACTGACTCATGCTCCAAGTTCATCTGCCTTATTTCTGATACCTCTAAAGAAAAGAAAACGAACAAAACAGAAAAGGAAGGAAGAGCAAAGGTCAAAGGAAGAAAAGAAAAGATAAAGCAAGCAGTACATGTGGAACTGGGGGTTCACTGCAGGTCAGGCAGCATCAGAGGAGCAGTAGACCCTTCATCAGGACTGGGGAGGGGGAAGGGAGCTGGGAAAGAAATACAGGGAAGAGGGGTGGGGCCGGGGAAGGTTGGTGGGATGGCGATAGGTAGATGCAGGTAGGGGGAATGGGGATTGGTCAGTGAGGTGGGTTGGGTGGATGGGTGGGAAAGAAGATGGACAGGTTGTGTCAGGATGGGATGAGGCTGGGGATGGGGAGATTTTAAAACTGGTGAATTCTATGTTTAGGCCATCAGGCTGTAGGGTCCCAAGGCGGAACATGAGGTGCTGCTCCTCCAGTTTGCATGTGGTGTCATTGTGGCATCGGAGGAGGCCCAAGATGGACATGTCACCCAGGTGTTATTGATCATGGCGTACAAAGCGCAGGAGCTCTGCAAATCTGTCACTGAGTCTGCACTTGGCCTCATCGATGTAGAGGAGGCCACATCAGGAGCAGTGGACAAAGTAGACCAAGTTAATGGATGTACAGGTGAATCCCTGTCTGATACGGAAAGTTTGTCCTGGGCCTCTGATGGAGGTGAGAGGGGAGGTTTAGGGGTAGGTATAGCACCTCCTGCGGTTGAGGGGAAAGGTGCTGGGTGTGGTGGAGTTGGCGGGGAGTGTGGAGCAGACGAGGGAGTCACAGAGTGAGTGATCCCTGCAAAAGGCAGATAGGGGTGGGGAGGGAAATATCTCTTTGGTGGTGGGGTCGGATTAAAGGTGGCAGAAATGGCAGAGGATGGTACGCTGAATGAGGAGGTCAATGGGGTGATATGTGAGGACCAGGGGGATTCTGTTTTTATTTTTGTTGGGAGGACGGGGTTTGAGGGCTGAAGTGCAGGAAATGCAAGAAATGTGATTGAGGGCATTTTCATTCAATGGAGAGGGGTAGTTGCAGTCCTTGAAGTAGGAGGACAATTGGGATGCCCAGGAGTGGAAAGCTCCATCTTGTGCGCAGTTGTGGCGGAAGCGGAGGAATTGGGAGTAAGGGATTACGTTCTTACAGGAGGGTGGGTGAGAGGTGGTGTAGCCCAGGTAGCTATGGGAGTTGGTGAGTTTGAAACAGATGTCGGTGCTGAGATGGTTACTGGATATGGAGACAGAGATGTCCAGAAACTGGAGGGAGGTATTGGAGATGGTCCAGGTGAATTTGAGGTTGGGGTGGAAGGTGTTAGTAAAATTGATGAACTGTTCAAGCCTTGACCTGACACAACCTGTCCATCTTCTTCCCCACCTATCCACCCCATCATTCCCCATTACCCCCTACCAGCATCCACCTATCGCCATCCCACCTACCTTCTCCCAGCTCCACCCCTCTTTCCTCTATTTATTTCCCAGCTCCCTTCCCCCTCCCCAGTCCTGATGATGGGTCTAGGCCTGAAACGTCGACTCTCCTGCTCCTCTGATGTTGCCTGACCTGCTGTGTTCCTCCAGCTCCACACTGTATTAACTTAGACTTCAGCTTCGGCAGTTCTTGATATCTCCAAATAAAGAAAGCAGACGGGAGTGGATGAGTCCTGCTGCCATCTTGAGTTGATTGGGAAAAGTATTGCCTTTCCTTTCTTGGAACTCACTTTCGAATAACACTCTGCATATACCTACACCCCAAAAACTGCAGCGGTTGAAGAAAGTGGCTCACCACCACTTCCTCAAGGACAATCAGGAATGGACATTAAATGCCAACCTAGCCACCAATGCTCATATCACATAAATGAATAAATAAAAAAAACAATCCTCTCTGTCTCTCGTCAACCTATCATCATCCAGCACCAATGCCTCACAGTCACCTTCCACAAATGGTGTCCTTATGCCCTCCGTACGCGATCTATTACTGACACAGTCTGATCAGAGGCAGGGAGCCTAGGGAAAGCAGGAAGAACCCGATCATGACAGGCAGCTTGTTGGTTATTTGTAATAATATGCGCACCTCATTCCAGATGGCTGCAGATGCCAGCAGATAACTGTGGTGAGAGCCTGAACCTGCTAAGGAACTGGTGATAAGAGATATCCAGAGGGCTGACCATTTGCCTGCAGAGTGTGTTGCAGATAGCACAGCCCTCCAGTTGCATCTCAGTGTGTCCATTCTATCCGTCCTAAAGAATGGCATGCAGTTAAGAAGAAGATAGCTGCTGTTGTTTCTCCTGCTGTAGCTGCTGGACTACTTGGTGGTACTTTGGCTTCTGTTCCTGAACCTCAGCAAAATGGAAGGTGGAGCTGCCTAAACTGGCATTATGCTGTGTTGCTGGGAAATGCAGCTGAGATGAATAAAATGCAAGGCAAGTGAAGCACCTTCCAAGAGTTTGAATATTTTATAACCTTGAAAAATTGTAGACTGTACCGATTTATTATCAGAGTAATGTGATCCAAATGATATTTCAGAATTCTGTGAGGAGCAGACTATGACTCAAATTATAAAATACCTTTTAGTTTTTTTTGCTGTTAATGTGTTTAACACCTTTAACACTTGAAAATGAAGGAAACTGAATCCTACTGATTGTAAATTGATTAATCGAGCCCATTAATCCACTTTGAGACTGATAAAATGTCTGGCTCTCATTTACATTGTCTGGTTGTCACTGCCATAATATATATTTTTCACTCAGATCAATAGGATGGGATAGAACAGAGCTATGCTATTTATATAATGATGGTACTTGGGAGATGTAATAAAACAAATTATATATATTCAACACAGGTATATATTATAAATTATATACATTTGTATTTATCAAGTTAGTTTATTTTGGTACTGTGAAGAAATATTTCAGAGTCTGGATGGGTAATTTGGAAAATCTGGTTGTGGCTACTCTGCTACTTTATAGGGATAATGGTCTTTATATATCCAACACTCAACTAGATGAATCGGTACCAATGAGGAATAATTAAATTAAAATTGGTACAAGATTATGTTAATATGATATGTTCAGTTATATTGGGGTACCTAAAGCTCTATACTGTATTAGTTTTGGGACAATTTTTTTGACAAGTGTAATTCTATGAAAATATAAATTATTATCAGTGGTAAATGGAATTTGGAAGCACCTATTCTAGACTGAATCTTACCCTGGCTTTATCATTCTTTAGGTCATTTTACAAGCTCAGTATTGGATGTGCTGAGTTATAAAGATGATATATGCTGGTTTGTATCTTGCCAGTCCTTTGAAGTAGGGGTGGGTGACAGGACGGGTGATAAAATAGTGGCATAACGCACCAGGAGGAAAACCTATGTGTTTGTGCCACCGTTGCTAGCAGTGGGAGCAGCATTGGTTGTTACCCAGAGACTGTAGTGGATTGCTAGTTCCTTTTGATAACTGTTATGGCGAGGCCATTAAAATGTTATGAATCTCTGAACAGTTCCCACCACAAGGTGATTTTACCAGTTATTACTTTCTTTCCAGAGATCTCCCTTGTGATCCCGACACCACATCTGCAGCTCTGAGCACTGGCGTATGAAGGATCCAGCAAACAATAAAACATTTTACACTTACCTTCAAGACAGCCCAGGAGGTGCCCTCTTCCTACCATTGTAGCTTCAGCAGTGGCCACATCTATTAGTGGTGCTGTTCAGCTGTCAGCCTTCTAATTGGTCTGAAAGCACAGTAAGGTAGGTCACTATCTTTGATGGGACAGCAGCCTTCAGTGGAAGCCTCAATTAGCTGCTGCTGATAAAATTATAGCATGGTTCCTCAGAAGACCAACATACCTGTAAAAATTCTAGTCACTAGTTGGCCATTAATTTGTAGATGCTGCAGTTACACTGCTGATACTGTCAGGTTTAAAACAGTGTCGAATAACAGTTCAGACCTACATCATTTGGCAATTACTTCAGAGCTTTGCTCATGTGAACTTGAACTTACAAATATCATCCCATGCATCAGTCTTCAGAACCTGCTGTCATCTTTTAGTTAGGGAAGTGTTGACAGTACTGGAGGTTTTTTTTAGCATTAAACCATAAGAGTTATTTTTTTTCTTTGAGCTTTCCGTTATTTATTTGAAATGTTAAAATTCATTTAATATGAAAAATAATCAATCGGTAGTGAAACAACATACTCTTCAGAATTAAAAACAAATACTTCGACCTACTGAGGTATTTTATGTGGTAACTTTATAAATAATAATATAGGTGTAATTTTACTGAAGCTATACCTTTCATCTTTCTCTGATGTGATGTGAAAATTATTTTGGCACTTCTATGCATCTTTTAATGACTGTCTTAATTTTGAACCTTAATGACATTTAAAATTAAGTTGTAATTGAAACATTAGCAGACCCATCATTTCTTTTACCACTGTATATTTTTGTCGCACTTTGAAAGGCTGTTCATGATTCCCTGTTTTATTTTATGCTGAAGAAATTAAGAGCAAATGAACGAATGTCAACATGTATTTGTCAATTCAAATCAATGAGTTGTTATTGTCTTCAAGATCCCTTTTCTATCTGTCTCACTTTACTGACTACTAAATGCACTGGTAATATCATTAGGATTCCAGTTTAAAGTGGTATCTGAATCCAACAGAGTATGACAGCTAAATTGAATTGTGCAGTGACTGCTGAAGCACTATCAGGTTAACAACTGTATTTCTACAAACTTAATCAGCTCTCACCATGGTATTTAACCTCAACAATCCTCCCAAGCCAATACATCCAATGATCCAATTCAGCTTATCATTGAATATGAATGAAGTATATACATTAAAACTCTTAATTGCAGTAATATTTTGCAACTCAATGTCCTGAATAGTGTATTTTACCTAGGATTATCCTTTCGGAAAGACAGGAAGAATAGAATAGTTATTTTTTTTAGCACTGATATAACATGATATTATAATGTCAAGTTCTCTGTAGCACAATTGTACACAGTTGAAAATAAGGGGAAAGCTCAATGTGAAGCACAATGAAGTTTAAGGAACTGCACCCGATTTTTCAGTAAATCACTTTACAGGATTCTGCACTCAAAAGAAATCAGTTCAGCCATTTCAGCTCAAAATATCAATCTGTCTCTTTCACTTCACATCACTCCCTCACCCCACTTCGTTTTTGATTCCTTTGCAGATTTTGCTTTTAACCTTATTTTTCTCATTTTTGCTTTCAGACAACTATTAATGATTCTGTCAATTGCACCTCTGGTGGATACGTCTTTATGGCTCTATCCATTCTTCCGTAATTCTCAACATTTCCTCATCTTTGCTTAATATTCCTGGCCCTGATGCTCCCTATCAGCTTCTTTTCATCAGTCAACTTCCACTATGGATCAGTGATCCTTTTTTTGTAGTTCCACTCCTCCAGCCAATGGCGTCTTCTGCACTCTCATTAATTCCTCTTTTCCTGTTGTTGGACAAAGTTTCTTAACGTCAGCAGGAGCTTGAATCTGTTGCGGGAGGCTGGCTGGAAAATGTCCGATAGGTCCTCATTCTTTAGCTTCTCTACAGCAAATTGGTGTCGCCTTTTTCAGTCTTAGGTGGATCATGCTGGACAAAGGATAGTGGTACGATCCTACATCAACCTGTTGCCAAGTCCACACATCTAGTAGGGACATCCTCCATCTGCTGCGAAGTGCACCCATTCAGTCTCATTCAGGGTGATGCCATCTGGAGACATCCATGTCAGTTTGTATGTGTCCTTGTGTATGACCAAGTAATTTCCAGTGCTGAACCTAGCAAGATTGCAAAAGACTAGTAAACATTCTCCACTTCGCTTCATTACCTTTGCAATTAGGGAGGCAGAAAACAATGTTTGTGATTAAGTTTTCATGTTCAGCACACATCTTCAGTAAGAGAACACCATTGCTGATTGCAAATAACTGTAAACTCCATTTTTCCAATGCCTCCTTGCCATGGCTGAGGAGGTGAAGTAAACAACGTTAGGGTATCTTTTCTAGTTGCTTCCTTATACCAGGGAGGTGAACGATGGCTGATCAGTCATTCAGGGGGTGGCTGAGTTCCAATTCTATTTCTTTTCAGAGAAAACTGACGCCATGCCCTGTGCCACCTAAGTGCAGGTTTACAGCTCCACCTCCTAGTGAATCCATACCTGCTGCCACAGCACACTCCCATCTCAATGTGTGACAGACAGATGATGGAGGACAGATGATAGAAAGATGATGAACATTATTTGTGCCTGAGTTGGCATGTCTACTGAGAATGGAATTAATTGAATTGATGGATCTTCATCCAGTGACAAGGCAAGGGAAGACAGTTGGTGACATTTCAGAATTCAGTGAGTAACCAGGGTGTCATCTGTGCCTTGACACGTTGTACCCATGCCACAGCACAGTGTTGAATTATGGTGGAGGCGAAGGAATTGGGAATAAGGGATGGCATTTCCGCCCCCCCCGTTCCCAATTCCTTCACCTCCGCCGCATCTGCTCCCAGGTTGAGGCATTCCACTCCCGAACATCTCAGATGTCCTCGTTTTTCAAGGACCGCAACGTCCCCCCAGCAGTGGTGGAGAACGTCCTCGACTGTGTCTCCCGCATTTCCCGCAACTCACCCCTCAAACCCCCTCCCTGCAATAAAAACCAAAACAGAATCCCTCTCGTCCTCACGTACCACCCCACCAACCCCTGGATCCAACGCATCATCCTCCGACACTTCTGCCATCTGCAATCCGACCCCACCACCAAAGACATTTTTCCCTCCTCACCCTTATCTGCCTTCCAGAGGGACCACTCTCTCTGTGACTCCCTTGTCTGCTCCACACTCCCCTCCAGTCCCACCACACCCGGCACTTTTCCCTGCAACCGCAGGAAGTGCTACACCTGCCCCCACACCTCCCCCCTCACTCCCATCCCAGGCCCCAAGAAGACTTTCCACATCAAGCAGATGTTCACCTGCACATCTAATAATGTGGTATACTGCATCTGCTGTACCCGTTGTGGCCTCCTCTACATCGGGGAAACCAAGCGGAGGCTTGGGGACCGCTTTGCAGAACACCTCCACTCGGTTCACACTGAACAACTGCATCTCCCAGTCACGAACCATTTCAACTTCCCCTCCCATTCCGCAGACGACATGTCTATCCTGGGCCTGCTGCAGTGCCACAACGATGCCACCCGAAGGTTGCAGGAACAGCAACTCATATTCCGCTTGGGAACCCTGCAGCCCAATGGTATCAATGTGGACTTCACAAGCTTCAAAATCTCCCCTCCCCCTACTGCATCCCAACACCAGCCCAGCTCATCCCCACCTCCCTAACCTGTCCTTCCTCCTACCTATCCCCTCCTCCCACCTCAAGCCCCACTTCCAGCTCCTACCTACTAACCTCATCCTGCTCCCTTGACCTGTCCATCCTCCCTGGACTGACCTATCTCCTCCCTACCTCCCTACCTACACTCACCTTTACTGGCTCCATCCCCGCCTCTTTGACTGGTCTGTTTCCTCTCCACCTATCTTCTCCTCTATCCATCTTCTATCCGCCTCCCCCTCTCTCCCTATTTATTTCAGAACCCCCTTCCCCTCCCCCATTTCTGAAGAAGGGTCCAGGCCCGCAACGTCAAGCTCTTCTGCTCTTATGATGCTGCTTGGCCTGCTGTGTTCATCCAGCTCTACACCTTGAACCTGATTGCAAGATGGAAATTGATTTTCCACTTGCAATGAACAATGCAACAGCTTCTGACTCAGGACAAGAAAAATCATTACATACTTAAAATAAGGCCAGCAGTAAATCCATCACCATTTGCAAAGTGTTTTCAATTGATTATTAATCAAAGAAAATATCGAGATGAAGAATGTGGTGGGTTGCCTTGAAAGGAATATGATCATCAACCTTTTCACAGCTCCTTAAACCTTACTCATTACAGATTTGGTGACAGTCTTTTTAGCAAAGTGTGTTTTTTTCTTTGGAATCCAGTTAAAACAAACAAGTGCTATCGAAGGGTAGTGTTCATGTTTTCGTAGTTGGGTAACTAACTTTTTGCCAAACTCAATACTGAATAACCTCAAATAAACTTTATGATCATAATTAAAGATAACTGGTTATTGTCCAAACTACCCCACTTTAGGAGCAGAGTAAATGTTTGCACAAAAAAAAAACAAGATGTAGGAGTGGAATTTGATGCCAGTGGTTGGGTCCTGAGCAAGTGAAAAAGAAAATACGATTTTAAATCTTAAACTGAATCCTTAACTGCTCACTTGTAGTTATATTAAGCATATTCTTCCTTGACCACTCCCTTTCTCACCCTGATCACTCTCACTTCCTCCTGGCTAATCATCCCTCCCCTCAACCCGCCACCACCACCACCACCACCGCCCCCCCGCCCCCAGCCACTCTTTCCCCCCCAACCATGGCCACTCTCTCCCAGCTCCAGCCACTGTCTCCTCTTCTTCCCTAAACAATACTATTCCTCTGATGATTCTGTCCCTGACCACACTCTCCACCTGCTGACTCTCCCCAACCATACTTTTCCCCCAGATATTTCTCTCCCTTGATCTCTCCCTCCTTGCCCACAATCTCCTGATTGCCGTCTTGCCCTGAATTCAACCCACATTGCTGGTGTCATTCAGCATTGTAAACCAACTGTCCTGCCAACTGAGCTATCTGATGCCACTGCTGTTTATCCAGACTGGCTTCAATCTAGTGGATATGATTACAACAGATGTGATGCTATCAGATCGCTGACCACCCTTCCCCTAACCACTTTTCTCATGATCACTGTCTCCTTGACCATTTTCTCTCTCTCTAGCCACTCTGGAGTGATTTGGGGTGAGCCTGTTCGGAGGGAACATTTTGACAATTCCTTTGAGCTCTGCAGATAGAAACCTTTGATGCTCTTGTGCATCAATATTTCTCCATAATAGAAGCAGTTATCCCCCTGAACAGACTGAATTATGTGTCATGTTAACATTAGGACAAATGCTCTAGAGAATTTCTTATAATATGCTTTCTACTTAATTCAAGTCAACAATGACATTACAATGCTCTTAATGGGAGAATGCATTTGTGAGCCCAAATGATGTTCATTAACAGCTACATTGATTGATTGATGATGCTGATTTTTAGTGCTCATGAACACATGTGGTCCATGAAAAAAGAAAATTATCATTGTAAAGTATGAGTATATTGTTATGCATATTGCTTGGATAAAAAGAACTGAATTCAAGAGGTGAGGTAAGAGACAGGCCTTGACTTCAAAGCAGCTTTTGACCGAATATAGCATCAAGGAGCTGTCACAAAATTAATGTCCTTGGAAATCATGGGGAGTAGTGGCTGCATTTATACCTAGCAGAAAGAAAGATGGTTGTGTTCTTTGACATTTAATTAACATCCCAAGGCATTGGTGCAGGGGTTCCTGCACCATCAGAGGAATAGTATTGTCTTTGGCTCAACCATCTTCAGCTGCTTCAACAATACCTTCTCTCCATCAGAAAGTCAGAAGTGAGGATGTTTGATTACATAAGGCCCAGTACCATTCATGACTTTATGGGTAATGAAGCAATCCATGCCTATGTGTAGCATGTTTTCGACAACAATCAAGCTTAAGCTGACAATTGTATCAGAGATAGTAGGAACTGCAGATGCTGGAGAATCCGAGATAACAATGTGTGGAGCTGGATGAACACAGCAGGCCAAGCAGCATCGTAGGAGCAGGAAAGTTTGACGTTTCGGGCCTAGACCCTTCATCATAAATGGGGGAGGGGAAGAGGGTCCTCTCCTCTATCCATTTTCTATCCGCCTCCCCCTCCCTCCCTATTTATTTCAGAACCCCCTTCTGATGAAGGGTCTAGGCCCGAAACGTCAAACTTTCCTGCTCCTATGATGCTGCTTGGCCTGCTGTGTTCATCCAGCTCCACACCTTGTTATCTCTTAAGCTGACAATTGGCAGGTAACAACCATGCCACACAAGTGTTAAGCAATAACCATCTCCAGCAAGACAGAACCTAACCATTTCTGCTCATTGGCACTCTGCTTGCTCTGAAGGACCTCCATGTTGCTCAGGGCCAAGCAACATCACATGCCGCAATCATGGGCACTGGCTGCATGCCTCATCCATGGACACTGGCATCTGGCATTTGCCAATCCCTCATGACCATCATGGCATCTCTTCTTTCCACTAGCTGGCCGCTCAGGAAACACCAACCTGCATTGCAGGGTGTGCTAGGGACTAGCATTGAAATGGGCACGTAGCTCATGGACTGGCCTGGGCTGCATCACAGGGCTGCTCACTTGTTCACTTAGTGCCTACCTGTGTGCAGGCACCTTCCATGCCTTACCTTGCTTTGAAATTAACTCAATCACACAAACAGACAACATGCTTTGTTACTCAGCTGATTTCAGTCAAGAGGGCAAACATCTTGCTGTGTGCAGTGTTTTGGGTCAGTCTCACTGACCCTACATCATGGGTCAGCAATTTACATAGCAAACGCATGGCATGTGCAGCAAGCAGATAGCCATGGCTCAACATGTGCGGGAGTATTACTCACTGAAATCGATGGGGGCAACAACCAATCAGGTAGTCCCCAGCTCAATAAGTCAAGACCAGCCTCTAATACCACTCCAGGGGTTTAGTCTTGGTTGTGGCGGAACATGAGCCTTGGGGGAAGGTGGGTGTAGTAGCAGAGTTAGAGTGAGTCCGAAGTAGTTGAACGAAGCGTGTGGCACTTCTCCAGTGGAACAGAGAAGGTTATTCAGCTCCTTACTGCTAGCCACTCCTCCAGACTGTGAGATGGCACTGATCCTGGTGGCAATCTTGGTGCTGACTGCCAGAGTCATGTGGCATGGCCTCTTCTGCCAGTCCTCTCAAAAGTTGACTCCTCTCCTTTGACCCACACCATCTGCCCTGACCACCAGGCGCTTGTCGGAGAATTGCAGCAACATCTTTCCCTTTTCTGATAGCTTTAGTAAACGTACTTGACTGGGCAGGGCAACTTCTGAATGCCAGTGCTCATTGGATGGAAATACAGTGCGGCTGCCTGGGACCCTGGCGTTTCAGTGGGTAACCACTGAGTGGCGAGTTGTTCCTGAAAAAGGTACGTAGTAAGATGGGAATAGAACTAGATGTGATGGATGCCATAGGGGTGGGTCAAGGTAGTTAATTGAGGTACGTTTGCTAAGATACAGCGATAAAGCTCGCTAGACCTCATGGCATGGATCCCTTCAAAAGAAAAGCTCAATGCAACTCACAATGAGTCAAAAAAATTCAAGATTCAGCCCAAGTTCCAGAAAAAATATGGAGACTCCATTCAAGGCATGTCTTAGAGTCACTTGATTATGTAGAAACAGCAATACAGCTCAAACTATGGAAAGCTCTGAGCAAACCTGGTAGCAATGTTTATTCAGAGATAATAGGTACTGCAGATGCTGGAGAATCCGAGATAACAAGGTGTGGAGCTGGATGAACACAGCAGGCCAAGCAGCATCATAGGAGCAGGAAAGTTTGACGTTTCGGGCCTAGACCCTTCATCAGAAGGGGGTTCTGAAATAAATAGGGAGGGAGGGGGAGGCGGATAGAAAATGGATAGAGGAGAGGACCCTCTTCCCCTCCCCCATTTATGATGAAGGGTCTAGGCCCGAAACGTCAAACTTTCCTGCTCCTGTGATGCTGCTTGGCCTGCTGTGTTCATCCAGCAATGTTTATTCACTTGTAAGTAGCGAACAATCTGCAACATCCAGCACCACATTGCACTCTTAGAATTATTGCACTGCATTCAATAGAAATTGATGCATAAGCCAGGAACACTTGGATACCACTTCTGCTTAGGCATTGAGCAGCCAGCGGCAAGTGATCTTTTGGGCTGACCAATTAACAGTGTGAGGAAAGACGGGTAGCCATTCACAGTGCACAGATGAGAACTGAAAAATCAGAAGGAGCATATTTGGCCTATTTAAAGGACTGCCAGCCATGCATCCACTGCTGCCTGCCTTTTCAATGACAACCAAATAACTGCTTGGAGAGCAGAAAGTTGAAAAGAAGCCTGCAAAACCACCCCTCTGTAATGTCTTACAGTGGTTTCTGCTTCAGACAGCAAGGGCAAATTGGGAGGTCCTTGTTCCTTCAGACGTGACAGAAAGACTGTCATTCCTTACCAAACAAACCTGGGTGAAGATTGCACAGGAAGTCAGCAGATATGGAAGTCACCGAAAGAAACCAAATCTAGTGTCACAAGCCCCTCGATGACCTGTTTCAGTTGCCAAGCGGCGTATTCCATTTCCGTCTTTCCTTTGGGCCTTGCCTGTAACAATGTGAGAAGGTGTGCTTAGTGAGAGGGAATGATGACCCAGCTGGTTGCATGAAGTTCAAGAAGCAGCATATCCTAGCAGAGGCATGGTTGTATCTCGGGGAGAAACACCTGACTACCATTGCTGACTTGAACAAAATCTCAAGAGTAGACACATGATGGAGGTATTTGTTGGCCTCAAACATGGGCCTCTGGACTGCCATCAGTGTCAGTATTATGACTGCTCCAAGGGGATAACAACAGTGCAAGTGAAGAGATCCGTAACATGAAGGAAAGGGACAAGATTGGTGGAGAGGTGTCATTTCTAGACATCCTTGGAGGAAATGCTTTAGAAATGGTGGCACAACATGGTGAATGCTCCAGTGCTGAAGGATCTAAAGTAGAGTGGCAGAGCACAATGGAGCCCCTGGTACACATGAGCCATAATACTCACTTGTCCACCTTTGGAAACATGGTGATCCATGCTAGGGATAGCTGGAATGATGTAAATGAGAAGTGTGTATCCCCTCCACCTATCTGTTCTTTCATGCAGGTCAGAGTAAGGCTGAGGAGACTAGAGCTAAAGACCACAGAGGATACCCTGTCACTCCTGAGGGGCACCATCACATTGTTCCTCTACACTTTCTATCAGCATAGATTCTGTTATTTAATTGGTCATTCAGTTGTCCTCAGATTTGTCTCTCAAACTGATAACTATAACATGGGCACAACTGCGAGGTGGTTGCTGATGAGTTGTACATTGAGTGAGTCCTATTAGGAAGGTCACTGGCTGGTCTGTGGGCAACTTGATGGACACATGCACCTAGTCAATTGCATCCTGTACCTGGGGGTTCTGGTTAGGAGCATGGTCAGCATGCACGAAACTTCAACAGACTGAGATGAAGGTCAAGTGAGCATACTGCTGGAAATTTGATTCAATGTGGGAAGTTAGTGCAAAGAGGGACTAAGAGCTTTAACTAAGGTTTACTGCAGAAGTAAACTCTCAAAAGTGAGTGGTAAGTGGGAAAGGATAAAAGGTATGAATTGTGGCAGAGTCACATCATGATTCATAGCATGACACATGTGCAGTGAAAGTAGAACTGGTGAGTGGAACTGGTGAATATTTCCAGACTTTAGGTAAAAATACGGTCTTCAGTTTTTGTTTGGGTCTCTAGTGCTTTCCTTCTCCTCTTCTTTCTTCATAAAAATAGCTGCTTTATTATAAGATTGATAGAGGTGTTTTTTTTTTACTTTACTGAAAATGAAATATTATTATAGTAAGGTGTAAAGAGCAGGGAATCTCGAGCAGTTAATTTATCAGTTAAATTAAATACAATAGTGATGGCAGGACAGGTGATGTGCTGCTGCTGCGATATGTGGTAGATGCTGGACACCAATGTGCAGACTTGATGGGCTGAATGGCCTGTTTCAGCTTCTTCATCTTAAGGTGTTATGATGGGTTTCTCCCCTTGGGCATTGGCTGAGTACAGAAATTCAATTGCCATGGCTCCTTAGATAGTATCTTCTAAACCCATGACCACTGCTATTTGAAAGGACAAGACTAGCAGCCAAATCGGAGCACCATGTTGCCTTTCAAGGCATGTACCGTCCCGACTAGGAAATGCAACTCAGTTTTTTCAACATCACTAGGTCAAAATCCTGCAATTCTCTCCCTAACGGCAAATGGACTGCAGCAGTTCATGAAGGCAACTCACCACTATCTTAAGGGTAATAAGTAATGGGCAATAAAGATTAGCCCAGCCAGTAATGCCCACATCCCCTGACTGAATTAAAAAAAGGTCACCTACTTAATACAGTGATCTACTGCAGACTGCAAGATTCCACACATATCTCAAATAGATTTCTGGGGAAGTTCAGAGACATACGTTTGGTGCCACGGTGACCTTCAGTACCAGTGGTGTTGTCTGTCCAGCAGCTCTCACTAGTACCAGTTCACCGACAGCCTGACAAACACATCAGTGTGATGATGTGCAGGCTTCAGTGACCCTGCTACATGCTTGAGTGCATGGTAGATAAACAGGTATTCATGTGCCACTGGTGGGCACATGCATTTAAATTGGAACAAATGGTTTTGATGTAGATTACACAACCTGTCACTGTGTCTAGGGCTTAAATCACAATTTATTGAAGATGACAGTACCTTCCAAAACCAGGCCACTACCATCTAGAAGAACAAGGGCATATGGGAATGTCAACACCTGCAAATACTCTTCCATGTCACTTACCAACCTGATTTGGAAATAAGGGTTGGGTTAAAATCCAGAAAATCCCTCCCTACTAGCATTGTGTGTGTACCTACACCAGATGGACTGGAGCAGTTCAAGAAGGAAGCCTACCAACACCTTCTTGAGGGCAACTAGGAATGGGCATTAATGCTGACCCAGGCAACAGCATGGAAAAATAAAAAGAGATCTGCAAGGATTAACTGGCATCATGAGATAAGCTGTGCCTAGCAGGATATGAAGGATTGTTCCAGGGAGAAAATAACCAGTGTCATAAATTATATTGTTTTTGATTTGGAGCTTTTCACTAATGCTGTGTGAGAATAGTCCAGTAGTAGTATCATGAACCAACTCTTAAGTTGAGCCTTTTGTCTCACAATGGACCATCATGTATCTCCATGTTATGTAACTAGTTATTGAATAATAGGTAAATTATCTATCCTCCTCTACATGGCATTGGTAGCTTAGATTAACACCAACAAGAAGATTTAGAGGCAATGAATCTATCCAAGACATCCCAGATTGTTGAAGTGGATGACCATGGCAATATAAGATGATGGCACTGCTGGGATCAACAACAAAACAATGCATGAATAAAGAAAAGACGTATGATTGCCATTAATTTCACTTCATGCCCGGGGAGACTAGAAATTTAGAAAGAACCATTCCTTCTCTGGTGAAACCTAAACGATGCAGCCTGGAACAGTGGTGTACTGCAAACTGAATGATGTGGCTGAGGTTGTCTGTGGACTGCCTGAAGGGATGCTTGTAATTCAAATATGAATGGAAATAGTTGACTAACTGACCATCTAAGGTGTCATTCTAATGCAGGAGAATGTTTGCAGGTCTTTCTATAGCAGGTAGAAGAGATTAGCCATGAAGTCTGATCTTAACATTGCTGTAGACATACTTAGGTAGCTCAAAATATACCTAGTGGCAAATTTTGAATGCAGGAATATGAACAAATTTACTTGAATGTCGACCAAAATCCTATTATGCAGGGATTTTGATTTGTTGCCTAGGACTTACAGGATGAATTTCAACTTAAATGTTAAAAACTCACAGGCTGGCTTTTATAAGTTATTGGAAGTGTTCAGTGATACATTTTAGTTTGGCCATGTAATGAGGAAGGAATCTGAAGCAAGTTACTTTACAAAAGTACAAAATTCAGAATTTTAACCTCTTAAAGACAAATGATCAACAACAAGTTAACAGTTAGTTGATCATAATGTGAATTTGCAACAGAGAAGAGAATGTGATAATTAGTTGAAAAACCTTGTGAAGTCTCCTCCTCAGTAAAGGATGACAATTTGGAAGCTATTTCAACTTACAATTTTTTTTTAACTTAAATGTTCCAGTTGTAAACATATTATAGCTAGTCAACCAATTTGCAGAATTTATTGGGGCTACAAGGATAAATATTGTCAGTCATTATATTGAGTGCTTTGTGTGGCCCACAGTATATTCATGATATGGAAATTCAACTGCAATTAGGCTATTCTGGTATATATTAAGCTCCAGTCCAAAATTGCTGGCAGATTGTTTCAATTATTTCAATGCCATCAGGAATTCTGTTCAGCAGAAATGACTAGAAATAAAGCGGACAGTCTTCCATATTGTAAGATGCCAGCAGATGGTAAGACAGACTGGCAGAATTTAAACAGGACAGCCTTCAAATAGGAGCTTATCTTTGGAATACTTTGCTTAAGCTTGGTGCAGTTGAGAGGATGACACTCACAGTCTGTCATCATCTTAGAAAAGAGAAACTTGCTTTGTGTGCTATCAATTCATAGAGATCCCACTGATAAAGCAGCTTTTAACTACAGATTTGAGAGATGTCCGTAAGAATGAAGAAAAGCAATCATACCTTTGGGTAGATGAACTTGAATATTTTTGTTTACTGTCTTCGTTTTGCTATTATTGTGTCAGCGCATTCAATGAAGAGTCTTTGGAAACAGTTGGTCGGTCAAGATTTATCAAATGCTTCAAAAAATTCAAGATTCACAAAAAAAAAGTGCATTTTGTCCTTGTGTGTTATTTTGTCTGCAGGAAATTAAACAGACTAATACCATTGAGCTTATTATGTTTGAAAGCAGCCTGTTTATTGTTTATGCAGAGTGAAGGAATGCTTGATTGTTGGATATTGCCTGAATAACTGAGTTCATAAAATTTGGGTTTTCTTTCAGACAGAATGGAAACGTTTTACCATATGCTTTAGGTTATTATTCCATTTATCTGATCTTAGTTGTCAATTGCTTCTGCAGAAATAACACCGCAATTGCATAGTTTTCATCTCAAAAGCTTTCTGGCTGAGATCTTTGATATTGATTCGTGTAAGAAAATAATTTATATTAAGATGCAAAACTTGCTAACCATCATAATTCATTTTCCTGGCGCTGTTTGATCACTGCTCACGAAATTGAGCCTCATGGGAAATCAAGAGCAGCTTTTTGAAGATCTTATCTCATCTGCTTTTGCAACATGATGCAGGGTCAAAGCTCTGGACAGATTCTGAAAAATAATGGTTGGAAAGTGAATAGTTCAGATAATGGCGTACCAGAATGAACAATAGATTTCCAAAAGGGACAATTGAACTATTGAACAATCAATAATCGACTACTCTGAGAATTATTCACTCCATCTCTAGCTGTGATTGGCAATTTTAGAGAAGTCACTTAAGCAACCATTTTCTCGATCAATCTTCTTTTACTAAGCATTTTTGAAATGTTCTTTTATTTTCAGTATGCATGGAGAAGGATTTTGAATGGCTACTTTGGGTGAGAAAGAATAATTTTATAGTATATCAGCAATAGAAGTACCAAAGTGCAGAATGATTCATTATTTGAATATTTATTTGACAGTTGGGGAAATATTATTGCTAGCCTTTTCAGGTGTTTTAATTTTGTTTTTGCCTGCATTTCATCTGGTGAGAATGCTTAGACATTACTTTCCAACATTCAGCCTAAGTAAGTATAATGCTTCCAATAAAATTCTGGTTCTGATCATTTATATTGTCTGCGGCCTCAGCCCTGAACCAGCTCAGACACAGTCTTTCACTCACTTAAAGAGACCTATCTCTGTGCATATAGCTTCAACTTCTGGACTGTTGACTCAGCCCAGCTTAAGAAGTTCTGGGATGTTGGTGTTGATTTGCATTTAGCCTTCGCATCATAACAACTACTAATGCTATGCTGTCAACACAAACACAGAAAGTGCTGGAGGAAGTCAGCAGGTCGGGCAGGATCTGTAGAGAGAAATGCAGAGCTAATGTTTCAAGGCCAGTGACTCTTCATCCGTACTGAAGATAGCTGGGGAAGGGTAATATTTATGCTGATGACATGGGTGGTGTTGGGGGTGAGAAGGAGTGGTGGTGCGCTGAGAAAATAGAGTACCTGGAGACGCCGCCCAGAGAGAGAGAGAGAGAGACAGAGGAAAGGGATAGGCAAGTAAAGACATTGCTGGTGATAAACCAAGAAAGCAGACCTCATAGTACAGGAGCTAGAGGTGAGGATTAAGGGAATGAGCAAGGGAGAGGATGTTCACATTCTGAGATTTTTAAACTTAATTCTGAGTCTTTAAAGCTGTAGGCTTCAGATACCGCACTCCAAGTTGGAAGACTGTGGGCTCAAGTTACGCTTTGCATGTTTGAGTATATGTTCTTGGCTGAAATTCCAGCATTATACTGAGCACATGAGACACAATGCCAACTTTTGGACAAGATCTAAAGCTGAGGGTTTACCTATCCTATTTAGTGGATGTAAGGGATCACAACATACCATTTAAAGGAGCAGATGAGCTCTCAATGTCCTACTGTTATGTTACTATGTTATGATAGTATGACTAAACAAGTCAAACCCCAGAATGAAGCCTGGTGTGACAGACAATTTTTTTTTTCAGCTAGTTATGTGATGGTTAGTCACTAAGACATATTCACTCAAGGCTGTACATTTTACCTAACACCAGAGCAAACATTATTACACAACAGGGGAAATAAAACCAAAAATTCCTACCTAAATACAAATACAGATATATGAAAATCTCAAACATACAGAAAGATGAAATCCCAACACTATCTGTCACAGAAATTTAAGTTCAGAGAAATTACACCTCAATTTCAATTCCTTAATTTTCTACTTAACTGACTTCTTTTAGTTTATTTGCTGTGGATTGTTACAAATCTGTCAACATGAACCTTTCATGAATATAAGAGCCTAAACCTTCACAATTCTAATAACCTACAGATTTCTAACCAAACTCTCCTGGTTTTGTAAGATTCACAAACTAAATCCTTCTGCTGAAGTAATTGGTTCTCTGAACTGGCCTGACCTGCTTCTAGGATACAAGCTGAATTCACTTCTCAATTCAACCCTAGTGTTTTCTGAACAGAATTGAAATACTTGTTCGATCTTAGATTCTTCTGAATTGAAAACAAAGCTAATGATCTTAAATGTTTACTCTGCCTGTTAATGTTGGCCAGGGAACTTGGTAGTGTGTTGATGTGGCATGCAACTGGAAACTTGAGATCTCTTCTGTGGACAGAGTGTAGGTGTTTCACAAAGTGGTCACCCAGTCTGTGTTTTGACTCCACAGTGGAGAGAACTTGTGAGCATTTAATACGGTAGGTCAGATTGAATGAAGTGCAGATGAATCGCTGTTTCTCTTGGAAGGTGTGTCTATAGCCTTGAATAATGAGGAAGGGAAGGTAAACAGGGAAGTGTGGGACCTTCTGCGATTGCATGGAAAAGTACAATGGGGGTATAGGGTGGTACTGGGAGTGGAGGAGGAGTGGACCAGGGTGTCACTGAGGGAACGGTCCCTATGGAAGGTTGACAAGGGAGGGGAGGGGAATGTGTGTTTGGTGGTGCCATCATGCTAAAGATGGCAGAAATGGAGGCTTAAGATCCTTTGGATACAGAGGCTGGTGGAGTGGAACATGAGGACCAGGGGACCGCATTGGTGTTGTGGGAGGGAAGAGAAGAGGTGAGGGCAGAAATGCAATAAACGGTTGGACATGGCAAAGGACACTGGCAACAATGGTGGCAGAGAATTCTGAGTTGAAAAGGAGCGAACATTTCTGAAGTGACCCTGTAGGAGGTACAACCATCCGTTCAGATGCAATGGAGATGTAGAAACTGGGAGAATGGGATGGAGTCCTTTGACGAACCACAGTGTGAGGATGTATAGTCAAGGTAATTGTGAGAGTTGTTGGGTTTGTGTTGGATATCAGTGGCCAGGCTATTCCCAGAAATATGCCTGCTCTCACCTTCACCTGGTCCATCTCTGACTCCTCCTTTCTCGTCCTCAGCATCTCTGTTTCCATTTCTGGGACAGTGCAACAGTGATGGAATTTCAAAAATGTTTCATTTCTAAAAAATATTTCACTTGTGGGACAAGGATGTTACTGGCAGGCCAGCATTTATTGCCAATCCCTACTTGCCATTGAGACGGTGGTAAGCTACCTTCTTGAACCACTCAGTCCACATGCTGTAGGTTGACTTATAATGCTTTTAGAGAAGTAATTCCAGGACTTTGACCCAGCAACAGTGAAGGAACAGCTGTATATTTCCAAGTCAGAACGGTGAATGGCTTGGAGAGGAACTTGTATGTGGTGGTGTTCCCATGTACTTGCTGTTCTTGTCCTTCCAAAAAGAAATTTTCAGGGTTGTCTAAGGATCTTTGGTGAATTTCTGCCGTGCATCTTGTAGATAGTACATACTGCCGCTACGGAGTGTCCCTGATGGAGTGAGTGATTGCTTCTTTGATGTGGTGCCAATCAAGCTGGCTGCTTTGTCCCGGATGGTGTCATGCTTCTTGAGTTTTGTTGGAGCTGCACCCATCCAGGCAATTGGGGAGTATTCCATCACACTCCTGACATGTGTTTTGGAAATGACAGACAGGATTTTGGCAGTCAGAAGGTGAGTTACTTGCAGCAGTATTCCTAGCCTCTGATCTTCTCTTGTAGCCACTGTGTTCATGTGGTGAGTCCAGTCGAGTTTCTGGTCAAAGGTAACTGTAAGGATGTTGGAGGATTCAGTGATTGTAACACCATTGAATATCAAGCGACAGTGGTTAGCTTGTCACTTACTGGTGATGCTAAATGCCTGGCATTTGCGTGGCATGAATGTCACTTGACACTTACCAGCCCAAGCCTTGAAATTGTCCAGATCTTATTGCATTTGAACATGGACTGCTCAGTAACTGAGGAGCCATGAATGGTGCTGACAACTGTGCAGTCATTGGCACAAATTCCCACTTCTGAGCTTTTGATGGAGGGGAGTTCGTTGATGGAGCAGCTGAAGATGGTAGGACTGAGGACACTACCCTGAGGAACTCCTGCAGACATGTCTGACTGACCCCAGCTTATAAATAATGGTGGCCAAGCCCCTGAATCTCATGTGGATTGTGCATGTGACTAATGGCAGCACGACCTCTTGACAGATGGTGGCTTCTCTTGACTGGGGCTGAAAACTAGCCACTATCGCTCTTTAACATGGCCATTTGGTTGAAAGCAAAGTGCATTGTGTTTGCTGTGTAGGCAGCTAGCACATGTTGTAGGTATTTGCTGGTGTTTCAATGTGTCATACATCAAGATGCTCTGGACAGATCCCTATTGATGGGCTGAAGCACCAATGCACTAATAGACATGGCAAGACAATGCAAGACAAAGCAGGAATATTGAGAATATGAAGGTAAGTGCTACGTATGCAATGGCTAAAAGTGCAAGTAAGCAGCCCTGAGATGCAGCCTTTTCTAAGCATTGAACTGGGTGCTTTACAAGGCTAGTTGCAAGTGCATCCTGCAAGCGGGTCTGTACTTCCTGAGAAGCCTGCAAGTGTATTGGAGAGGTGCCATGATGTTTGTGAAGGATTGGCACATGCCAGTTACCAGTGTCTGTGGACAAATAGTGCATGCAGTTGCTGCCCATAGATTATGCCTTGAGATGCTGTTTGATGATATGCAATCACATGGAATCCTTTAGCACAAATGATGGGCTGAATCTGCCAAGTACCCGCTTTGATTTCTAGTCGTCTTTACTCTTCATCTAGATTGTTTACTGCATTTGGGAAGATAGGAAGCTGAATACTATTGAGGTGAGTATGTTTGTTAATAAAGATCTAGAATTTAATTATCTTTAATTGGCAAGTCGCTGCTGCCTAGTGAGAATGTGTCATGCCACTTGTGAAAAATATATAAGATGGAGCGAGAAGCTGCAGTTGTCGTGGTCAACCTCACTGGACTTCTTGTCTGATTCTGTCACAAATCTCACCATTGCCTATGTTGTTCAGATCCCTATAAGATTCTGCTCTATGCCCTAGTTCTGTCATAAATATTTTAGTTGCAATCTGGTACTCCACAGGAGAAGCACATGCTTGAGTTAATGGAACTCTGAACAAGGCTGCACTTCATTGCGGTCATATGTCTGACAATTGCTCCTGAGCAACAGTGTCACCCTACGCAGCTAGGAATGCATGGGCTGGATTGAAAAATAGAGTTCACTGAATCGTCCAGGCTTTCTCAAGTGGTTGACAGTCAGGAAGCTTGTGCTGAATCTGTGCAGTTTTCTGTGTGGGTTTCTCTAAAAAGTCTGTATTGCACAACTGTCACCAATAAACCATCAATTAATGCCAGCCAGCAGCTCTTTATCACTGGTAATGAATATCAGCACAACAGCAGAGTTTTATACATACCTCAATCCTCTTACACTCCCTGCATAAAATCCAGTAATTTTACTACATAATTAAAATAATATTCCTTGCACCTAAATAGATGACTTCCCAATTCATTAAAGATGGATGTGAATTTTTTTAAACCATTAGATGAAGGCCTGTGAAAGCAGGTTGAATTGTAATATTTCATTTCTACACTCCCAAGCTCTGAAGAAGACTTTCCACATCCAGCAGATGTTCACCTGCACATCTGCTGATGTGGTATACTGTATCCACTGTTCCCGTTGTGGCCTCCTCTACATTGGGGAAACCAAACGGAGGCTTGGGGACCGCTTTGCGGATCACCAATGCTCGGTTCGCACTAAACAACTGCACCTCCTAGTCGCGAACCATTTCAACTCCTCCTCCCATTCCTTAGACGACATGTCCATCCTGTGCTTCCTGCAGTGCCACAACGGTGCCACCCGAAGGTTGCAGAAACAGCACCCCATATTCCGCTTGGGAACCCTGCAGCCCAATGGTATCAATGTGGATTTCACAACCTTCAAAATCTCCCCTCCCCCAACCGCATCCCAAAACCAGCCCAGCTCATCCCCGCCTCCCTAACCTGTCCTTTCTCCTACCTATCTCCTCCTCCCACCTCAAGCCCCACCCCCATCTCCTACCTATTAGCCTCATCCTGCCCCCTTGACCTGTCCGTCCTCCCTGGGCCGACCTATCCCCTCCCTAACTTCCCACCTACACTCACCTTTACTGGCTCCATCCTTGCCTTTTTGACCTGTCTGTCTTCTGTCCACCTATCTTCTCCTCTATCCACCTTCTATCCGCCTCCCCCTCTCTCCCTATTTATTTCAGAACCCCCTTCCTCTCCCCATTTTCTGAAGAAGGGTCTAGCCCGAAATGTCAGCTTTCCTGCTCCTCTGATGCTGCTTGGCCTGCTGTGTTCATCCAGCTCTATACCTTGTTATCTCAGATATTTGATTATTCCTTTACACGATAACAATACACATCATGAAAGATAGAAGGGTTAAAGAACTACTTGGAGTTCGAATTGATCAAAGCAGCTCTGATAACAATGGAAAAATGCAAAAGGCCGTTCAAGACAAATTACTCAATGATTCAGTGTCTTTCTTCCCAGTAAATTACTGAACTGTTGTATTATTTACTTGCTCTGAATCAATTCATTTTTATCTAAATTCTTGAGGCAGTATGTGGCTGAATGATACAGAGGAGAAGCGTAGATTTGGATGGGATTAGGAATATAATGTAATTGCCTATAACATTTTCAGGAGGTAAAGTGTAGGATAAAGGAGGCAAAGCTGCAATATTTATAAATTATTGAATTGCAGCACTAGAGTGTAAGGATGGTCTAATGATTCTGTTAGGGAAGTTTCAATAAGGATTAACCTAAAAAGCAGCAATGGACATGTAGCTATATCGTTTGATGTGCCGCTCCTTAACTTATGGAAATGTATCTGTTAGGTAACCTGTCCATCTTATTTTTCTTCAGCATGCATTAGAAGCCAATAATAGAATCACAATGAAGGGTAGATTTGTAACCCATTCAAAGAGATGTGCAAGAACAATAAGCTATAAAATTTTATAATTTCAGCCATTTCAACATGGTACCTAATGTGAGTAAAGGAGGGATTTTTATTTGCCTGTATTCAGACTTACTCTTAGACACTATATATGTAATCCAGTAAGGTCATTAACAACAATAGCAGAAACCGAAGTTGCTGGAAAAACTCAGCAGGTCTGGTAGCATCTGTGAACAAAAAATCAGTGTTAACGTTTCGGTTCTGGTGACCCTTCCTCAGAACAGTAAGGTCATTGTTTGATTTATTTCTGGGCAATGAAGTGGGCAAGCTGTAGTGGCTATGTGATAAAAACATCAACATTAAAAGGTGTGGAATTGGAAAGAATACAAGCTCAGTGAGATGAGAAGGAACCTGTCTCAAACTAACCCTTGTGAAGAATATGGATGAAATATTCAATAAATATATTGGATCATAGTTTATGAGTGAGGGCGGAATTGAAAATTTGATGGAATGGAAGGAGGTGGCAGACAGCTTTTTATAATATGCAAACTGCTGGGGGGCTCCAGAGGATAACCAATGACATAGTTCTCTGCAAGAAGGGAGAGAATAAGTTGGGTAATCACAGACCAGTCAGTCTAATGCTGGTAGTGTATGAGGGCTTAGAATCTTTAATTCAAGATTAACTCACTACAACAGCAACAAATACAGGTAGCATTTATATGCAATAGGATTTACTGCACACCTTTAACATTGTAAAATCTCTTGATGTGTCACAGAATCATTATGAAACAAGAATGACGTAGAGCTATGTTATTGGGTCAGATGACTAGGAAGTTGGTTAAAAAGGTAGATTGAAGGATCCTCTTAAAAGACGAAAGGAAATAAAAAAAAAAACGACGAGATTAAGCAAGGCATTCTTGAATTTATGGCCTGGTCAGAGGAAGGCACAACAGCCAATTGAAGAGCAAAACAAAATTCTGTTCTCAAGAGGTCAGAATTGAAAATGTACAGGAAACATCAAGGGATGCAGGGCTGGAAGAGAACAGAGAAGTGGGGATAATGCTCTGGGAGGGATTTGCAGTCAAGGGTGAGGATTTCAAAATCAATCCATAGCATTTACATTTGTCAAATGCAGATCAGCAAGCGCACATGATTGTTGAAAGAGACTGGAGATAAGGAGTTATGTCAGGGGTGGCTCAGTTTTGGATTATCCTTATTTTAGTGATGTTAGAATGTAGGAGGCTAGCCAGAAATGAATTGGAATAGTGGTAACTATGATATAAATGAGAATTTCAGCAGCAAATGAGCTGAGCAGAATCAGAGTTAAATAATCTTACAGAGTTGGAAAAAAGGCAATCTTAATTATGTCATGAATCTCATTGTGGGGTCACATTAAGCTTGCAAAGGGGCTTGTTCATCAACAATTTCTAAAGAAATCAATAGAGTTGATCATTAGTGTAATGAAGATGTATTAGCCTGGTTAGCTGGACAAGTAATTAATTATGCAGTGTCATGCCAACCACTAAAGATTCAATCCCAGTGCTAACTGGGGTCACCATGAAGGCCCTGCTTTGTCAACCTCGCCTGAGGTGTGGTGACCCTCAGGATGAACATATCACTAGTCATTTCTCTCCAACAAGAGACTGGACTATTGTATCTTTCATAATTTAGAATATAATTGACTGGACGTTTACCTTCCACATTAGACAGAGGTTCACCTGTACATCTGCCTTCTTGACCTGACACAACCTGTCCATCTTCTCTCCCACCTATCCATTCCTTCCACCTCACTGACCAATTCTCACCACTCCATACCTGCACTCACCTGTCACCATCCCACCTATTTTCCCCAGCATCACCCCTCCTCTCTCTATTTATTTTGGAGCTCCCTTCCCCCTCTCCGAGTTCTGAAGAAGGGTTCCGTTCTGAAATGTCAACTTTCCTGCTCCTCTGATGCTGCCTGGCCTGCTGCGTTCCTCCAGCTCCACACTGTGTTATCTCTATACCTTGGACATTTTGGAAAGGACACTTTGCAAAGCAATGAAGACTGTTCCTGCTACAGCCGATGTTATATTATGAAAGACCACAAGCTATTCAACTGTAGACACCAAATCTGCAATGCTTTGAGAGAAAACATGATTGTAATATAGCTACTGGATTTGATGACAAAGTCTGTGATAACTTGTATCAGAACCAGTAACATTTTCCCTCTCTCTCCTTTCCCTAAATCCTCTCTCATCACAGTTTGGGTTGTAAATCCACTGGAAAACCTTATCAACAAAAGTGGAAGATTCCTGAAGGGAATATTCAGAATCTACCACCACTGTTTCCAGAAAAGTGAATCTAGGCATCCTCTACTAATACCGGAAGAAATCCCAGTGCCAGCAGTTTAAGTGGAAAGTGACTAAAGCTACATACCAGCATTTGGGATAACCAGTAAATAATTATTTTTTCTGAGTTTTACTGTTACTTGGTTAAAGTACTCTGTAATGACTTGTATTTTTTTCCTGACTTGGACAGTATGTCTCATTTGTCAAGAAGGGTAGCTGTGTATATTTGCATAGTATAAACCTATTGTTAATAAGCTTATGCACCTGTGCTTGAGTTAGTTTTGTTTATATGTATACATTTGTTTTATTTAAATATATATCACATATATAGTGTGTGATACAAATTGTCAGTATCACCTTCTTTTTAAAATTCAAATTTTGCTGTGACCAAAGGAAAAGTGAATGGGAAAGGAATCAGTCCAGCCCTCCAACTCAGGGTTTGTGGGGGAACGGAAGACAATGTCTATAGCTTTAGTTAATTAATCCTTAATCGGAGAATATTTCTACTCTTACGGTGTTGGATTTCAGCCAAACGGGCTGGCAATTTAGGGACAATGCAGGGGTTGAGAGAGGTGTTTATGAAATAGCACTATGTGTCCTCAGTATACATGTAGAAACTGAGACAGTATTTTCAGATGCTGTTGCAAAGATGTTGGGGTTTCCCGTGGCTGAAAACAGCAATAAGTGGCTGAACATGATTCTTTTTGATAAAGTGGCTGAGAAGACTCTTTTTTTACCGGAAGCAGCAGCTTGTTTAGTTTGAAATGTAAAGTTAAACTATACGCTAGGAACAATCATAGCATTTCTAGAAGGAATATATCCAAAGTAACAGGATTAAAATATTACACAAAAGGTCTTGCAATGAATATAGAAGGGGTCCTATTGAGTAGTAGCAAAAACAAAACTGCTGTTGTTTGTACAGATGGTTGGATAAGGAACATCTTTGAATATGCTGATAGAAAATTCTGTATCAGGCCTGTTCAAAGTCTGAGATTCAGCACCACATGGAAGGGAAGGGTCTGACCCAACTTAGTTAAGATCCCCAGATAATTGTAGACATGGGTTTTAGATGTATAAAATATATATTGTAGGGAGAAGCCTGCAGACTTTTAGCAGGGAGGATTGCATAACAGATGCAGAAGTCAGCAATATTGGAATGTGGCTGAATAAGATGCATTGTGAAAGTGCAAGGATAGGGGATAAAGATGTCTGGTAAACATCATGGGATCATTGGGAAACCTAGAGATGACTGTCATTGACCATTCAGTCACATGAATAACCTGGTTGGATGCGTACGTAATCAATTAATGATACGATTGATTTGTAATAGCCAAAGGTGGGCCAAAACAAGCATATAAAAAAAGCTTTCCCTTTGTTCAATGAAGAAGCTTCTGAATCCCCACAAGTTTTCTTCCCATTGATGGAAAACAATGAAACCAGTGACAATAAATTCGGACTTTAGGCGTCGAGTGATTTATTTAGTTATTCTGCTCAAATGAAAGGGCAGTATGCAGATGAGAAATAAGAGAAGGTCAAGCATGGGAGCTTGGGCACAATGGAGATATTAAAGGACAGCCAAGAAGTATTTATTAAAAGAAAGTCATTTCGACTTATTTAGTGGAACTTTTTGAAGTAAACATTATAAGACAAAGGAACTACTGTAGTAATAAACATTGATTTTAAAATACTCAATAAAATGTTACACAGGAGGCTCATTACAAAATTTCTGATTAATTTTATGAGAAAATGTAGCAGCATAAATAAAAATTAGATGATGGATAGGAAACCAATCATAAGATAATTGGATGCTGCTCATCATTGGTGAAGGGCTGGAATGGGTATACACAATGGGATCAGTGCTTTGTGCACTTTTGATTTTGATTTTCTTATGATTAGCACTCGAACATTGGGAATACTATTTACTGCAGACATACACATAGCTGATTTGGAAAACAGTGCATTGAACTGTGAAAGATCTCAGGAGGACATAGGTTGGCAGAACAGACAGATGCAATATAGCATGATGTATTTTGGACGTTAACCAAAGAATGAGCATGTATAGGAAACATATTGAAGAGCATAGAGACAAACAGAAAAACTAGACTGTAAACTCATAACTAATTTTGCAAATGTGACTGTGGGAAAACAAGAACCACAAAAAAGGCTATTAGCATTCTGCATTTTATTGATTGTAGCATTGAATTGAAGTCCAAGGAAATGATTTATAATTTGCACAAGGTGATTTTTAGATTGTCATCTTGGACACCCCATTGTAAAAAAATTAAAAAGATGTGTATCAAGCAGAGGTTCACCAGGATGGTTAGAGGGATTGGAAGCTATAATTTTGTGGGTAATTGAGGTAGTGACATGATTTTATTGGGGACAAGAAAGTTAAATAAGGTTCAGTAGTAATATTTTATATTATGCTTTTCAGACTTGAATTGGATAAGTTTTCCTCTTATTTAGGAAGGAGGGAGATGGTAGTAATAGGTTATCAATCCAACATTGGCATTGGGGAACTGAGGAGTGACATAAAGAGATTTTATTTACATAGCTGTTACAGCATTGAATGCTCTTACGTAAAATGTTAAACACTTATGACGAAATTTTTAAAGAGATGATTGCATGAACAGTTAAGTGAGATTAATTTCTAGTTGCTGTAGCAAAACAATGTGCCTGAACCAATGACTTCAACATTAACTCTCCACCCCATAACGGGTAGGAATGGGTTAACTCGTGAAATGAGCAGAGCATATTCCCATCCTGTCGGGCATAACTGTCATTGCTATTGTAATCACCTATCTGGAGCCTCCTAGTTTATAAGGTTCAGATATACACTTCCTTTGCCAACTTTGTCACTGGGAAACATTATTAAACCTCTATTTATTGTTTTTATACACAGATGATCATATAATAGATTTTACTGATAGTCAGTCAAAAAGTTTTGCTTTAGCGTAATTATACCTTACAAGGTCATATTCTTTAGTGATAATCATGCACTAGTTTCATTGTCAATTTATTTTGAACAATATTGATGAACTTCACTTCTATATTTTCAGCTTGCTGAGTTGATAGTGTGTATTATATAAAGACCTGATGCATAGAAAATTACTGTCTGTAATTTAACCAGGATTCAGAAATAAAATCTATAAACTTCTCAAGATTTATCATGTTCTCTGAACACTTTGTCACAATGATTGCAATTGCTTCACAGCATGATACAAAACAAGGGAAAGTCTTCCAATACCAACAGGATAATTACAAAATTTAACAACTTCCCCTTGACATTTAATGTCATTGTCATAGCTGAATCCCCCATGATCAATATTTTGGGGTTACCATTTACCAAAGTGAAGTGAACTTGCAAAACAGATAAAATATCTGCAAAAAGCAGATCAGATGCTGGGAATTCTAAAGCAAGTAACTCATCTCCTGACTTCCCAGTGCCTGCGCTTCATCCATGAAGTATAACCCAGGAGCATCATGGGATATTTCTCATTTGGCTGGGTAAGTCTGTCTCCAACACCATTCAAGCAGCTTGACATCATCCAGAAAAAAACAGCTGACTTGAATAACATCACATTCACCAACTTAAACGTTCACCCAGTGACAGCAAGGTGCACCATCTACAAGATACACTGCACCAACCTAGGGTCCTTCAATAACAGCTTCAAAGCTGAGACCTATAACACCTAGAAGGACAATGGCTGCAGGACAATGGCAGCAGATGCATGGGAGTACCACCAACTGCAGATTCCCCTCCAAGCCACATACCATCCTGGTTTGGAACTAAATCACCATTCCTTCTGTGTTGGCGGGTCAAATTCCTGGAACTTCCATTCCAGCGTCACTGTGTGTACTTGAACTGTATGGACTGCAAGAAGTTCGACCATTACCTCGTTCTCAATGGATGGGCAACAAATTCTGGCCTTTCTGGTGACCCCCACACCCCATGAAAGAATTGAAAGAAAGTCAACATTTCAGCTCACATGACCATGGTGTTATTTTTATTTCATATCTCCAGAATCCAAGCTTCTTTGCTTTATGATTTTATTGCTTGTGAATATGTGGGACAACGTTAATGATATGTATCTAGGAACTAGACAAAACAATTGTCTCTTATCTTAACTCTGTTGTTGATTGGGTTTGTTTATCCATTGTTAAAAGGTTGGCACCTAAAGGTAGTGTGGAAAGTCAAGTTCCTTCCATATAATCCCAAAACTGGCTTAACTCTGAGTTGATAAAATTCCCATTCTTCTTCCTTGTTTTTCTGGCCTTCAGATTCATCTGCCAAATGTCATCAAATCATAGAATGACTACAGTGTGGAAGCAGGCCATTCAACCCACCCAGTCCATACTGACCGTCCAAAGAGCATCCCACACCAACCCAATCTCCCACCCTGTAACCCTACATTTTTCAAGGACAATCCACTTAACCTGCACATCTTTGGACTGTGGGAGGAAACGGGAGCATCTGGAGGAAAACTACACAGCCATGGGGGGAAAGTGAAAACTCCACACAGACAGTCACTCAAGGCTGAAATCAAAACCTGGTCCCTAGCACTATGAGGCAGCAGTGCTAACCACTGTGCTACTGTACTGCCCCAGCACACAAGTACACAACAATAATGAGTTGTGATTAGCTTCTCCAAATGTTGATATCGTTTTGGATCATTCCAGTAGATAGATATTTGAATTCCAACAGATTGGTCTGAATTGGCCCAAATCTCAAAGGGCAAATGTTCAATCTGCTGAATCAATCATTCCCTGGTTATTTCTCTCTGAAAGCTATGGTTTGTTTAAGGGAAAAAAAAAGTTTACCCTTCTTCCTGGGGAAGTAAAATGCATTTGCATATCACAGAATGTGCGCTAGCATTGTTTAGATTTTTAAAATAACAATAAAAGTTAGAAATAGGGTAAAGAGATATGTACCATAATCATAAGGCAGGACCTTCAATAACTTCCTCGGCCACATGCCAGAAAAAAAAGCCATTATCAGCATTCATAAAGCTTCTCCACAGCATACATTTATTAACACAGTAGATCAAATTTCTGATGAGTAAGATAACTTCAAATACAATTAAATATGACTGCAGTAACATTGATGCCCTTTCAAATAATTATCATTATGAAGTAGAATACTGTGTAATTGCTTCAGCAGAGCTATTTAAAAAAGTTTAAAATCTCAGACAATGAACATGTATTTTCTTGCTGTGTTTTACAGATGCAATTGAAGGATTCTGATCTGAACAATAAATATTAAACCATGTGTATGTCTTTTATATGCACTGGAGAATGAGATTGATCTTCAATCTCTTAGGATCTTCATAATTTTCAAATCCAGAGCATTAAGGGCTTTAATTTGTTGAATTTTTAAAGAATTTTTATATACAAAGGCAATTACAGGATAACATGGGAAGTTGCAATTGAAATACAGGATGAACTATGATCATATTGAATGGTCAAGCTGATTCAAGGATGAATGGCCTACCCCATTCTCATATTGTTTTTAGGAAAACCTGCTTAGAGTTCATTCCTGAAAACTTTTCTTGCTTTTGTTTCCTTTTTGCCCCCTCTTTTGAAGATCATCCTGAAGTAAGTATCTATCAAGATTAAATTTGGGACTTTACTGTCCTTGAAATGAGAGCTCAAAATGTGTGTTTTGGCTAGCTATTTGCCTAGCAAGCAGGTGAGAATCACAGTGGAAGGTAATAACGCCCTGACTCAATGCTCACACAGAAAGGTCTTAATTTACTGGAGCTTGCCAGATTGGGCATCATGGTAGAGTGACAGGGAAAAACGGACAAGAATATCTGTGTCCGATTCCTGCCATCTGGAAAACCGTCCCAAATGAAGTCAGAAGAGGAAAGGGTCCAATGTGGAAATTCTGCTTGCTTATGATTTGATACCAACCAGTGTCGTAAATGAGTCACTCCAAACAAATTATCCCTAATGCTACCAGAATTTAGTGCTAGCTGAAAAATGAGTTTTGCACAGACCTACCTTCATTCTCGAAGGCCTTTATTGGGTTGTCCACAGCTTCATAAGGGATGGTCTCACATTGATAGGTACTCAACATACAATTGAGGGAATCAGGAAGTAGGGGTGCGTGTGGTGGGAGTGGAGGGGGTGGGAGGGGATGCCGCTGAAAGATATTACCCTGCCTTTGTCTCTACGTTCCCTGCTACCCCCTACTCACACATAGAACACCCTACCTGTAACCCTCCCATCCTGTCCCATTCACCTGTCTCCAGAGAACCAGTGTCAATCCTCTAGTTAGGACTCAGAGTGCTACCAGTGGCAGATACCACTTCTGGTGGCACTGCTGACAATGAGCAGTCTCTGTCTGACATTTTCCGAGGGCAGAATTCCTACCCTCTGTGGTTCGCAATCCTCCGTGAGGCACGGGGCTGTCTCTTAAATGTCTGACAACAATTAAACAGTATTGAGCCTCCTCAAAAAAGTGATAAGCGGCTCCCATTGATTCTTCAACCAGTGAAGGGGACTCCTCCCAAAAGTGGGACTCACAGGGTAAGTACTCACAGAATTGGGTGTTTGAAAGAAAAGGCCAGATTATAGGTAATATTCTTTTTGATTCTGATAATATAACTAGCTACTCCATGTGGGACTGATCATGTGATATAAGGAGACTCACACCAATTATGACAGTAATTCTATAATTTAAAATGAACACTGTATTGCATTATATTAGCTCTAAACTTCATTACAACCCAGAGTGTAGTAATTATTAAAAGATTAAGTGCTTTTCTGTGAGGAAATAAAGGTATTTGTTTGCAATATATTTATGAGACATTGGAAGTCTTCAATTCATGAAAACAACTTTGTAGCAGATTTTTGTAAATCTTCATTAATTCTGTAACACTCCCAGCGGTTTCTGTTCAGATTCAGGATTAGGTAAAGATTTTAGAATCGAGTTTTCCAGTTTATATCAAGTATTGTTACACTATTTTTCAGCATTAATGATCTTCCCTTCAAAATAGAGAAGATAATTGAGTGTGATTTGGATGGGGTTGGCTATTTAACATCGCTGGATTTATACAGTTATTGAAGACCAATTTCACTTCCTATAATATGTGAAAGAATTCTTGATAGTTCTGGGAATAAAGTAACCAAGCAGATGTTGATGACAGCTGTATCGGTTCACACACACATTGATCATTTTACTTTGTAGGTTTCTTTGGATTGAAATAGCACTCAAAGATATGCAGGTTATCATATGGGCTTTGAAGAAGCTACTAATAGTCCAAAGCCACTGGTTCAGTAGAAATTCAACCCAATTGTTTTGCACGGCTATTGATAGCAATTAAATACAAACATTCAAAAATACGTGTGCAAGATGTCAATTGCTTGAAAGTTGCAGTTTTGCTTAGTTGTACGGTCAGGATAGGCTGGGTATAAAAAAAAGTTTCTCCTAGCCTATCCAAGTAGAAGAAACAATTCTCCATCTCCAGGGGTTGATAAAGCCCTTTAGGGTCCTCAGGCAATGCTTATTGAACAATCCTGAGTGTGCCAACTGGTACACAAACAATTTAAGATAATCAATTATTGCTTATTAATGTGGCTCATTTATGCATGCTAGAAGTCACATACATTTATGCACAGGATCCATTGCTCTCCAAACAGAAAAGGAATATCTTCAAGCTTTGCACCATTTTTTGTATTACCCAGGACCTTGGTTCCTCGTTGGTGGTGTCATTGTGTCTCGCAGAAAATAATTTGGCAACCCAACAGGTATAAACTGTGATGGTGATAGTTTAAAATTTGATGTTCTTATCTTTGTGCTGATGAGCCAAAGGTAAAAAGCTCTGGCAACGTGCCTGACTTTCAACATTAAATTTTGAGGCAGAGACAAGAGATCATGATGAATAAGAAAACAACAGATGTTAAACAAATATTTTGTGTCTGTCTTTGCAGTATCATGTAGAAGATTCAAAAGGTATGTACCAGATTTAAATGGCAAACTATAAGTTTATGTGAGGAGTGATGATGTTAGGGTAATTAATGTTAGCATCAAGAAAGCCCCAGAGAAACTTGGGGGACTACAGTCAAACAAATTCTCAGGACCTGAAAACCTCTTAAAGTTGGAAAGTTCAGAAGGTTCCAATTCAACTAATCTTAATAGGAAATTGTTAGAGGATTAAAAATCTACTCTAACAGTTTGGGAAGGCAATGGCCTCATGGTATTATCATTGGGCTGTTAATCCAGAGAACCAGATAATGTTCTGGGGACCCGGGTCTGAATTTCGTCGCAGCTGATGGTGGAATCTGAATTCAATAAAATAAGATTCTAATGATGATCATGAATCTATTCCTAATTGTCTGAAAAACGCTCCTGGTTCACTAATATCTTTTAGGGAAGGAATCTGCCATCCTTACCTGGTCTGGCCTATATGTGACTCCAGACCCACAGTAATGTGGTTGACTCTGAACTGCCCTCTGGGCAATTAGGGATGGGCAATAAATGCTGCCTAGCCAGCAACGTCCTCATCCCGTTAATGAATAAAGAAAAAAAGCTCCTGGATAACTGTCAGATTGACGCAACTTCACCAACCTGAACCTTCCTGATGCTGTCAAACCACCATCTCCCCAATGCCGGCCTGATGGCTCATCTCTCTCCTGCTCCCAGTTTGTTAACCAGATGGGTGTTGGACTCAGCGTTCTCAGCCCTGATTATTCACATCCCAGTTCTGCAGTACCTGACACTCATCCTTGACCTGATACTTGCACCCCACAACGCCATTGGCCTATGCTCACTCCAACACCCCCGGACCTGACAGCTGCTCCCATCTATTGGTATGACACCTTTCATCCTTAACCAGACTGTGGTCTGACCTGCTATTTCTGGTGACCCAATTGGATTGGATAGCTCCCGGACTCGAACAGACAGTCCTGTGCTGATATCCTGGATCTGCTGACATTCCCTCCTCCACCTGCCCATCTGACCTATCATACCTGACACCCTAGCCTTGACTGTATCCCTTCCGAACCTTGCTGGACTTGACGTCAACCTTTGACCCTATACCTCCCCTACTTGCTGACCTGTGCTCCCAGAGCAGATATGCCTCCTCTATCAGCTGTCTTCCCTCAGATGTAGTACAACCCAACCTACTCATTTGTTTACTTGATGTTCTACCCACATGGCACTTACCTCATCATACTACCATCCTCATCTAGCTGGAATCCTAAGCAGCTGGCACCCTCTCCCACATTGCCCAGCTGGTACCCTATTGATCTCTCAGATATAGGAGCTGTCAACGTGGCACGTTGTGCTGCTGGGCATTTAAATCACAGAACATGGCTCATTGATTGCTGCAAAATGAATGTAATTTCTACAAAGACGTTCCTTGCTGCTGCATTCACGGATTCCCGGGCAGAACTTTAGCAATTAGCCGCTGTCCAGTAAATCGCCAACACAGAAAACGTTTAAAGACAAGTGGGACACTATTAATCTGGTCAGTGTCAGGAATAAGGTTTCTGATGCCAAATGCTATAGAACATAGAACCTATATCTGATTTAATCAAAGTTTGCAGACAATACAATGCCAGGTGGGAAAGTAAGGAGGACATAAAAATATTACAGACAAATATAGATGGATTGATAAGCAGGCAGCATTATGGCAGATAGATTATATACTATGATTTTTTTTGTAAGAATAGAAAAGCAGAATATTTTATAGGAAGTGGGAAACTTATAAATATTGCTGTTCAGAGGGACTTGGATGAGCTCATACAAAGAACTCAGGAAAGAAATGGCATGCAGGTAAAGCAAGTAATTTGAAAAGCAACTGCATATTGGCATTTATTGCAGAGGAATTGTAGAACAAGAATAAAGAAGTCTTGCTAAAATTGTGTGGGACTTTGCTGAGACTGCACCTGGAACACTGTATGATCTAATACCCTTGGTAAGGATATTCTTGTCCTGGAGGTAGTACAAACAAGGGTCATAAGATTGGTTCCTGATATGAAAGAGAGCAGAGGTTGTGTAAATTGGAGATAACATATTCCCTAGAGTTTAAAGATTAGGAGGTGATCTAAGTGAGGCATTCATAATTCAGAAGTGCCTTGACAGGGTGCACACAGAGTGATTGATTCCCCTGGCTGGGGAATCAAGAACAAGGGAATAAGAGGCTGATCATTTAAAACTGAGAGGAACAGAAATATCTTCACTTAAAGGCTCACAAATCTTTTAGAACTCTCACCCTAGAGGGCTGAGGATGCTCCATTATTCAATATATTTAATGCTACAATAAAAGAAATGTGATCATGGTTTGTGAATTGCCCTATGAACTCTTGGACCCTTGTCTATCTTTCTCTGTAAGGATGAAGGCAGGCACCTCAGTGTATGCAGCACCGGGCTTGGAGATGCTGGTCGATGGATACTGCTAAGTGATGACATGCAAGAAAGGTGGCCTGTTGATGGTCTGTGACAGCCTGCTCCCTTACATTATGCCTACAGGAGGTGGGTGTGAATTCAGTTGCCACAAGCCAGCTCCAAGCTTCTGGCTTCTGGTGCAGGTGGTTGATATTTCTGTCCTGCCTCCTCTGCATCCTCCTCATCCGAAGATGAGCAAGTTTTTGCCATATCTTCTGGGTGTAACGTCTCACCCCTCTGATGTACCAAGTTGTGGAAAACACAGTTGACAATAATGATTTCAGGAATGCTCACGGGGTCATTTTGTGGATGTCCTCTTCCAGAATGGCTGAGGCGAAATGGTGTAGGCAACAGATTCAGATACTTTGAGCAGGCCTATTTTCTCTAAAATCATAATCTAGGTCAACATGCAGACACTGGACTGTTCCTTGGCTACACTGTGAGGGTTCCTCAATAGTCTCGTCTTGAAAGGGTATACCTTGTCACGGAGGATCCATCCATGGAGACATGTGAGGGACTTGAATGACTCGTTCAGCTTGGAATACTTACATATGCTGACAGATAGACACTCACCTATAGGATCCGCTTCAGGTGGTGGTTTAGTAGCCACATATTTATGTTGTGGAAGGCCTTCTTTTTGATGAAGGTTCCAAGCTGTACCATTGGAGCTCATGGCCATATATGTACAATTATAACACCCTGCACATGTAGAAAGGCTATAAAGGCACCAAAGTCAACAGGCCTCTCAGCCGGACTATCAGGGTAAATACAGCATCTCATGAACTCTGTAAATCTCCCATACAGTGCATTGGTAGCTTCCCTAATGCAGTGCTGTGTGATTTCCTGGGCTATACTGCATGTGACATTGGTGGATCCTTGGAAGAAGTTGCATGCGTAGAAATTCAGCACCATTGACCTCAACTGTCTGGTCAAAGCCATTGGTACAGAGGGTGGTGACTGTGTCCTTGAAGAGGTGCAGTGTTCTGTGGCTATGGAACTACAATATCTGCTGGGAATTAATTTAACCTCTGAATGCTGTCTGGGATTTAGCATGAGTCATCTTCAGCCTCTCTCGCTGTGTCTCTCTTTCATAGCTGTACTCCTCAGCTTCTCAAAGCTGGCCTGCAATATATTAGTTGGCCTCCTTTCTGTGGAAGTTTCTCCTTTAATGGGAAGTAGTTAGTGTAGGGCTGACTTCCCCTCATAGCCTGAGACCTCTGCTGAAAATTGACCCCAGTGAATAGTTGAAGATTGGATGGCCCATGATCGCTGTTCACTATATGTTAATTCACGGAGCAGCATTTCATTCCAGTCAGGGGACTGTTAATGTGATTTAATGATCATTTTAACACTTTCCTGCTGCTTTAATGCAACATCAGCCCCTTTTCTGCCTCTACAGAAGCAGTCTGGGCAGGTTTGCTTCTGTGTACCCACACTGTACGGATGCTTTGAAAAAAAGACCCTCCAACCCTCAACCCTCAGCCCTCATCACTCCCCCTCTCTGTCACTTCCCTGTCCCATCTAAGCCAATCCATTGCCATCTAATGCCCTGTACTCAACCCCATAGCGCTTCATATCTTCTATGTCAAGCTATTCTCCTCTATGACTCACTGTTATAACTCCTTATGTCAATTTAGAACCAACCCCTGACCCCACTACCACACATTGTTTTGCCACATCACTGCACATCAAGAACGATGTTCACTATTTTGCAAAAATACTCATTTCTAAAAATCCATGTATATTGTTTTTATTACATCATGCCTTCTTTGAACAAGCATTGAACCAAGTGCACAATCCATTATAGCAACAATAATTGGAATTCATTTCTAACCCCAATTCAAAGTGGTGCTAACCATTCAGAGTTGTCAATCAAACTTAAATGTCAGGCACCTGGCTGTGATGATCGATGGTTGTGAAATCAGTGATGTAACAATAATCTTCAAGATTACATACTTTACAAAGATTTAATGGACAGGAATTTTAAGTTCCTTGGCAACTTGATAGTTCCCTTTGACAGTTCCTTTTACAGATTCGCTTGAAACTTTTAACAAAAGGGCGGCACAGTGGCTCAGTGGTTAGCACTGCAGTCTCACAGTGCCAGGGACCTGGGTTTGATTCCAACCCCAGATGACTGTCTGTGTGGAGTTTGCACATTCTCCCCATGTCTGTGTGGGTTTCCTCCAGGTGCTCTGGTTTCCTCCCACAGTCCAAAGCTGTGCAGGCTAAGTGGATTGGCCATGCTAAAATTGCCCATAGTGTTCAGGGGTGTGTGGGTTATGGGGGGATGGGTCTGGGTGGGATGCTCTGAGGGTCGGTGTGGACTTGTTGGGCCAAAGAGCCTGTTTCCACACTGTAGGGATTCTAATGAAAATTGATTTTGGCATATTTGTTGGCCGTTCTAATCAGCTTGACAGTTTATGAGTTGATGATCTTTTAGGCACATTTGTGCCTGCTTCTAATGACTCTGAAGGACACTTTAACTGTCCCAAGAGGCACATAACGTTCTTCAAAGTGACACAGGATAATATTCAAAGAGGTGCCTTGTCTCTCCAAAGGGGTACCTTCACTAACCAAAGAAAGGCTCAAAGTTCAGACCTGTTCTTACCAGGTCTACGTATACACTTTGTGTTTCATACTTCTGGGTTAGCAAAATCCTACTTAAGTGAGGCAGTTGATGTTATGTGGTCAGCTACCTTAATAAACAATATATGTGCAAAGCCGAACACTACAGTAAAAATGGGAAATGCCACATTTGGGACAAACTTGTGACTTCCAGGGTCATTTTCTCAGCATAGTGGAGAGGATTTTCATTAAGGTGAAAGTCTATGCCTTTGGACTGTTTTCCAAAGGGAAAACAATACTTTCACCTCAGAAAAAAATGGTTTATTTCTATGCTTCAGCTATGCTCATCAGCAATAGCATGAAACTGAGTAAATAATTACAACAAAAAAAAGTCAGACTACTGATAATGGACACAATCTGATAACCCTGGGGCACCTTGAAAGTTCCTTTCAGAGACCCTAGGAGCTCTACTTTTGTAACTTTCTGCTACAAAAGAAATACTTTCAAGTAACTAGTCCTCCGCAGGGCTGATACTACAAAGAATCAGCCCTGCAATTTATGGAGGTTCTCCAGAACTCTTGAGTGTAGTTTCAGCATGTTTTGTTTCTTATGTTGGTTCTTCTGGTCTGCTGCCGATGTGAATACTTGTTAAAAATATGCAAGAAGATTTATTTGCAGGATAATTTGGATGTAAATCTCTAAATGTCTGGATTAAATATGGTTTAAATTCTCAGCTTCTTACCCTTCACCTTTTTAAATTAATTTCAATGCCTGATAATCCAACACTAATAGCACTGAAGAAAAACTGAAGCATGTGTTGAGATCCAAAATAAAACAACACTATGTAATGCACTCAAGGTTAGGTCAGCTTCTCCCACTGAGAAATATTCCAATTAGAAATCCTCATCTTATTTCTGAATAAGTTTTTATACGCAGAACGGGGAAAGCAGAAGTAACTCTGATGACATGAGTAGTGGTCACATCCTCGGAGAAATCTACATACGTTTTCTGGATTTAATTTCACACTATTTTAAAATAGAAATAAGTGAAATAAAAGCTGCCTCTCCACAACAAACATGAAAATTGAAGCCTGGAAGCTGTGAGTGTGTTAAACTCAGGACAAGCTCTTCATCAGGTGGCAGAAACGTTGTGGTAGGTCTCAATTAAACATCGATTAAACATCAATTAAACCTTCTGAGGAAGGGTCATGGGACCTGAAACGTTAACTCTGATCTTTTCTTTGCAGATGCTGCCAGACCTGCTGAGATTTTCCAGCAACTACTGTTATTGTGCAAAAATCTACTTACGTGATGTGTAATATCCTCTGCCATTTTTCTGCTAATCAAGAATAATTTAACAGGTTAGGCTTCAGAAAATTCAGGAGTTTTTTAGTTTTTCACAGGAGGCAGGCATCACAGTCTAGACTATTTTTTACTGCCCATCCCTATCCTGCTGCAGTCGATGTGGCGTCAATAGACTTACTTTCAGTTTACAAAACTGGAAATACTGTCATCCTTTTTAATCTTGGCAGGATATTTGAAATCTGTGAAGGGATGTTACTACAGATCATTACCTCATTGCCTTGTTTTTGTTAAAATCTATGGAATAGTATACCCTGAAAAAGTTCTGTCAGTTAATAAGCTGTTTAGGAAGTAGGATGCCAAACTGCAAATAGATTGAAGGTCATATGTTGGAAGACTTGGGCATAGAGATAGGTTTTGAAGAGTGTCTTAAAGGACAAAATTGGAGTACTGAGGCTGAGAGGAGTAGCAAGGGACTTCCAGAATTTGGGGCCTATGCATTGAAGGTGAACCCAACAATAGTGGAGTAGTTAAATTTTTTTAAAAATTCATTTGTAGGATGTGGATGTTGCTGGCTGGCCAGAATTTATTGCCTGTCCATAGTTGCCATTGAGAAGGTGGTGGTGAGCTGCCTTCTTGAACCGCTGCAGTCCTCCTGCTCTGGGCTGATGCACAATGCTATTAGGGAGGGAGTTCAAGAATTTTGACCCAGCAACAGTGAAGGAACGGTGACATATTTCCAAGTCAGGATGGTGAGTGCTTGGAGGGGAACTTGAAAGCGGTGGTGTTCCCATACGTCTGCTGCCCTTGTCCTTCTAGATGGAAGTTGTCGTGGGTTTGGAAGGTGCTGTCTGAGGGTCTTTGGTGAACTTCAGCAATGCATCTTGTAGATAGTACATGCTGCTGCTACTGAGCATTTATGGTGGGTTTGATTGATTTTATTGTCATGTGTACTGAAATACAGTGAAACATTTTGTTTACGAGTGGTACAGGCAGAACACAGCAAGCAAAGGGTGTGTAGATCAAAAAGACTTAGAAGCCATACAGGTTACATTGCAGGTTATATTATTTGAGGTTAGATGCTATTCAACAGTCTGATAACGGCTGGAAAGAAGCTGTTCCTGAACTTGCTTGTGCATGTGTTCAGGTTTCTGTATCTTCTGCCTGATGGAAGAGGTTGTAAGGGGTCATTACCAGGGTGTGATGGCTCCTTGATGATGTTAGCCTCCTTTCCACAGCAGCGAGCCATGTAAATAGAGTCCATGGATGGAAGGTTGGCTTTCGTGAAGGTCTGGCCTGTGCAAACCACCTTCTGTAGTTTCTTACAGTCCTGGGCAGAGCAGTTGCCACACCAAGCCATTATGCATTGGGACAGTATGTTTTCAATGGTGCATCTGTAGAAGTTGGTGAGGGTCCTTATGGACATGCCAAATTTCCTGAGCTGCCTGAGGAAGAAGAGGCGTTGTTGTGCATTCTTGACTGTTTCATCTATATGGGAAGTCCAGGACAGGTTTTCGGTATTGTCACTCCGAGGAACTTGTTGCACTTCACCCTCTCATCTTCAGTTCCGTTGATGAAGATGGGGGCATGTTCTCCTCCCTTCTTTCTGAAGGCAATGATCAGTTCTATAGTTTTGCCAACATTGAAAGACAGATTGTTTTCATTGCACGACATCACCAAGTCCTCTATCTCCCTTCTGTATTTTGACTCATTGTCATTAGATATCTGTCCTACTACAGTGGTGTCATCAGTGAACTAGTAGATGGTGTTCATTCGGAATTTGGCAACACAGTAGTCGGTGTACGGGGAGTACAATAGGGGGTTGAGGACGGATCCCTGGGGGGGCTCCAGTATTGAATGTTATTGTGGAGGAGGTGCAGTTACCTATCCTCACTGGTTGTGGCCTATGGGTCAGAAAGCTGAGGATCCAGTTGCAGAGGGTGGAGCCGAGATGAAGGTCACGTATTTTTGTGATCAGTCTGGAGGGGATAATGTCGTTGAAGGTGGAGCTGTAGTCAACGACCAGGAGTCTGACATTGGTGTGTTTGTTGTGCAGATGTTCCAGGGATGAGTGCAGGTCTAGGGACATGGCATCCTCTGTGGATCTGTTATGTTGGTAGACAAACTGTAGCAGATTGAGGTAGGTTGGGAGGCTGGAGTTGATGTGGGCCGTGACCAACCCCTTGAAGCACTTCATGATTGATGAAGTCAGAGCTATTTGCAGTAGTCATTAAGGTGCACTGCACATGTTTTCTTGGGTACGGGGATGATGGTGGTCTTCTTGAAGCAGGTGGGGTCTTTGGCTTGTAGGAGGGAGAGGTTGGAGGGAGTGGATACTCGTGGACGTGGTGCCAATCAAGTGGCCTGCTTTGTCCTGGATGGTGTCAAGCTTCTTGAGTGTTGTTGGGGCTGCACTTATCCAGGCAAGTGGGGAGTATTCCATCACACTCCTGACTCGTGCACTGTAAATGTTGGTTAGGCTTTGAGGAGTCAGAAGGTGAGTTACTCACTGCAGTATTCCTAGCCTCTGACCTGCTCTTGTAGCCATTGTGTTTATGTGGTGAGTCCAGTTGAGCTTTTGGTCAATGTAACATCCAGGATATTGATTGTGGGGGATTCAGTGATGGTAACACCATTGAATGCCAATGGCTGGTGGTTGGATTGTCTCTTATGGGTGATGGTCATAGCTTGGCATTTTTGTGGCATGAATGTTACTTGACACTTGTCAGCACATGCCTGGATATTGTCCAGATCTTGTTGCATTTGAACATGGACTGCTTCAGTATCTGAGGAGTCGCCAATGGTGCTGAACACTGCAACCGTCAGCAAACAAGCCCACTTCTGACCTTATGATGGAGGGAAGGTCATTGATGAAGCAGCTGAAGATGGTTGGACCTAGGACACTACCCTGACAAATTCCTGCAGAGATGTCCTGGAGCTGAGATGATTGACCTCCTACAACCATGACCATCTTCCTATGTGCCAGGTATGACTCTAACCACCGGAGAGTTTGCCCGGGGTACCCATTGATTCTAGTTTTACTCGGGTTCCTTGATGCCACAATCAGTTGAATACAGCCTTGATGTCAAGGGCTGTCACTCTCACTTCATCTCTGGAATTCAGCTCTTTTGTCCATGTTTGAATCAGGGCTGTAATGAGGACAGGAGCTGAGTGGCCCTGGCAGAACCCAAACTGGGCTTCACTGAGCAGGTTATTGCTGAGCAGGTGCTGCTTGATAGCACTGTTAGTGACACCTTCCATCATTTTACTGATGATCGAGAGTGGACTGATTGGGCAGTAATTGGCCAGGTTGGATTTGCCCTGCTTTTTATGGACAGGAAATACTTGGGCAATTTGCCACATTGTCAGGTAGATGCCAGTGTTGTAACTGTATTGGAACAACTTGGCTAGGGGAGCAGCAAGTTCTGGAGCACAAGTCTTCAGAACTATTGCCAGAATATCGTCAGAGCCTGCAGCCTTTGCAGTTTCCTGTGCCTCCAACCATTTCGTGATATCATGTGGAGTGAATCGAATTAGCTGAAGACTGGTACCTGTAATGCTGGGGACCACTGGAAGAGGCCGAGATGGATCATCCACTTGGCACTTCTGGCTGAAGTTTGCAGCGAAAGCTTCAGCCTTATCTTTTGCACTGATGTGCTGGGCTCTTCCATCATTGAGGTTGGGGATATTTGCGGAGCCTCCTCCTCCAGTGAGTTGTTTAATTGTCCACCACCATTCACAACTGAATGTGGCAGGACTGCAGGGCTTAGATCTGATCCGTTGGTTATGGGATCGCTTAGCTGCGTCTATCACTTGCTGCTTATGCTGTTTGGGGTGCAAGTAGTCCTTTTTGGTGGCTTCACCAGGTTGATATGTCAGCTTCAGGTATGCCTGGTGCTGCTTCTGTCATGCCCTCCTGCATTCTCCATTGAACCAGGGTTGACCCCCTGGCTTGATAGTTATGGTTGAGTGGGGGATATGCTGGGCCATGAGATTACAGATTGTGCTGGAGTACAATTCTGCTGCTGTTGGTGGCCCACAGTGCCACATGGATGCCCAGTCTTGAGTTGCTAGATCTGTTCAAAAGCTGTTCAATTTAGCATGGTGATAGTGCCACACAACATAATGGAGGTTATTTTCAATGTGAAGATGGGACTTCATCTCCACAAGGACTGTGTGATAGTCACTCTCACTGATCCTGTCATGGACAGATGCAACTGCAGCTGGCAGACTGGTAAGGATGAAGTCAAGTATGTTTTTCCCTCTTGTTGGTTCCCTCACCACCTGCCGCAGACCCAGTCTAGCAGCTATGTCCTTCGGGATCCAACCAGCTCGACCTGTCGTCCTGCTGCCGAGCCATTCTTGGTGGTGGACATTGAAATCCCCCACCCAGAGTACATTTTGTGCCCTTTCCATCCTCAGTGCTTCCTCTAAGTGTTATTCAACATGGAGGAGTATCGATTCTGAGGGAGGGCAGTCCTTGATAATCACAAGGAGGTTTCCTTGTCCATGTTTATCCTGAAGCCACAAGACTTCATGGGGTCTGGAGTCAATGTTGAGGACTCCCAGGACAATTCCCTCTTGACTGTACACCATTGTGCCACTGCCTCTGACAGGTTTATCCTGCTGGTAGGAGGATGTTCAGAGCGCAAGCACTTGAGGAACATAAATATGACTGAGTGTTTTAGAGATGGAGGATGTTACAGAGCTAGGGATGGAAATCTCATGGAAGGAACTGAAAATTAGGAGAATTTTAAATCAAGGCGATGCTTCACTCGGAGCCAATGTAGATCAATGAGTATTTGATTGATAAGGGAATTGCTGTGAGTCGAGACACAGCAGCAGAATTTTGGATGATCTCAAGTTTAATGAGAGTACAATGCAAGAGACCAGCCAGAAGTGGATTGGAGTAGTCAAATGTTGAAAAAAAAGCAAAGCCATGGACGAAGGCTTCGATAACCGATAAGGTAAAACTAAGTAAGTTGACTGATGATGTAGAGATGAAAATTGATGTCAACTTTGAACAAATGAATATGAGTTTGGAAAGTCATTTTAAGGTCAAATGTAAATTCCAAATTAAGAACAAACTGGTTTAATCTCAGGCTGTTGCCCAGTGAGGGAAGGAATCAATAGCCAGGAAACAGAGTTTGGAGCAGGAACCAAGTTTCCAAAATATTTATCATTTACAAACTCTTAAATTATACTTAAATTCAGGTGTTAATATATTTCAAAAAGATCACTGTTCTTAGTGGCATCCCTTGAGGACATTCCAGTTTGACAATAAAAGCCACTATTAATTTCTGCTTTCTGTACGGCAGCCAATTTCAGAACCATTCTGAGTTAGCCCTTTAATCCCATGAGCTTCAATTAGAATAACAAGTTTTTTTGTGTGGCACCTTATCAAAATACCTTTTAAACATTCACATACTTAGTACATTTTGTGGATTTTCACACAGATGCCAAACGTGTTCTGTAATCTCACAATTCTTGCTTAAGTAGAGATAAACACAAGACTCGAAAATTAAACTCTGCTGGCATGTTCCGCCTTCTTGTTTGACCCTTCAAGCATACTTATTAATTTTCCTGCTGCTCTCAACTAATTAACTAGAATCCAGGGAGATGACATGGAAATGTAACTATAGCATAACTGCAATAAGTAAAATAATTTAGCTAGACTCTTGTGTTGTATAAGTTAAAGTGAATTGTGATTTTCAGAAAATGTGAAAAATGCTTATGTATCTTGACAAAGAAGTAGTCACCTGAAAAGTGCTGTTATTTCTGTGCAGAGACTTTTTAAAATTCATTTAAGGATGTGGGTTTTTCTGGCTGGGCCATCATTTATTGCCCATCCCTAAATGCCCTTGAGAAGGTGGTGGTGAACTGCCGTCTTGTACTGCTGCAATCTGTTGGTGCAGTTACATCCACAATGCCATTAAGGAAGGTGATCCAGGATTTTGACGCTGAAGAAACAGCAATGTTTCCAAGTCAGGATGGTTAGTTGCTTGGAGGGGAATTTGTAGGTGGTGGTGTTCTAATGTATTGGCATGACCTTCTTTTGTCTTTCTATTGATAGTAGGGGTCATGGATTTGGAAAGTGCTGTATGTGAAGCCTTTCTAAGTTTCTGCAGTGCATCTTGTAGATAGTACCTACTTCCTGCTTCTGACTATTGGAATTGAAGAGTGTGAATATTTGTGAATGAGGTTCTAATTAACAGCTGCTTTGTCCTGGGTACCTTCAAGCTTCTTGAGTTTTGTTGGAGCTATGCATATCACCTACGCAGGTAGGGAGTATTCCATAACACTCCTGACATGTGTCTCGTAGATAAGTCCAATTCAGTTATAATAATGGCATTGAATGTCATGGGCTGGTGGTTAGATTTTCTCTGCCTTTGAGTGTTGTAGCCTGATACATCTGTGGCACGAAATTAACTGACCAGTTGGCAGTCCAAGCCTGGATATTGTCCAGGTCTTGCTGCATTTTGCCATTGATCGCTTTCAAACCTGAGGGTCATAAAATGTACTGAACATCCTACCTGGATGCATCACAGTGTGGTCTGGTAACTGCTGTTTCCAAAAGTGAAAGAAACTACAGAGAGTTGTGAACACAGCTTAGCCCATCATACAAAGCAGCCACTCATCCGTTGACTTCATCTCTACTTCCCATTGCAGCGGAAAAGCAACCAATATAACCAAAGACCCCTCCCACTCCAGTTATACTCTCTTCCTCCTTCTTCTGTCAGGCAGAAGAAACATAAGTTTGTATACATGTACAAACAGATTCAAGAACAGTTCTTCCCTGCTGTTATCAGATTTTTCAATGGACCTCTTTAATGTTAATCTCCCTCTGCATTTCTCGACAGCTGTAACACTGTATCCTACACTCTGTTCTGTAACCCTGATGCACTTGTATCATACGATCTGCCTGTAAAACATGTAAGGCAACATTTTTCACTGTACCTCTGTACAGGTGACAGGTATAAATCAAATTGAACAAAATAAATCAAATCAAATATTTTGCAATTAATCACTGGTGAACATCCTCACTTCTAACCTCAGTGGAGGGCAGGTGAGATGAAGCAGTTGAAAATTGTTGGACCTAGGACACTACCCTGAAGAACTCCAGGAGAGTTGTCCTGGTGCTGTCATGACTGACTGTCAACAATCAATCATCTTCCCCTGTTCCAAGTGTGACTCCAACCAACAGAGAGTTTTGCTCCCGATTCCCACTGAACTTTGCTAAAGCTGCTTGATGCCACCCCCAGCCAAATGTAGCCTTGATGTGAAGTTACTGCCATCTCACCGCTCACTTCTGCTCTTTTGTTTAAGTTTGACCTAAGGCTATCATGACGTTAAGAGCTGAGTGAATGTCAGGGAACTTGAACTGGGGGTGAGACAGTACATGGTAATCAGCAGGAAGTTTCCTCACCTATGCTTGACTTGATGCCATGGCATCTGGAATCAATGTTGACGACTCCCAGAGCAATTCTCTTCTCACTGTATACTATGCAGCCATGTCTACTGAGGGGGAGGGGGAGGTGACGGCGTTGCCTTGCACATTGTAAGATATGATTCCGAGGGAATGACAATGGAATGCTGTTTCTTGATTAGTCTGAGACGACTGTGCCAATTTTAGCTCTAGCCAAATGTCAGTAAGGAGGTCTCTAAGGGTTGATAAGGCTGTGTCTTCTCTGAAGCATTCATTACCGCTAGGTAGTCTGGTTTCATTCCCATTTTTAGTTCTTGTGATTACTACAAGGGAGTGGCTTGCTAGGCCACTTCAGAGGGTAGTTAAGAGTTAACCACATTGCTGTTATCACATGTAGGCCAGTCCAGATTAGTCAACCAGATGGGTTTTTACGAGTCAACAGCACTTTGATCATCATTATTGTACTTTTAATTCTAGATTTTTATTGGTTCCAAATTCAAATTCACACCCAGGTCCCCAGAACATTCCCACATATCCAGATTTCATTAAAGTACTTTGGGATATCTTGAGGTTATATAAATTTACATCTTTCCTAACTCAGAATAGTCTAGTTTTTTTATTCCCAGCCTTAAAATGGTTTAAGTTGAGTATGCCAATCACATGACAGTGCCTGTGATTAATGTCCTTAATATATTCTCAGAAGATCTTCACAATGAGCCAGAAGACATGTTATTATAAAAATAGGACGTTATGTTAAATTTAAACTGAAAACAAAAATAAGATTTTCAAAATAAATGATCAATAAAATACATAAACCATTATTTATAATGTTACAAATACAACAAGCATAAACTTAACAATAAAATAGCTTCCATCATTCATGCTTCTTGTGGCAATGGGAGCATCCCTGAGATAGAACATAGAATATAGAACATTTCAGCGCAGTACAGGCTCTTTGGCCCTCGATGTTGCACCGACCTGTGAAACCAATCTGAAGCCCATCTAACCTACACTATTCCATTATCATCCATATGTTTATCCAATGACCTTTTAAATGCCCTTAAAGGTGGCGAGTCTACAACTGCTGCAGGTAAGGCATTCCATGCCCTCACTACTCTGTGATCAGCAGAGTTTTTCTTCTTTGTCCTAGATGTTCAGGAACAGTTGATGACGATGGTGGTAAGCTCTGCTCCTTCAAGTTTGATAATCTCTGCTGGAATCTCTTTACTCCTGTAGCTTTTCGATTCTTCACGTGTCTAAAGGCAGTTTCAACTTCTGCCACACTAGGTGGGAATGCAATATCAACGTTGATTTCCTCAAATGTGTCCTCGTCAATGATTATATCGCATTTAGGAGTTCATTGAAGCGTTCTCTCCACTGGAGGCAATGTTTTCCCTGTCTCTCAAAAACCAGTTTGAGGCCAAGTGTGTCAGGTCAGTGTATTGCCTTGGTGACACTAAAGAAACCATACGTGTCATACTTGTCAGCAAGGAGTTGCAGCTCCTTAGCTTTCCCAATCCACCGTTGGTTCTTGATTTCCCTCATTCTTCTTTGTAACACTGCTTTCGCTGTTTGATGAGTTCTCTTCTTTGCCTCACTGGTGATGCTATTTTGCCAGCGCGTTCCTGTCTTGTCAATGAGTTTGTGCATGATGTGATCATTCACATCAAACCAATTTTGGTGTTTTCTAGTTTGTAGCCGATGGCTTCTTCACAGCATGAGACAATGGCTGTCTTCAACACCTTCCAGATGTCCCTCACTCCCTTGAAATGAATTCTCTGGAGATTTTGATGAATACATTGTTGAGAATTCACAAATTTGCTTCGCTCTTGAAGCCACTCAATGTTGACCTTTTTTCTGAACTCTTTCTTCATCTTCAGCTGCTCTTAATGGCATTTGATGGACATTCGGGGCGGATGTGCCAGTGATCTGTTCAGAGTTGTATCAGAGATAAAAGGTACTGCAGATGCTGGAGAATCCGAGATAACAAGCATGGGGCTGGATGAACACAGCAGGTCAAGCAGCATCATAGGAGCAGGAAAACTTGACATTTCAGGCCTAGACCCTTCATCAGAAATGGGGGAGGGAAAGAGGGCTCTGAAATAAATAGGGAGAGTGGGGGAGGCGGATAGAGGATGGATAGAGGAGAGGACAGGCGGAGAGGAGGCAGACAAGTCGAAGAGGCGGGGATGGAGCCAGTAAAGGTGAGTGTAGGTAGAGGGGTAGGGAGGAGATAGGTCAGTCCAGGGAGGACGGACAGGTCAAGGGGGCGGGATGATGTTAGTAGATAGGAGATGGGGGTGTGGCTTGAGGTGGGAGGAGGGGATAGGTGAGAGGAAAAACAGGTTAGGGAGGTGGAGATGAGCTGGGCTGGTTTTGGGATGCGGTTGGGGGAGGGGAGATTTTGAAGCCTATGAAATCCACATTGATGCCATTGGGCTGCAGGGTTTCCAGGCTGAATATGATTTGCTGTTCCTGCAGCCTTCGGGTGGCATCACTGTGGCATTGCAGGAGGCCCAGGATGGACATGTCATCTGAGGAATGGGAGGGGGAGTTGAAATGGTTCGCGACTGACTCCCTTGTCCGCTCCACACTTCCCTCCAGCCCCACCACACCCGGCACTTTTCCCTGTAACCGCAGGAAGTGCTACACCTGCCCCCACACCTCCTCCCTCACCCCAATCCCAGGCCCCAAGAAGACTTTCCACATCAGGCAGATGTTCACCTGCACATCTGCCAATGTGGTATACTGCATCCGCTGTACCCGTTGTGGCTTCCTCTACATCGGGGAAACCAAACGGAGGCTTGGGGACCGCTTTGCAGAGCACCTGCGCTCAGTTCACAACAAACAACTGCACCTCCCAGTCGCGAACCATTTCAACTCCCTCTCCCATTCCTCAGACGACATGTCCATCCTGGGCCTCCTGCAATGCCACAGTGATGCCACCCGAAGGCTGCAGGAACAGCAAATCATATTCAGCCTGTGAACCCTGCAGCCCAATGGCATCAATGTGGATTTCACA
>JAHRHZ010000133.1:35494993-35506735 GCA_024137785.1 Ginglymostoma cirratum | reverse complement strand
TCAAGTTTTCCTGCTCCTATGATGCTGCTTGACCTGCTGTGTTCATCCAGCCCCATGCTTGTTATCTCTTTGTTCAGAGTTGTCATTACTTTGATAATGAGGACATTCTTTTGGTCTCAGGATCAAACGATGATATGGTTGATCATATGTCAGTGCTTTGATCATGGATGCCTCCAAGAAGTCTTGAACTTGGAGACAGAAATGGAGAATCAGACACAACTTAACAACTCAGACTGATGGCCTTTTCCTCTTCTGCAGGTTCAACATCAATTGACTTAGAATTCCGGAGTTGAATATTTTAGCAATTCAACCAACTTTGATTGCAGTTATGTGGCAAGGACTGGATTTCAGGAGCTAATGTCTCATCTTATTGGGCTAATTGGAAGGTTGTTAAGCCAACAGCGCAGTTTTATATCCCCCGTTAGGATTTCAATTGCAAGGTGATGAGGTAACTGTGAAAGCATTCACCCTCTTTGTGGAATAATAGGTCTTAATGTTTTCCTTTGTCTCGAGCTGTGTGGAAGCAGTCAGCTCATTTCAGTACTTTGTGCCAGCTTTAGCTGGAAGGTTTATACAAAGCAGAGGCTTCTGAAAGACAACAATTTGATCAGTTTTAGCCTTTTTATGAGTCCAGAAAGGTTGTCCTTTTTTAAAAGAAGCAGAATTTACCCAAAAATATAGAAGAGAATATAGTTTTGTTTATATTTCTCTTCATGCTCTCTGGCACACCTCCATTCTTAGTAAAAGCAAGAAATGAATTCATTTTTTTATAGGACATGTCCAGAGAGAGAAAAACTAATTAAGGAAGTGTGCAAAAATTGCTGCAAATCCACCCTCTGCAACTGGATCCTTTGCTTCCTGACCCACAGACTGCAAGCAGTGAAGATAGGCAATAGCACCTCCTCCACGACAATCCTTAACACAGTCCCCTACTGTACTCCCTGTACACTCATGATCGTGTTGGCACATTTCATCTGAATATCATCTACAAATTTGCTGATGACACCTCCGATGTAGGCTGGATATCAAACAATGATGAGACAGAATACAGGAAAGATATAGAGTGCTTGGGAATGTGGTGCAATAATAACAATGTCTCCCTCAATGTCGGCAAAACTAAAGAGCTGATCATTGACTTCAGGAAGCAAAGAAGAGACTATGCCCCTATCTACATCAATGGAGCTGAGGTGAAAATGATTGAGAGTGTCAGGTTTGTCGGAGTAACGATCACCAACAATCTGTTCTGCATCGCCCACATTGATGCAACAGTCAAGAAAGCACAACAACACCTCCTCTCCTTCAGGAGGCTAAGGAAATTCAGCATGTCCATAAGAACCCTCACCAATGTTTTCAGAGGCACCATAGAAAATATTCACTCTGGATACATCACTGCTTCATACGGCAACTGCTCTGTCTAGGATCGTAAGAAATTACAGAAAGTTGTAAACACAGCCCAGATCATCACACAATCCAGCCTCCCAATTTATTCCATCTACACTTTTCGATTGAGGTAGACAGGTAGCCAACATCATCAAAACCCCTACCACCCTGGTTATAATCTCTTACAACCTCTTCTGTCAGGCTGAAGATGCAAAAGGTTAAACACACATACCAACAGGTTCAAGAACAGTTTCTTCCCCGCTGTTATTAGACTTCTGAGTGGATCTCTCAAATTTCAAATCTAATGTTGATGTCGCTTTTCATGCACCTTCTTTGCAGCCATAACTTTGCATTCCTTGCTCTGTTCAATCACCAAATGATCTCTGTATGTTATGATCTGCCTGTACTGCACACAAACAAAACTTTTCACTGTATTCAAGTACATGTGGCTATAATAAATCAAATCAAATTATTTTCTCATTCATTTCAAAGAGAGGGGAAAAAAAGAAAACAAACATACACGGGTCCCCAGGGTGAATAGGAGATAGCAAGAGCTGCAGATTCTGGAGTCACAGTCAATACAGTGTGGAGCTGGAGGAACACAGCAGGTTAGGCAGTATCAGAGGAGCAGGAAAGTTGACGTTTCAGGTTTACACCCTTCATCAGGACTGGGGAGGCGGAAGGGAGTGTGGAAATAAATAGAGGGAGAGGGGTTGGGGTTGGGGTAAAGTATGTGTGATGGTGATAGGTGAACACAGGTAGGGGGTAGTGGAGATTGGTCAGTGGGAAGGGTGGGGCGGATTGGTGGGGAAGAATATGGACAGGTTGTGTCAGGTGAAGGTGGCGTGGATGAGAGGCAAGGTTGAACGTGGGATGAGGCCGGGGGGGTGGGGAGATTTTGAAACTGGTGAATTCTATGTTGAGGCCATCGGACTGTAAGCTCCTGAGGTAGAAAGTGAGGTGTTGTTCCTCCAGTTTGATTGATTGATTTTATTGTCACATGTACCGAAGTACAGTGAAAATCTTTACTTACGAGCGGTACAGGCAGATCACAACAAGCAATGGATGTACAGATCAAAAAGACTTAGAAGCATACAGGTTACATTATTTGTGGCTAGAGTCCATTCAAAAAGCTGATAACAGCTGGTAAGAAGTTGTTCCTGAACCTGCTTGTGCGTGTGTTCAGGTTTCTGTATCTTCTACCTGACGGAAGAGGTTGTAGGAGATCATTACCAGGGTGCAATGGGTCTTTGATGATGTTGGCAGCCTTTCCATGGCAGTGAGTTGTGTAAATGGAGTCCATGGATGGAACATTGGTTTCTGTGATGGTCTGGGCTGTGTCCACCACCTTCTGTAGTTTCTTACAGTCCTGGGCACAGCAGTTGCTGTACCAGGCTATTATGCACCTGGAAGTATGCTTTCAATGGTGCAGCTGTGGAAGTTGGCAAGGGTCCTTATGGACATGCCAAATTTCCTGAGCCGCCTGAAGAAGAAGAGGCGTTGTTGTAAAAACTGAGAAAATTGCAGATGCTGTAAATCAGGAACAAAAACAGAAGTTGCTGGAAAAGCTCAGCAGGTCTGGCAGCATCTGTGAAGTAAAAACCAGAGTTAACGTTTCAGGTCCAGTGACCCTTCCTCACAAATCAGAGGCATTGTTGTTCCTTGTTCAATGTCGCGTCTACGTGGGAAGTCCAGGACAGGTCGTCAGTTGTCGTCACTCCAAGCAACTTGATGCTCGTCGCTCTCTTAACCTTAGTTCTGTTGATGTAGATGGGGGTATGTTCTCCTCCTTTCTTTCTGAAATTGATGATCAGTTCTTCAATTTTGCCAACATTAAGAGACAGATTGTTTTCAATGCACCAAGCTCTCTATCTCCCTTTTGAAGTTTGACTCGTCGTTGTCAGATACTCATCCCACTATGGTGTGGTCAGCGAACTTGTAGATGGCCTTCATTTGGGATTTTGCAACACAATTGAAGGTGTACAGAGAGTACAGTAGGGGGCTGAAGATGGGTCCTTGGGGGGCTCCGGTGTTGACTGTTATTGTAGAGGAGGTGCAGTTACTTATCCTCACTAATCGCGGCCTATGGGTCAGAAAGCTAAGGATGTAATTGCAGAGCGTGGAGCTGAGACCAAGATCACACAGTTTTGAGATCAGTCTGGAAGGGATAATGATGTTGAAGATGGAGATGTAGTCGACAAGCAGGAGTCTGACAGAAGTATCGTTGTTGTGCAGATGATGACAGGGCGAGGGATATGGCATCCTCTGTGGATCTGTAGGATCAGTAGGCAAACTGTAGGAGATCAAGGCAAGTTTCTGGGTGGTGTCATTGTGACACTGGAGGAGGCCCAGGATGGACATGTTGCCCACGGAGCGGGAGGAGGAGTTAAAAATGTTAGCGACTGGAAGGTGTTGTTGATCATAATGTTGATCATCATGATGCTCTGCAAATCGGAGCCCAAGTCTGAACTTTATTTCACCAATGCAAAGGAGACCACATTGGGAGCAATGGATGTAATAGGTCAGGTTGGAGGATGTACAGGTGAATTCCTGTCAGATTTGGAAGGATTGTTTGGGGTCTTGAATGGGGATGTAGGGGCAGATGTAGCACTTCCTGAAGTTACAGGGAAAGGTGCAGAGTGTGGCAGGGTTGGTAGGGAGTGTGGAGCAGACACCTCTGCTGCATCTGCTCCCAAGATGGAGTATTCCACTCCCAGACATCCCAGATGTCCTCCTACTTCAAGGACTGCTACTTCCCACTTCCGATGATTCATGAAGTCCTCAACCACATCTCGTGCATTTCCCGCACTTCTACCCTCAAACCCCCCACCCCCTCACAAAAGTAAGGGCAGATAACCCCTGGTCCTTACATACCACTTCACCAACCTCTGCTTCCAGCGTATCATCCTCCGCCACTTCCGCCACCTACAATCCGACCCCACCACCAAAGATATATTTCCCTCCCCACCCCTATCTGCCTTTTGGTAGGGATCACTCACTCTGCTACTCCTTTGTCCACTCCATACTCCCCACCAACCCCACCACCCCCGGCACCTTTCCCTGCAACTTCAGGAGGTGCTACACCTGCCCCGACACCTCTCCTCTTACCTCTGCCCAAGGCCCCAAACAATCTTTCCTAGTCCAACAGGGATCTGTGTCTTTCACCCTGGTCTACTGTATACGTTGCTCCCAATGTGGTCTCCTCTACATTGGTGAGACCAAGTGCAGACTTGGTGACTGATTCGCTCTGTAAGCTATAATCAAAAACACATTCTGGTCGCCAACCAATTTAACTCCCCCTCCCACTCCTTGGGCGACATGTCCATCCTGGCCCTCCTATAGTGTCACAATGACGCCACGCACAAACTGGAGGAACAACACCTCATATTCCGCTTTGGGATCCTACAGCCTGATGATCTCAACATAGTATTCACCAGTTTCAAAATCTACCGCCCCCCCACACAAACCGCACCACCACGCCCCCCAACCAGCCTCATCCCATGTCCAACCCTCCCCCTCACCCCTGCCTTCTTGACCTGACACAACCTGGCCATCTTCTTCCCCACCTATCTGCCCCACCCATCCCACTGATCAACCCCCACCCTTCCTTACCTGCATTCACCTATCAACACCCTCTTCTATTAATTTATGAGCACCCTTCCCCCTCCCCAGTCCTGATGGAGGTTGTAAACCTGAAATGTTGACTTTCCTACTTCTCTGATACTGCCTGACCTGCTGTGATCCTCCAGCTCCACACTGTGTTGTCCTCAGGGTGAATGGCAGTCATCTCCTGTAATTTGTTTGGGGTGTATGGTCATATTGCTTTAATTCTCAAACCCCACGCAGAGGACTGAGGGTGATGAGCAGATACGGAGTTTGATTTGACCGTGAGGGTTCTTCTACATTCATGGCTGTGATTATGAATGTGTTGCTCCCATCCTGTCCCTGCACAGTGGGACCAAGTCTTTCCCTACCTCTTCAGTCAGGGGCATGAACTGAGCCCTAGAGTTCTGGTGTCTGCCAGCCCGATGGTTGGTGGTCCAACTGAGAGATCCTCTGGTTTCTTCTTCTTAACTGACACTTGCTGGCTCAGGTGTATTCATGCTCAGGCAAATACTCACTGGTCAACTAGGTGCTGAGGTGGATTCTGTACTCCTGTGGCAGCCACAAGTGCGGTGGAACCTGAAGGCTATTGACTTTTCATGTTCAATTGAATCCCCTAACCCACTCCATTTACTTTGCTGGCTGAGCTGCATTGTGGCTGCTCCAGTAGGTGAGGCATCACTATCACCATTTTTGTGCCTTTCTGAGAAACTCTCTGATCTACCTCTAAATTTGGAAAGATGGTAGTGTCTCCTTGCCTTTAAATTTTTTTGCCTGGCTTTGGGACCTGTTGCTGTTGCCCATGTAACTTGCCCCCTGGCTGTCACTTGGATAGCTAGCTTCTGCACCTCTGCCCTGAGAACATTTGCAAATCTAACAGTTTCCTCACCAGCTGTGGGTCTGTTTAGAAGCATCTCTGCTCTGTCTCCATTTTCCCAATATTTCCTTTGGCAGGTTCTGACTCGGCCTCTCAAAACCCTAAAGCTGTATAGCCTCTCTTGAGCTGCTGATCTCCCTGGGAGTTTGGTTGCCAGTCAGGTCTTTCCTGTGTGGGAAATCTATCCCCTGTTACTGGGAACTCTAGGATGTTTCTTACGATTACTGGAGCTGAGACTAAACCACATTGTGGTTGAACTCATTAGGAGGTACAGACACACACCTCCTACCCAGTCCCCTGATCTGGGCCTTAGCTTTCAGGGCAAAGATGGGGAAGAAGGTTTTGAATTCTTCCTGACATGAGGGATTGTGACTGCAGTGTCTCTGAGTAAAGCAAAGTACGTGCTCGCTTTCTGTGTGGCTGGTCACAGTTTGGGAAAATACTTCCTACTTGTGGATCTCTGCAGCAGGGCTTCCCTGTTTGTTCTACTGCAATCCCCTGCTGGGTCATCCCTCTACAGACTGATCCAAGGGAATCCCATAGGACCCATGGACTTGTCTTTTAGCTTCCAACATTCTGGTCTAGACTGTCCTTTTTACTGCAATGAGAACACATTAGCCTCCATGAGATCTTGTTGTGTACTGCAGGAAGGCTTTGTGTAACCTCCTTTGGGTTTCTCTTTTTGGCCAGAGAATTTTCCTCACTGTGATTATCTTTCCGATGCTCATGGGGTTAGTTTGGAAAGAATCAACCTGGGCTTCCTGGATTATCATTGAGTTTATGGCTCTCTGCTGTGATGGCTGCATCCTTGCCAGTGGTAACTTTTTACTTCTCCATGCTGCCGCAGGCTGAAAGGGGGATGCGGTGAATTTATAGCTGTAGCTAGGCGAAAGGCCTTGCTCAGTTTTTCCATCTTTAACTCTCTATCTAACTGTTCTGATTTTGGACTGAGGTTAAGATCCTAGAGTAACATCTGGATCATTCAGTCCTTTTTTAGTAATTTCCACCATTGATCTCTAGCTACCACTTTTCACTGGTCCATGTTCAGGGATGTTGGTGTTTCATTAGTTATATGACCTTGCTTTGGAAACACCTTCTCATCAAAATGTTGCCATTTTTCTGGCATTAGATCAAAATGGGGTTTCTTTTCAACTGGAAAAAAGGAACAATGAAATTTTCCATACATTGCATTCCCCTCCTATTTCTGTTTTAAAAATAATTTCAGCCTCTGAATTTTTCCTATTGACTTACAATCAATTTCTTTTGCTTCAGTTCAGGCGTTTTAAAATAAAAAGATTTTGCACTGCGGTCAAGCTTTACTCTCTTTGTTCACCTTCTTGCTTCATTTTAATGGGATGATCTTGTCCATGGGTTCTCAATTTGCCCTAGGCAAAAGGAGAATGGCGCGAACGTGAATTGTGGGTACCTTTTCCTTCATAAAGCTGAGACAGTGAGATATTGTTCATATTTAAAAGGAACAAAATTTAACCTGAATACATGGAAGAGAATACAGCTTTCTTTGTGACTTCTCTTCATGCCCTGTGGCTGCAGCAACTAATTAGGACTTCTGCCCAAACATAACTAACGTGATTCTCCACATGTTCAGTCCATGCTTAAATAAACTCCCACCAGCATTGAGTAGAATTGCAATTCATGGGCAAATACCCAAACACAAATTAAATGTTATGCAATAGGATGACAACACTTAACATTCAGTGTGCTAGGCTCAAACTATCCGAATGCTAGTGATGCAGAAATCCACTGGCCTGAAAATGAGCCATAATATAATTTCAAATAACTTGGAGATAGAAGAAAAGGCAGAAATAATAAAGACAACACTTGGGGTTTTAGACAAAGAATTTGGAAATTGACAGTGAAAAGGATATTACATATATAGACCAGGTGTTTATCATTTTCTTTTTCTGAAGTTACAGCTTCAGGTTGTGAAAGAAAGCACATGTTCCTGGTGAGGAAGGAGGCTGCGTTCCTGAGCGCTCTAACAATCTAGGACAAAGGTTAAAGTGGTCAATCAGCTACGATCATGGTAAATGATAGGTCTGGTTCAGTAGGCTGAATGGTCTTCTCCTGTTCCTATGTAAAACAAGTCCTGTAGTTTCTAAACATCACGTGGCTGATGACAACAACCTTCATCACATGGCCTTGTTTTATATCACAATCCTTTCCCCCCTAGTAATGCCAATGGCAGCCTTTGCACTATTTCCGAGTATTCATGATTTTAGTTGATCCACAATTGGCGGCTGTCCCTCTAACTATCAAGTTCCTACACTCTAGGATTCCCTCACTAAACATCTCTACCTCTCTGCCTCTGTTTTCTCCTTATATTGTTCACCAACATCCCTCACTAAAAGCAGTTGTTGTATTTTTTTGCTCTGGCCTACATTTTTTTTCAGATCCATAGCAATGTGCTTTACTATTAACTTCCCTCTGCATTAGCTGAACAAGCCATTCTGTTGCAGCAAACCACTACAATAATGGTGAATATGAATGAAATTGGACAGACCACCCATCATCGACCTTCATATTAGAAACAACAAAGATGTATCCTGCTAAATCAACTTTGCAAAGTCCTCCTCTCTAACATCTGGGACTGGGAGACATTGAAAAGCAGAGGTCCTAGATTTAATTTCATCCTGTGGGTGAAAGGAGAGTGGAAGAAGGAACTCCTACTGTTTTTAAAAAATACTTATTTTGCACCTAAATTAAAGGATATGGATCAAGTGCTGCAAGTCAAGATTCGACCAAATAGTTCTTGTTTCCTGGAACAGAACAATGGGCTGAATGTCTTTGTGGGCAGTAAATTTCTGTTTCTGTGATTTGATTCCACATGTACATCCTAGTTTGTGCCTGTGAAGCTCAGTAATTGGTGTGGGAACTTACATCATCTGAATCCTTAGGTTTCTCATAGACACAAGCCCCTGTTGGACAACATTATTCCAAGCATCCAAGCACAACAAACTATTTGCTAATAAAAACAAAAATGTTAGTAGCAGGTCAACAGATATGTGTTCACACTCAAAATATTAACTATGCTTTTCTCTTCACAGATGCTGTCAGACCTGCGTAGCTCCTCCAGCATTTTCTGTTTTTATTTTCAAATTTCTAGTGTCTGCAGTATTTTGATTTTATACACTATTTTCTAAACCTGTTTAATAAATTCCTTGTAAATTTTGTACATTTTTAAAATGTCTTTCCAATGCTGTGATCCTTATTTCCAATACCTTGTCATTAATGTAGTAGAGAAACAAAGATTAAGGGAAGATGTTCGTAAGTTATTTTGAGTGATAGTATTAATTTCTTTTTTGTATTAATAGCTTCAACTGATTGCTTGTTCTGGATTTTTTTTTTGTTTTACATATCCATAGCAGCTTCCTTGATATTCTCTTTACCCAGTCAGTTTTATTTTTTACTGTTTCAGTGATATGCAATTTCATCTGTTCAACTTTGATACAGACAATTTGCATGATTAACAGACCAGATATGGATATCAAATTATATTGTATCCTCTGATTTACTGCATATAATGTTGTTTGTGGTAATCACAACGTGTACTGTTTTATAATGACAAGTGCACTGTAGTATGAAAGTTTCATTTTAATCAGCAATATGTTTCCCAGTTTCAGTATCCTACTTCTCTCAGCCGACTGAAGAGTGAAAGATGTTTCCAGTTTGTTTACCATAACTATTGCTTGCACATTCACACTGTTCTTCTTGTTACTGTCAATTTAATCCAAACTGTAGTCCAGACCGCGTTGATGAAATCCTCACTCGCATGGCAGTACCCAACTGGAAACTTACTTCTATGCTGGCTGGCTGAGAAATGTTCATTAAAAAATGAATTGTCTCTTTCTCCATCACAAACCCTTGCAACCGAACCTCTTCGACTTCAGTTTCACTCTTCAATTTTTTGGTGATGTGATCTGAAAGCGTGGGGCAAGTATGTCTGCTAATGACACCCAGTCATGCAATGTTCTTCATCAAATCCACTGCTGTTGCCATCATCACCAATTGTCTACATGACATTGGATTCTAATTGAGTCTCAAAACTTCTTCCAACATAGGAACTGTACTTACATGAATGTTTTCCTGCTTATGCATTGAATAAAATTAGCAAAAGTGACTGGGAATGCTACAACAGCTTACCGTGGCTTTATGAATCGTCTTCACCATCTACAAGTCAGAAGTATAATGGAATTCTACACTATGGAGGTGCTGCAAAGCTGCCCAAGGGCCAGAAGACTTACAAAGATGGTTTCTGGGAGACCAATGTTATCCTTTGGAATCATGGCTGATGACTCTTATGCAACCCCCTGACTGCAGCTGAATGTAGATGTAATGCAGTCCATTCTTCAACTAGGGCCATCATGAAACAGATGCCTGCTAACAGTAAGGTACCAATACTCAATGCTCAGATGAGTCATGGTGAGACCTTGCAATACAGTTCAGAGAGAGTGCATTGCATAATCCTTGCTTGTGGGTCTCTGCAGGACCAGAGCAGGTATAGAAGGGATTTGAGAGTGGCAGCAGTGCTCCGAGGAGGAAGATGAGGACATTGTGCAGCATCAAGCACAACAAACCACATAGGACGTAATTGGCAGCCAATTCCAATAGATCAGAGCTGGGTGCATTAATCACTCGTTAACTGATTGTAAATCTATTGCTGCTCAAAATATATGCAGTCCCTGTCTGTTCCCAGGAGCAAGTGGAACTTTTTTTTGTTTGCTTTTTCTTCACTTTTGCTGTTGCTGAATAAAAGTGGAAGTTTATAACTATTTGAAGGCTTTCTAGATTATGATGGGTCCACATTGACTAATGCAAAGATGCTAGGCTAGACTGTGTACTGGAGAAAGAGGTGCACTTCCATAGACAGACTTCTAATATCGGACGATGAGTGGGCAATGAATTCTGGCTTAGATAGTGACATCCCTATCACATGGATGAGTTAAAAAAAATTCAATCTATGCTTTTTCAGCATCACTGGTTACATATCACCACTTACATTCCTATTATCCTCTCAAGATAGGGTCCTTTGGAGTCGGAATGTTAAAGTAGAAAGAAAATCCATTCTTTGTCTGCAGTTACCACTGTAAGACTCAATTGATCCTAATTCTCCTGCAGAAATTTGGAAAATCAAATGTTTAACAAGCTTTCCTTTTTAACTTTCTCCTCTTGTTTCACGTGGACATTGACTCTTTGTATCGACTCTTGGTTCATGAAGGTAAAGAAGCTACTGAAATTTTTTTGTTTATTCAGTCATGGGATGAGGGTGTGGCTAGCTAGGCCAGCATTTATTGCCCACATTGTGGTAGGTCTGGAGTCACATGTAGCCCGACCAGGTAAGGATGGCAGTTTCCTTCCCTAAAGGATGTCAGTGAACCAGATGGGTCTTTCTGACGATCAACAATGAGTTTGTTGCCATCATGAGACTCTTAATTCGAATCTTTTGTTGAATTCACATTCCACTACCTGCCGTGGCAAAATTCGAACACAGGTCCCCAGAACACTACCTGGGCCTCTGGATTAATAGACCAGTGGTAATTGCCACCCTCTGCTGTGTAATATAACAATCTTTGGGCAGAAAATGGTGCAACCCTTAAGTAGCTTCAACTATAAGATCCTTAACAGTGAATTTTGGACATTATTTAATTATGAGGGCGTAGTGATTGTAATGTGGTCAGCCAGCTGGACCTCGTAGAATATGAGTTCCCTGATTGGGGATTTGAAGCTGGTCCATTTTGGGACCCCTGGCTCACATATTAATAGGATGAGTGTCAGAGATACTGAAACTCTGGCACTTATTCTGAATAAAGCAATCCCAAAGTCAAGGACTGTTCATGTGTAAATAAAAGTGACTTGATGATGGA
>JAHRHZ010000133.1:35483937-35494593 GCA_024137785.1 Ginglymostoma cirratum | reverse complement strand
ACCCGAAACGTCAACTTTCCTACTCCTCTGATGCTGCTTGGCCTGCTGTGTTCATCCAGCTCCACAACGTTTTATCTCTTTCTTTTGAATACGTTTTCGGTCCGCTTGAATACCTGGAGGAAACTTTCCATGCTACTCATCTGTTGGAACTACTTAAGAGTTACATTATTTTCTGCCCAAAGATGGCTATATTAACCAAAGAAATGAATGAATTCTGTTTGTGTATTTACTCTTTCTGAAATTCCTTTTGAACCAAAACCGTAAGTGTACACAGGTTTCACTCAGTGCAAATCCAGCAATGTGATTTTGCTTTTATTTATGGTGCATTTTTCTCTTTAGTACCGCTGCAGAGTACATACTGGGGAGTAGGAAAATAACATGCTTCCCGGAATTGTATTGAACTCTTCAGAAAGCAGATGCAATGAGCACATTTGGAAATGACTTTCTTCCCTGTATTCCTGTGGGAGGATCTGGTCTTTACTTGCTAATATGAAGTTAAGTCTACAAGCTCCATTAGACCACTGATGAGATAATATGGAATAATGATATATTGTAGGTCAGCATGTGCAGTTTAAGTAGACAAAGTCACATAGAGGGTTGCCCAAAATTCAAACTTGTCAATAAACATAAATTCATAAATTCAATGTCAATGTTATGTACAAAACAAAAAAAGAACCAGGGAATGCACATTATAAACTTCCAAGTAATTTTCTGAACAAGTATCCTAATATTACTCTTAGACTGAAATCAGCGGTGGATCCATTCATTTTGCAAACTTGAGTTCAGTGTCCAAAACCACCTCAGTGAAACTAATCAATAACTTCAATATCTTTCAATATGCCAGGCCATCACAGTACACTTTACTGACCACAGCACATGAACTTGACAGTTCATTAATTACTTTGTAAGAGGAATATTAAACCTTGTGAAACATATTAGATGGAGAACATTATATATATTGCAGAATTCACATTAGTTTCCAAAATGAGCCGCTGGGGACTCATCAATAATTGTTGTAGTCACTTGAAGGAACTTATATCCTCTGATAAAATTCTGTAGTATTTTTGTTTGATTAACACAGAGACAGCTTTTGGCAACTGTTCTGAATCATTATTCAAAGAAAGTGAGAAAAAGCACTTAATTAAATGCAGCTGGTGTGCAGTCAAACTTGTATTATGCTGCACAGATCCTTTTCAATATCTACTTAGATGATATCTTGCAAATTCATGAAGTTAATGATAATTCTGCTTCCTTCTGCACTATTTTGGAAGTGATTTATATTGAGTTGAATGTCAAGGTTTTCTTCTAAAAAAATACACAAGTTAAATGTACATACATACATATACACAATAATTTCCCCTCATTAATGTTAAACCTGCTAAGCATCTGAATTACATATACTGTTACCATGAACTGCCCAACATCTTGCACTTTGGCAAAGGCAAATGCAAATTGTAAATTTAGATTTTTTTAAGGGTGGTTTCAAACACTGCAAATATCAGAGTCTTTTTATGTTCAAGTGCATATGTGTTTGCTGTTTAAGTTTCTAACAGATTGCTTTATTTGCTGAATATCTGTCTTAATAATACAGACCTGGATCTAGGAGGAGTGATCTTTCAGTATTGTAGCAGCTTTTGGAATAATCTGTCACCATTGTGTAATCTTGTATTGCCATTCACAGGAAACTGCAGCTAAACCTATAGATTTAAACAAGTGCTCCAAAGGATAATCTGTTTTCATTAAATAATCTGATTGAAGTATGGCCACTTAACTGAAATTCAACATTATGATATTTACTTCTATTTGGGCTTCAAGAAAAGCTCTTTTAGTTGATTTAAAACATTCTGTTATTTTGGAAATCATGCATACACACCAATGATGTTATTCCATGCAAAATTAATGAAGCTCTTATCCAGAAGCGGACATTGTTGTACTTAGAATCAACAAGGAAGAAAACAGTTTTACCAATTATTCCCCATTGCCTTAAATAAAACCATTTTATCCTTAGCCTATTTTGGTTTAAAGACAATTTCTTATTTTCTTTTGCTGCATTCTATACACATAAAAATTCCTAATATATTTAAATTCAGGGATTAATATGGAAATGTTGGCAGTGGGATGAGATCTATTCTTTAGTTCGTTTCCTGCAATCTGTAGCATTGGCTTTTTTATTTCATTCTGCAGTTGTGTTCACCCATTCATTAAAAGGATAGCCTTTATTACACCCTTTAATATGTGGGATTTCTCTTGTGTGTTGATGTATTAGCAAAAGATGTTTTCTGTAATGACTGAGTAGAAATCCCGTTCTTTACTGCCAGCTATGTGCGTGGTAAATTTATTATCAACCAGCTTGACTATGTCATGAATGTTTCTTTCCATAGTCAATAAATCCTGGAGTGGGAATTGAACATAGAGCTTCCAGCTCACAGGATGCACACTGCCCACTAATTCACGAGGCCTTCCTTTTTTCACAATCAATAATGAAATATGGATAAGAAACAACTTTATCTTGTAGGTAGATTTTTAAAAAGTTTTATATCCTCCCTCTCTTAAAGCAATTATTTATTATTAGACCTAATACTGTTGTACATTTCACTTCCCTCTCTCCACCAAATAGCTGAAATGAGAAAAAAGGATAATTTGTATCTATAAATGATTGTTTTGGTAAGAATAATGCATTATAGATCACTATTTACTATTTATAGATCCCTGTTTACTATTCCAGTCTACCTTTAACAATAATGGAAGCTCATGATTTCACATTGAAAATGAACCATGTTTGAAGGAGCACTTTCTAGAGTTGAGAGGGGTGCAATTACATGGTTATTGAGGTTTAGCACTTGAGATTAATGGTATGTTATGAGTGACACGGCAGTACAAGTGTCAAATAATAAAGAATTTATCAAATCCAAAAGAACTGTGGATGCTGTAAATCAGAACTGAGGAAGGTCACCGGACCTGAAACATTAACTCTGATTTTTCTTCTTCACAGATGCTGCCAGACCTGCTGAGCTTTTCCAGCAGCTTCTGTTTTTGTTCCTGTACGTCCTCAATTCTGTGGAAGGGTAGCGGGACCCAAAACGTAAACCCAATAAAGAATTTATGTATACATCACAATGAAGAATTCTTACTCTTGAGTAATAAAATGTGCCTTGCTCTTAAACTTTCTTTGAAATTTCAAAAAGTTTAAGCAGCAAATTATTAAAAGCTTCTTTGAAAAGGAGTACCCTAAATTGATTACAGGAATGGGGAAGCTCATTACTGAGAACAGCACGAAAGTAAAGAAAAGTACTAAATCATTATGGCTACACATGGTCAGAAAAATTCTGCATCTTTTAATGAAACAGGTTGGGAAAAAATTTGTGTAAATGACCATCGTTTCCCTGGTGACAAAACTGCCAAGTGGTGTTTAGGCATGATTACTGATATCAAACCTAATGGGCCCAATAATCAAACATATGAACATGTGAATTAGGAGCAGGACTAGGTAGCTTTTCCCTTGCAGCCCTGAGATGCTGCCTAGTACAATTCATGATCTGGTACCAGTCCCTGTGCATAAGGAATCCTTGCAACTGACTTTCAATGCCAGTTACCGTACATCCATATTTCCTTAGTAGCCTGCAAATAGATCAGAGATGTGCTATAATTGTCCTGAGGAATTGGCATCTGTCGGCTGCCAATGTCTATTGGTGAGGAGTGTTTGCAACTGGTGTCGGTAGATTGTACCCTGAATAATATTTTGGCATTGAGCAACATGAATGCTGATCATAGTCAGAGTTGAGCTGAAGTCATCAAGCAGCTGCTCTGACTTCCATGTGGTGAATTCTCAACATTTAGCTCTTACAGCATCTTTGGTCAGATAGGAAGATGAATATTCATTATGTGAGTTACTGCTTTAATAAGGTGTTTAACAAGCTATAGTATCCCTTGATCGGCAACTTGCTGCTACCTTGTGAAAATCTTAACTTGCCACTCGCAAATGCATAAAAGATTCAACAAGCTGCTCCTCGCTGATCTTCTTATCCAATTCTGCCACAAATCTTGCCACAGACCATGTTGCTCTTACACCTATAAGATTCGATCATACAGATATAAATTGCACCTAATTGGTCTCATGCAATAAACTACATCTTGATTAAGGCATGAGTCTCTTCTCATCAGACTGTCCAGAGGTTTTTTTCTACCACATTCTCCGTCACATTAGACCAAGAAAGCTCAGTTGATCTGTATTGAGAAAGTGCATAGTCGCAGCAAATCAACTAGATTGATCATGCAAATTGATGAGCTGTGGTGAGGTTTCTTTTTCAACAGTATACATTGATGTTTAGAATGCATTTGTAAATATTTTTAGGAAAGAATATTGCAGCATTTTCAAAACTGCAGATGCTTTCTTTCTATTTGTGTATGTGTTTGCACAGTTGTTATTACACAGTTTTCATGAGAAATTGTCCCAACAGTTTATTACGTTGTGTTATTGATTCTGTCATGTGGATGAAGTGCTCTGATCGATGAACAGTAAATTTATAAACAATAGCCAGCAAACTGGAGAAATGAGGTATAATCGTAGACTTTTCTGCATAGCAGATCATTTTTTTATGTTGGAAGAGGTACTGCTGAGCTGACATCAAAACAAAGGCAAAACCATAAACTTGCCAATTCACCTTTACATAAATGCATTAGTAAAACTCTATGACGTCTGAGTAAAAATGCCAAGTTAAAATTACGTCCTTTTCTTTGATAATAAGCTCATAAGAAAAAGGGCGGAATACATCTCATAGATCAGTGACAATATTACTTGCAATCATGTCTCTACTCTTGCATGATAGGTGATTCTGATGGGAACCAAATTTTTATTCATAGTATTTCAAGATGTTAATGTATTTTGAGTCAGGCACTTAATTTAAAAGAACCTTGAATGTGCCATTATTTTGGGTGGCAGGCTTTAACTCTTTGGGAGTACATTTTACCCAAAATGCCTTACTGAAATGGGGAAGTGCCAGATGTAAAAAGAAGTTAATAAATACAAATCTGTTTTCACAGCGCTGTTCTTTTAGCTCAGGACTCCTGGCTGGAAGCCTCAACAATCTTAACAGTGGTCCCATCATATGCAAAAATCTCCAATAAAATTTAGATGATCCATTAGCTGGATGTTACACTCAGTTAAACCTGACTGTCAAAAGGAGAATGTTTTAAAATGGGTAAGTGAGGACACATTACAGTGTAGCAGATGGAGTACGGAATCCCACAGCTTCAGCTTCTCCCATTCCATGATCATGTCGCCACCACCTGACTCCCAACACTTCAAGACCCACATTTCTATTCACCAGCCATATGTTCAAATTGCCTGGGATTGGATCAGTAAGTGTGGTACACCATTAGTATATTCAGCTTCAACAAGGTATAGTAATAAGTCATGGCATAGGTCCGGGCTCCTGTCAAGTAGTTCAGACATGAAGAGCATGCTCTATCAGTCAGCCCCCAGAAAATTAATATCAATAACCACGTATAAATGTCAAGAATGCAATATTTCAAGTTGAGTTTAGCCATTTAATGTAACTAAATCTGAACGTTCTTAATTTCACTAAATTATTTTATGAGTTTGAAATTAGCTAGTTTCTGATTGAGAATTTTATTTTTCTTGGCTTTCGCTTATAGAAGAGCTTAACTGCATTGTTAATCACTATAAATGAAAAATGAACTTCAGACACTTACTATTATCTTATTAGGTAATTGCTTTTTACCATAAAAATGAACTGTCAGATTGTGTTATGGCTGGAGCCTTAATGTGCAGACCATTTCAGAACCAAGGACAAATTTCCGATATCTGCAGTTTACGTAACAATAATGACCTTCAGAGATAACAATTTATATTTACTTCAGTATACACATCTTATACTGCATATAAAGTTTCCTCAACAAGGGAGTCAAACCTTGGATTAACCTCAAGAACCTTTTTAAAGAATGAATAGAGAAATTTACATTTTAAGGCTATTTGCTTTAACCGAATGTGTCTAGATTTTTGATTTATTAGTTCTAAAGAGAAATACAATGTGTAGGAATTAGTAATTAAGTTCCACATTCCTAATAATGGAATGAATTACTACTTCTAAAGTTGGAGTGTTTTGGACTCATATGGTTTTAATTCCACATCTGAATATTCCGGTTCTTTGCCAAATCCTGAACCTGAAGACTACAAACTTCCTCAGACATAATATTTTGGAAGCAATCAAACATGCTTTAATATTATTTTTCATCAAAACATCAATGACATTTGTCATGATTGCAACAATTACTTAGGACAGGTTCTTGACTGTCACCATTGACAAATTGGCAAGAATATAGAGAACAATAAGAAAAATGGCAATAAGCATGCAAAGAGCCTGTTTTTAATTTAAAGAGTATGAAATAAATGGAAATTATGGAACAAATTACCATCACAATTTTAATGGAAATGCCTGATATGTAACTTTTGTTTGGAAGGCTTGACCACACATGAACAGGAGTTGAAACAACAAAAATAATTCAAATACCTAAACTTGCAACCTCTTTTGTAGCCTCACCAAAGCATTCACATTCATCCTACAGTGTATTGACCAGAATTGCACACAATACTCCAACTGTGACCTAACTGAAGTTTTATACACCTGCGACAAATCTTGCCAACTTTTATACTCAATACCATGGCTGATAAAGGTAAGCCAACCCCTTTGCCTTCTTTACCATCTTATCCATTTGTGTTACCACCTTGAGGGAGCTCTGGACTTGGATCTCAACATCCCTTTGTATATCAATGCTCCGAAGAGTCTTGCCATTTACTATATACTTTCCACTTGCATTAGACCTCCCAAAATGCATCACCTAACACTTGGATGGAATAAACTCCAGCTGCCATTTCTTTGCCCAACTTTCCAACTGATCCACATTTGACTGTATCATATGACAACCTTCCTCATGATATATACTCCAACAATTTTCATGTTGCCTGCAATATTACTAAACAGACCATCTCCATTTTCATCCAAATCACTTACATACATTACGGACGACAGAGGTCCCAGTATTGATCCCGTAGACCGCCATTGGTCACAGACCTCCAATCAGAAAAACACCCATCCACGACTACTCTCTGTCTTCTATGACCAAGGCAGTTTTGTATCCAACTTACCTACTCAACATGGAACCCATTGGACTTAATATTCTAGACCAGCCTACCATGAGGGATCTTGTCAAACACTTTAGCAAAGTCCATGTAGACAACATCGACTGCCCTACCTTCTTCAATCATGACTTCTGCAAGAAACTCAATCAAATTTGTGAGCTACTATTTCTCCCGCACAAAGCCATGCTGACTATCCCTAAGAAATCCATTCTTTTCCAAATGTGAGTAAATCCTGTCCCTAAGAATCTTCTCCCATAATTTCTCTACCATTGATGTAAGGCTCACCAGCCTATAATTTCCTGGATTATCCCTGTTGCACTTCTTAAACAATGGAACAACATTGGTTGTTCTTCAGTCTTCTGGACCTTGCCTCTGGCTATAGAGGATACAAAGATCTCTGTCAAGATCTCCCATCAATCTCCTTCCTTGTCTCCCTCAGTACTAAGTTAGATCCCATCAGACCCTGGATATTTATCTACCTTTCTGTTTTCAAGACAACCAACACCACCTTGTTCTGAATATTGACAAGCCCCAGAATAGCAACATGTTCCTCTCTAATTTTACCATGATCCATGTCCTTCCCTCGGAAAAAGGAAGGGCTTAGTTATGGGAATCTTACTGGGGTGGTGTGGGCGGGGTTGTTGTCTGAGGAGGAGGTCTGGGATGACATGAGGACAGATAGAGCAGCATACCACTCTGCACAAAAAAGAGTTAGGAGGATGAGGAGGGTGAGGTGGCATCCTTATCCCTGTGGGTAGAGGGCGCCCCTCTTTCATCTGGATCTCTCATGTCATATAGACATCCTGTGTGCCCTTTCCCTCAGTCTTGTGCTTTTCTAAAATCTGCCACTGTGTGCCAGCAAACTCACATTTTGTAAGAGTGAGAGTTAGAATTTCACATTTAAAGTTTCACAAAAATTGCATCTAATTAGCACTTGAACATTTCTTGTTTAGCACCTCTAGCCAAGTGCAAATTATGGTCATCGGTAATTAGGAACAAAGCTTTATGCGAAATTTGGAATTTCAACCAGGTGTGGGTGGATTCCATTTAGCATCTGTTTTCATCCTTTGGTAAAAATCCTCCTGACAATCTATATCATGGAAGTCCAAGAGATCATCAATATTGAAATTAGAAATAGATGTGGCATGTATCTAGAAAATAGTGGACAGAGCGCTGCAGGAAGCAAGGTTAAACTGACTTTATTTTTTTAAAAGGGTCTGATTTACATTATCTATTTCTCTCGAGGTTTAGGTTTAATGCTTGAGAGTCCTCACTTTCTAAAAATAATTTGGTCAGAGCTTTTGTAGCAAGCAGTTAAATTTCAGTATTTTTCACCAGGTTTGTCTGAGTATAATGTGGTGTCTCTGGCCATGAAATTGACAGGAAGACATTGTAATATGAAAGCAGCTTCTGATCAGTGGTATAGAACTGAATGGACAAGAACCAGAAATCAAATCTTCAAACTGGACCCTGTGTATTGCAACTGAGTTGAAGGAATTTATATTGCTCTGCAGGCTTCATCTGTCCTGGCAATATGCAGCAGGGCTGCTTACCTATATAATACAACCTGAATCTACTGTATCTAAAGGAACAACTGAAACTTGGAAAACAAAGTGTGGAGCTGGAGGAACACAGCAGACCAGGCAGCATCAGAGGAGCAGGAAAGCTGATGTTTCGGGTCTAGACCCTTCTTCAGAAATAGGGGAGGGGAAGGGAGCTCTGAAATAAATAGAGAGGGGGGTTCGGGCTGGGGAAGGTAGATGGGATGGCGATAGGTGAGTGCAGGTGGGCAGTGGTGGGGATTGGTCAATGAGGTGGGAGGAATGGAAAGGTGGGAGAGAAGATGGACAGGTCAAGAAGGCAGGGATGAGAGAGAGGGTTGGTCATGGGATGAGGCGGGGGGGTGGGAAGATTTTGAAGCTAGTAAAGTCTACATTGAGACCATTGGGTTGTAGGCTTCCAAGGCAGAATATGAGGTGCTGCTCCTCCAGTTTCCAGGTGGTGTCATTGTGACACTGGAGGAGACTCAGGATGGACATGTCACCCAGGGAGTGGGAGGGGAGTTGAAGTGGTTCGCAACTGGATGGTGTTGTCATTTGTTGTGAACCGAGCAGAGGTGCTCTACACAGTGATCTCCGAGCCTCTGCTTGGTCTCACTGATGTAGAGGAGGCACATCGGGAACAGCAGATACAATATACCACATTAACGGATGTGCAGGTGAACATCTGTTTCATGTGGAGGGTTTTCTTGGGGCCTGTGATAGAGGTGAGGGGGGAGGTGTAGGGGCAGGTGTAGCACCTCCTGCGGTTGCAGGGAAAGGTGCTGGGTGTGGTGGGGCTAATGGGGAGTGTGGAGCAGATGAGGAAGTCGTGAAGAGAGCAGTCCTTCCAGAGGCAAACAAGGATGGGGAGGGAAATATATCCTTCGTAGTGGGGTCAGATTGCAGGTGGCAGAAGTGGCAGAGAATGATGTGTTTAATCTGGAGTTTAATGGGGTGATACGTGAGTATAAGGGGGATTCTGTCTTTGTTTTTATTGTGGGGAGGGGGTGTGAGGGGAGGGGTGCAGGAAATGCAAGAGATGCTGTCAAGGGCATTTTTGACCACTGAAGGGGGCATGTTGCTGTCCTTGAAATACGAGGAAACCTAGGATGTTTGGGAGTGCAACGCCTCATCTTGGGAGCAGATGCTGAGGAATTGGGAGTCGGACCATATGCGCCTCCATTTCTGAGGAAAGGTCCAGACCCGAAATGTCAGCTTTCCTGGTCGTCTGATGCTGCCTGGCCTGTTGTGTTAATCCGGCTCCACACTGTGTTGTCTCTGACTCCAACATCTGCAGTTCTTACTATCTCTAACTGAAACTTGAAGACGTCTACAATGGATGCTGCAAATGAGGCAAGGACAACACTAAAATTCAATGGTATTTCTTTGGAACAATTTCTTGCATGCAGGGGCTGGAATTAGGGACAAATCTTTTCCTGCAATACGAGGAAGAAACCTCTGGTCTCACTAAGAAAGTAAGGTGAGGTTGCTCTGGAGAAGTGAAGGTTTGGAGCCTTCTGCAGAGGTCTTGGATATGATATCAGAAGTGGCTAAATGAAACAATATGTGTATTTATTGATTCATATCCATCGTGTGTTTTACACCCTCACTCTTTCATACTGCCTTGCCAAATATTTGTCATTAATTGGTTCTTGTCCTCACCCTGCCCTTACTTTCTATTTACTTTTATACTTCCCTATTTATCCATTCACTCTAACTATTCTACAATGTGATGTATCTGTCTCATTGACATGTCCATCAAATAAATTGCATTCGTCATGCCAGAGCTTCACTTATGTCTTTCACCCCTTGTGGTAGAAGAGAGCAGAAAGCTTAACAAAGTGTAAGAGGACTTGAAGAGGCCATATTTTAGATGAAGAGGATGAAGCCCCGAGATAAGTAACACATTTCTAAGCCTCTCAGTTGAAGATAGGGAGCTTGCTGATGGAAGGTAAC
>JAHRHZ010000133.1:35376777-35478937 GCA_024137785.1 Ginglymostoma cirratum | reverse complement strand
TTCGGGCCTAGACCCTTCTTCAGAAAATCATTTTCTGATGAAGGGTCTAGGGCCGAAACGTCAAGTTTTCCTGCTCCTATGATGCTGCTTGACCTGCTGTGTTCATCCAGCCCCATGCTAATTATTAGAGCAGGTAGTGTTGTTAAACCCACCAGCTTGTGTACTTATTTTTTTTCTCTTGCTATTATGCAGCAGTTGTGATAGAGTGAACGGTTTCAGCAGCTGGTGAAAGCAGTGTCCTGTCAACAGCTACTGCTAATTTTAGTAATCATTAGCACCGCGGGCATCCACACTTTATTTAGCGTGAGAAGGTATTGCTACTGTTTTCAATTTATTTTCAATTAATTTAATCAAACATTCAGAGTACTGTATAATCTGTTGCCTCCTCTTTTCCCGCTTTACTTTATCTTGCTGTTTGTTACTTGTTTCTCTTGTATTAAAAGCGGTTTAATTGTATAGGAATTACCATAAATAGTCAGACATGCAGAAAATTATGGGCATAAAAGAAAGGCTAATTAGCAGAGTCTGTCTACCGAAGTTTGGGCTTTAAGAACACTTCATTGTTCGTCAGAGTATGTTAAATGATTACAATATTTATCTTCCCAAGTAGATGCTTGGTGAGGAAATATTTTTCGAGAACTGCATTTTACTACAGTGTTGCCCTTTGGATCTTTCTTTCCTGACCCACTGGAAGTGATAAATTTGCTTTAGAAGAACTATGTAATGTTAAATGTGAGATGAAAGGTTAGTGGTATTGTTGTTTAGTTGGTAATCCAGAGATTTATATAATTTTCTAGGGACTCTGGTTTGAATTCCACCATAGCAGGTGCTAATGATGCCCATGAAAATTGTCATTTTCTTAACAATCCATGTAGTTCATAAATGTCTAGGAAGGAAACTGCTGTCCTTACCTGATTTGGTCTATGTGTGACCTCAGACCCACAGCAACTCTTATCTGCCCTCCGAAATAACTTAGCAAGTCAGTCAGTTGTAATAACCACTAAGAAGTTGCAACAACGAATGAAACTAAACAGATTGTCTGTCTGGCATAAACTAATGGTCTGGAAACACAACGGTAGACTTGGCCCTGTTGATTACGCAAAGGCCTCCTGGGACATGGTGCCAAAATTGTGATAGCTGTTTCACAGACTAGTCAAGCAACAGTTTGACATTCATATTCATACCTTACATACAATGTTCTAGACAAGATAATCACAATCCCTGGGTATGCCTTATTCCACTGGCAGGATGTACTGGGCCAAAGTGGTGGCACAGTGGTACACAGTTTAGAGGGAGTTTGTCTGGGAGTCCTCAACATTGACACCGCATGCCATGAAGCCATAATCCAGAGACCCAGGTAACATTCTGGGGACCTGGGTTCGAATTCTGCCATGGCAGATGGTGGAATTTGAGTTCAATAAAATATCTGGATGATGACCATGAATCCATTGTCGATTGTTGGGAAAAACCCATCTGGTCCACTAATGTCTGTTAGGGAAGGAAACGGCCATCATTACCTGGTCTGGCCTGCATGTGACTCCTGGCTCACAACAATGTGGTTGACTCTTAACTGCCCTCTGGGCAAGTACCAATAAGAACTAAATGCTGCCTAGCCAGCAACACCCTGATCCCATTAATGAATAAAGGATATCCAAATGTAGCCAGACCTGGACAATATCCAGGCTTAGGCTGACAAGAGATGAATTATATATATGAATGACAAAAATGCCAGGCAATGGCCATCTCCAACACAAGTGAATCTAACCATTGCCTCTTGGCAATCTATGGCATTACTACCACTGAATCCCCCACTATCAACATCCTGTGGTTTACCATTAACCACAAACTGAACTGCGTCTTTCAGAACAGGTCAGAAGCTAAGAACCTACAGCAAGTAATTCGCCTCCTGATTTTCTAAAGCCTGTCCACCAACTACAAGGCTCCATTATCTCAACATTCCCCACTTGCCTAATTAAGTGCAGCTTGAATAACATTAAAATGCTTGACATCATCCAGGACAAAGCAGTCCACAAGCACAAACATTCACTTCCTCCATCACCTACACTCAGCAGCAGAAATGTATACTATCTACAAGATAGACCGTAGAAATTCAAGATGGTTCTTTAGATACCTGATCAAACTCATGATCACTTGCACCTAGAAGGAAAAAGGTAGCAGAAACACAAGGTCGTCATCAGCTTAAAGTTTCACCTTAACAGTTCACTATCTTGACTTGGAAATATATCACCATTCCTTCACTGTAACTGGATAAAAATTAAAAATAAAAGCTTCTGATGGTGCAGGTGACACTTCACTGCAAGTAGAAGTTCACTCTTGTAAATGTACTACTACTTCACATCATTCTATGTCTGATCAACTGCCATTATAACTTCAGCTGCAAGAATCAGGGACCTCAGGCTACTGGCCCTTAGCACCATTCCATGTTCGAACCCTGTCAGAAGGAGTACAGTTCTTTCCCTAACACCACATATAGCATAGCATCTTGCTTTTGTTCACTGTGGGAGGTTCACATGCTGTAAAACCTTCAAATGGTTAAGAATGTTAACTTCCATTCAGCAGCAACAAATGAGAAAATAAAGCAAACAAAAAGATCTATAGGCCAAGCAACATCAGAGAAGCAGGAAAGCTGACGTTTCGGGTTTGGACCCTTTTTCTGAAGAAGAGTCCGGACCCGAAACATCAGCTTTCCTGCTCCTCTGATGCTGCTTGGCCTGCTGTGTTCATCCAGCTCTACACCTTGTTATCTCAGATTCTCCAGCATCGGCAGTTCCCACTATCTCTGAAAAGACCTGTATTCACTTTTTGGAACAAACAGAGACCACTTGCCTTATGAGTGTTAAGAGGCTTACAGTCAATGAGTGATCACTGCATCCCAGCTCACATCTATCGGAACTGGCATCAATGAAGACTTGTCTGGCTTCTCGTGCCTGACACTGCATCACACTATCATGCTGAAGATACTGTTCCTTCTGATCAATGTGCTCACCTTCCTCCTCTAATACTGCTGGTCACAACTCTTCAGCATCCATCACATTTTCTCTTTCCCTGCTTCCGTTTTGCAGAACCCAGCATGCTAAGATAATGGATCACACTCCGGGCTGTACTGCAAAGCCCTCCCCACACAGTGATCCAAGCTTTAGGCCTCATCACTACGAGACCTATTGTCTACTCCCTGATGGTGCTGGTGAAAGAATGGTGTACATAGTATTTGTGTGCAGTCTCAATTATAGGCTTGGATAAGAAATTCATCAGCCTTGGATGCACCTTGTCTCCTAATAACCATCCTAGTAAGTCTTCCAGTCCTCTCAGTGAAGCAGGAACATGACAGTTCTTACAGATATAGACATCAAAGCAACTTCCAGGGTACTGAGTTCAGACTTCTAAGATGTGGTACCAATGATCACAGATGACTTGTACGTTGTTGGATTACAATCCTTTCCAGTTGATGAAGTCGGTTGTATTATGTTATGGCAATATGAATGCAACATTTATTCAGTCCTTAGCACCCTGCCCCTGGGGGGAGCAAGCAATGTTGCCCAGCCTCCTTCCTGCTAGACCAATTATCTCACCATAGGAAAATGAGATGAAAGTACGATCTGGCATAAATTACATTGGTAACAGCCTTGATACATATGTGGGTTGAGAATTGAAGGATCCTATATGTTCTTAGTTTATCCTCAGAATCAGCCAATTGCAGAAAAAAATTAGTCCAGCTCTCGCTTTGATGGCTCCTAGGATAGTTGGCCTTCAGGTCACAGGTTGGCTGAAGACATTTTTCCATGACAATGTACCAAGTTGCCCACAGTCTGCATCTGGAGGAAATAGCACTGAGGATGATAGACTCTGAGCCTTCTGTACCTTCTCCGCATTCTGAGGAGACCTTCAGCTGTAACTTCTTCATGTGGACTTCTTCGTGTGGAGAAGTCACTAGACTCAAAACCTTAACCCTGCTTTCTCTCCACAGATGCTACCAGGCCTGATGGGCTATGGGACACTTTCTTCACATGGACACTGGACCACCTAATCAATTTAAGGCATTGTTAGAGATAGTAGGAACTGCCAATGCTGGAGAATCTGAGATAACAAGGTGTGGACATGGATGAACACAGCTGGCCAAGCAGCATCAGAGGAGCAGGAAAGCTGACGTTTTGGGTCTGGACCCTTCTTCAGAAAATGGCTTCGCAGTGGGTTTAAAACTGATTCCAAGACAGCAGGAACTGCTGATGCTGGAGAATCTGAGATAACAAGGTGTAGAGCTGGATGAACACAGCAGGCCAAGCAGCATCAGAGAAGCAGGAATGCTGACGTTTCGGGTCTGGACCCTTCTTCAGAAAAGGCATTGTTAGTTTTTTTTGTATAGACAAAGGAATTGAGGGTTATTTAAGGCAGATTGGAAGAGGAGGTGAAACCCCAATCTGATCAATCATGTTCTTGTTGAATAGTAGAGCATAGGCTTTAAGGGCTGAATGGCCTACTTCTGTTCTTCATCCTATGTTTTTATCTCCTATGTAACGGATCAACTGTTCTGAATATATTCAGAATTATTCTAATCAATTGCTAATTACCTCTGATTTCATGAAAATAATCTACTGATTTGCATTTAATGTTAGCCATTCAGAGCAGTTCTTCAATTATTTCACATAAATGCATAAATAAATAGTTCATGACAATAGCACTGCTTTATTTATGCAAAACTTTTACTGTCCCATTTTATCCTTCTAAGTATTATTTCTACTGATTTGTTTGGCTTTAACCTTTAGAAGGATCAATGTGAAGCATTGTACTGTAGTGTCAACCATTCAAATAATAAGACATAAACAACGAATAGAATACCTTAAAGTTATGCTTTTTCTATTCAAAATTAAGGTAATATTTCACTTAACAATAGCTGCTGTGCCACAATAGTCTGTATTTGATGGTAAAGCAGATAGGATTACTTAACCATTAATTGGATGCCAAAGATGATTAAAAAAAACCCGTTTTTTAATTTTTCTTCAAATGATTCTGGTATAGCCTTTCATCTTTTTATTGCTTCATTTGCCATGTCCTTCACTACATTCTAATTAAATTATTTCCTTTTTCCTCCTTCATACAATATGCAGAACACATATTTATTGCCACGGCTATTTTATCTTTCTGGCATGTTCTTTTAATGTTATTCCTAAATCTGTCTCTTTGGCTATCATTAATTATCACTGTCCTCTTGTACATTTTGAGTACCTACTTAACCTTTTCCAGATGTATAATTGTAACCCCGGAAAGATTCAAATATGAAAAAGGAAAATTATCCTGCTGAATAAATGATTCGTAAAATTCAACTTCGCCGAAAAGTTTATCAAAGTCAATTTCATTGGATTTAATTGTACTTATTGTTGCCATGTATTTTAAAATAGGACATGTAAATGTAATGTGCTCAAAGCTGTGTAGTCAATTTTACAACTTCATTTGTGTGTGACCTCCACCTTGACTGCAATATTATTTTTTATGTTGCTAATGTCTGATTCACAGAGGTTAAGACAGTTGTTTATCCATGAAAATTAAGTACACCTTTGTATTTGATTGTATTTGATGCATGACAATACAGGTGAAGTATTTAATTCCTTGCTCAAGTTTTGTTTTATTTTGCTCAGAAAGCCCTTAAATGTTCCACAAACACAATTTAAGATATTGATAATGTTTCACAAACTTAACATTGTTTGTGAAAAGACATAGATAGCAAATATCCTTAAGCATTTACCATAACAATTTAGGATTTCAGTAAAGAAAGGAAAAACTTACATTTCTAGAGAATCTTTTGTGTCCTAAGGATATAACAAAGCATTCTCCAGTCTAAGAGATAGCAGGAACTGCAGATGCTGGAGAATCTGAGATAACAAGGTGTAGAGCTGGATGAACACAGCAGGCCAAACAGCATCAGAGGAGCAGGAAGGCTGACGTTTCTGGTCTAGACCCTTCTCTGAAACGTCAGCCTTCCTGCTCCTCTGATGCTGCTTGGCCTGCTGTGTTGATCCAGCTCTACACCTTGTTATCTCACATTCTACAGTCTAAGATAGCTTGCTGTAAAGCAGGAATCAGCCAATTTGTACAGTGCAAGATTCCATTAAAAGTAAAATGATGATGACATAGTCTGCATTTGAACAGTTGGTTGAAGGATAAATATTGGTCAGAGCATTGAGATGAACCCCCCTGTTCTTTGACCAAATTGATTTTATTTACATCTCCCAGTGTGGGCATACATTGTCTTGACTAAACAGCTCTTCTAATGCGTAACGCTTCCGATAGAGCAGTACTCCCTCTGTCCTGTACTGATTTGATTTGATTTAATGTAGTCACATGTACTGAAGTACAATGAAAAGATTTGTTTTTCAAGCAGTACAGACAGATCATAGCCAAACAAGGACATCCAGATCATAGGGTGCTTAGACAGAATGAGGCATACAAGGTTATGGCTGCACAGGAGTTGCACAAAGCAAGAACATCATTAGGTTTGAAATTAGAGAGGTCCATTCAGCAGTCTAATAACAGCAGGGAAGAAGCTGTTCTTGAACCTGTTGGTATGTGTGTTCAAGTTTCTGTATCTTCTGCCTGGCAGAAGTTGTAGCAGAGTAGATAAATAAATGAAAATTTATGGGACATTGGCAGGAAAATGACCTTATTCAATGGCAGAGCAGGTTCAATAGACCAGGATTCTCAGTATCAAAAAAATCCTCAAATTTCCTCTCAAGCTTTAAATGGCAACTTCAAAATCTCACCCTGCCGTTTTCCTCAAATTTTTATCAATGCAACTCCACATTGGCAAATCTGCAATCTGACCACAGCATCCAGCCAACTCTATAAGACTTCAACACTTTACCTTAGAGCTGATGGATACTGATGGCTTGCACGCTTCTGCCAAGTCACTTTGCACAAGGTTCAGTCACACTCCATGTAGATTGAAGCAGGATGCTTTTCTAAAGATATCGACACATGTTTACTGTGGAGAAGGATTTGGAAGATATGGAACGTGGGAAATAAATAGCGATATCTTGAAAAATGTCCATATTACAGAAGAGGAGGTGCTGGACATCTTAAAATGCATAAAGGTGGATAAATCCCTGGGACCTGATCAGCTTTACCCTAGCGCTCTGTGAGAAGCTAGGGAAATGATTGCTGGGCCCCTTGCTGAGATATTTGTATCATTGATAGCCACAAGTGAGGTACCAGTATATTAGAGGTTGGCTAATGTGGTGTCACTATTTAAGAAAGGTGGTAAGGAAAAGCCAGGGAACAATAGACCAGTGAGCCTGACTTCAGTGGTGGGAAAGTTGTTGGAGGGAACCCTGAGGGACAGGATTAACATGTATTTGGAAAGGCAAGGACTAATTAGAGATAGTCAACATGGCCTTATGTGTGGGAAATTGTGTCTCACTAACTTGACTTTTTTGAAGAAGTGACAAAGAGGATTTGATGAGGGCAGAGCGGTGGATGTGATGGGCCTCAGTAAGACGTTCAACAAGGTTCCTCATGGTGGACTGGTTAGCAAAATTAGATCACACAGAATAGAGAGAAAACTAAGTATTTAGATATAGAACTGGCTCGAAGGTAGAAGACAGAGAGTGATGGAGGGTTGCCTTTCAGACTGGAGGCCTGTAATCAGTGGTGTGCCGCAAGGATTGGTGCTGGGTCCACTGCTTTTTGTCATTTATGTAAATGATTTGGATGTGAACATAGGAGGTATGGTTAGTAAGTTTGCAGATGGCACCAAAATTGATGGTATAGTGGACAGCGAAGAATGTTACCTCAGATTACAATTGATCAGATGGGCCAATGGGCTGAGGAGTGGCGGATGGAGTTTAGTTTAGATAAATGTGAGGTGCTGCATTTTGAAAGGCAAATCAGGACAGGACTTACACACTTAATGGGATGGTCCTGTGAGTGTTGCTGAAGAAAGAGACCTTGGAGTGCAGGTTCATAGTTCCTAGAAAGTTGAGTTGCAGGTAAGTAGGATAGTGAAGAAGGTGTTTGGTATGCTTATCTTAATTGGTCAGTGCATTGAGTAAAGGAATTGGTAGGTCATGTTGCGGCTGTACAAGACATTGATTAGGCTGCTTTAGGACTACAGCATGCAATTCTGGTCTCCCTGCTATAGGAAGGATGTTGTGAAACTTGAAAGGGTTCAGAAAAGATTTACAAGAATATTGCCAGGTTGGAGAGTTCGGTCTGTAAGGAGATGCTAAATAGACTGGGCTATTTTCCCTGGAGCTTCCGAAACTGTGGTGTGACCTTATGGAGGTTTTTAAAATCATGAGGGGCATGGATTGGGTAAATAAACAAGGTCTTTTCCCTGGGGTGGGGGAGACCAAAGCTATATGGCATAAATTTAAGGTGAGAGGAGAGAGGTTTAAAAGGTGTCTAAGGGGCAATATTTTCATGCAGAGGGTGATGCATGTATAGAATGAGCTTCTGGAGGAAGTGGTGGAGGCTGGTAAAATTACAACATTTAAAAAGCATCTGGATGGATATATGAATAGGAAGGCTTTAAAGGGATATGGGTGAAATGCTGGCAAATGGGATTAGATTTATTTGGGATGTCTGGTTGGCATGGACGAATTGGACTGAATGGTCTGTTTCCTTGCTGTATACCTGTATGGGTCTATGACATGCACCTTAGGGACTCTCCCACTGCACTGCAAGTGCTTTTTGTGGTGCAGTGGGAATGAACCTTACTCTAGAACAGGAGGCCCAGGTTCAAGTCCCACCTGCTTTAGAGGTGTGTCACAGCATATTTAAACAAGTTGTTCAAAGATTAATGTATGGTTCTTAGCTTGTTCACTTTGCACCCATTGACTTCAATACCTAATTGGAACCTGCCAGCCACTGTGTGGATCACATTGCTTTCTTAGCACATATGGTCTCCTGCATTGTAATTGGTTTATCAGCAAAGCCACAAAAACCCCAGCGATGGCATTCTCCATTTAACCTTCCTCAGTCAATTAAGTTGTGGGGAATATCAGAAAGATAACACAGTTTTATTGAAGGAACTCCTGAGTCCTCGCATCTTTCACAATTAAGTATGGGGTGCATAGTACACAAAATGTGGCAGGCAGTCATACCAATAAGGTGATAGTCCAGCCTCAATAAGGAGCTTTGAGGTATATGATGTTATCAAATTGTATGTTACTACATTGGATTGAGAATTCTGCCAGTAGGTCACCATGAAAGCACTCCCCTCATTCAAAGGAAAACCTTCCTTCCACCTCACATTTCAGTGTGAGGATCTGACAGCTACAGGGTTATCTTCCAGACTTCTCTATGAAATGTGGTTAGAAAATGGGGACTTAAGGTTCTGCTTTTAAGATCCTTGCTCTCCTGACACTTGTTTAGCTTATATAAGAAAGGGGCAACTAAGGTGCACAATTGGGCCTCCTCTATGGCAGCATTGAGCTTGGGAGTGGTAGCACTTTGTGCCGCTGTTCCCAGTGGATCAATGAGTTATGAGGGAGATGGACATGAGAGCAGCCCATTGTACAGTTCCCAGTCTTGAATGACCGTGTGCTCCTGTGAAAAGGTGATACATCGAATGAATGTTTCACAGCAGAGATCCTGTACTCTCTCTGTAAGGGTGGAATGGTGTGTATAACCTCAATGTTGTCCACATTAATGTGCAACACCTTGGCTGCAGTCCTCAATGTCACAATTCAAGGGTCCATGATGTCTCTGGCAATCTACCATCTTCGAGCTGGCTGCTTGTGAAAGATAAGCAATGCTTAGTTATTACACCTTCATTTATTCTTGGAAAACTGCGAAGCTGCTCAGCTCTTACATGGATGCAATGTACCAGGTCTGATAATGGCAATTATACTACAGTAGACAATGTGACAGTGCAAGTGAAAAATGCATTAATGAAAGTGAAAAGTTATTTACAATGATGCACTACCTGTGCCATCTATGTGCCCTCAGTATGCATTCTTCTCTGTTTATCTCCCACTATGTCTAATTACAGGCCTGACTTCACCAGTTAGGGTAGAGGGAGCTTGCTCTGTGATTGGATCGGTTTGACTTGGAAGATTTGAGCAGTTGTCCCCTGGTGCCTTTGGGCCTTGAGGTACCAGACCCATTGACCCTCCTACTCAGACACAGGACCACCCTCCTTAGCTGGTGTTGTTACAGGTTTCAGCATTACAGGCCGAGGAGAGCTAGAAAGTTTGGAAAATATGCAATGTCCTGAGGAAAAGCGTTTGGGAAGTCTGACTGTTTATCCTCCTCCCTATGGATGCCTGATGGTAGCATCCTGTCTCCCTGGGAGGAAGAGACACATTGAGTATGGTCAAGGTATTTCAACCCCTTTCTTGCTTTGATGATGAGCACTATAGCTGGAGCAGTGGAATGCAGGTCCGGTCCTTACACATATCTGGCAGACACTGAAGGTTCTTCTAGACCAACATCTCCATGATGATTGCCAAACTCTTCATTGGAGGCAGGCAGGTATATGAATACTGAATCCAGTGCAGTATTGATAACATGGATGGATTTTCCATTCTTCTTTCCAGGTTACTCAACTGCTTCTGGCAAATCTAATTATGTTCCTGTGCCTGTCTCGGCAGTTTGACCAAATCATTTATGATCATTTTTCTGGGGCTAAACATGTGCCTGGTCTCTGGCAGCCTCTAAGCATCAGGACTTGGGGGTATTTCTTCCTTGACTGGTTGCATTGATGTGTCAGTGAAGCACTCCTCGGGTTGTGCACTTGAGTCTCATCTACAAAGAGTATCCATTAAAGTGGAAGTCTCAGAGCTGGTGGAGGGTGCAGGTTTCATTGGCTTCCTCCTTAAGAGGTGGAGGTGGAGCCAAGCATCTCCAGCACTGGCCTCTTTGCGGAAGTTCACTGACTGCCTGCTCGCACCTGTCTCAGGGAAAAGTGGCAAGGGAATTGGCTGTAGAAGATGCACAAAAGCTTGTACAGATCAGCAATGAGTCAGCATTGGTCTCAGTGAGAGATTGGACGGCACATTGAAATGCACTGAGTTAGTTGCACCATTGATGTTTTGCTGTCCCCATGTGAGTATTCCTGCTCTTTTCTGGACAAATTTAGAATTCTTTCCTCCTAGGGAGTGAGTTGACAGATTTCCACTCCTCTTACCACCAGTCTTGGATTTCTTGGGACAATTGTGAGACTACTTTTTTGCAGCGACACAAAGGAAGAAAGACATCCCCAGGGAATGTGTAGGAAACACAGAGGGCAGGAAGGATTAGTTATTGAGAAGGATGAAGTGGGTGATAAGTCTTGAGTGGACATGATACATTCAACATGAGGTTTGTTGTCCTTGAACCTTGGTGAGGTGCATGTGCAGTTGCAAAGTTAGAGTGAGTACTGTGCCTGTGAGCGTAGGATAGCAGAAAGAAGCTGATGGCACTTGCCCAAAGAGTGCGGACAGTCATTGATTTTTGGTGTACTTTGCTGGGAGTTTTTCCTTTTGATACAGTAAACAGCATCATTTGGGTCTTTTGGCATAACCCTCTTTGGCGGTAAGCAGGAAAAGAAAATGTCCTTCTCTCCACCACCCTGTCCAACAGCACCTCCAGATCCCTGTGCTGGAAGTGTGGAGGTAGCTTGCCTATCCTCTACAGGCACCATGGTGTGAGGGGTTGTTTACGGCTTCCATCATTGGAAGTGGTGTCCTGATGAGCCTCAAATACGGCACCGGAGGTCTGAGAGCCAAAAGTCCTGGCGTTGGCAGGCACTTACACCTCACTTCCTGCACAATTCCTCCAGAAATATGGTCAACATCTCTGTTGCATAATTTAATCTGGTGAAAAACAGAAAGTAGTGTGAGAAAACTTGCCCAGCCATAGTAGAGCAGGTGCCATGAAACTCACTCATCAACACACTTTAACCACAAATGGAAAAGTTCAGCTTATTGAGAAAGATCGTTCAGCTGGGTATGATAATTTCAGTTACTGTTAAACAAATTCTGACAGGATACCCTTTTCACAATTAGATACAGCGCTTACAAATTGTGAGGTAAACCAAACTGAAAAAATATATTTCAAATGTTCAATTTGTCAGTGTTTCTTATAACTAATTAAATAAACATTAAAGTTGTGTTTTTGTTTGCAATGCTGAGAGTGACATCTGCAGTAGGACTAGATGAGGAGATATGAGGTGTTTTGGTGAAGCTAGACAGGGTCAAAGCTGGCCAGTGTCTACTGGTTTGATCCGCTGGTCACTGAAGACTCAGTAATGGGAGACATAAGCAGTTATGAAATTATGATGACACTGTCAGCAGGAATTGCTAATTCACTGTGGGTGCAATATTCTTTACCTATGATGATAACCAAGAAAATAAAAGGCCTTCCATTTACGTGCCCCTGTCGAGTGAGTTTTCAGTGAGGATGGGAAGGAGCACGTAAACTAGGTCACCACCATTTTCCAACAAATTCATTCTTGGGTTGACCCCAATAATTCAAGGGGGTGGGTGGGCATGAAAATCAGCAAGTTAGCCACCAAACTTAAGTAATTAATTAAAGGTTAACTGAGCTTGATCAAGTGGAACAGACAGGCAGGCATTTTTAAAAGGTTTTCAAGGTTGGAAAGGAAAGCATGTACTATGTTTGGCTGGCCCCGACCTTTCTCCTGGTCTGGGGAAAATCACTGCCCATTTGTAAGATGTTCAAACCTTCCCTGCCTAACACCTCCCGAGTTACTCAAGTCCAGGCTTTTTTAGGGCATTATCTGGGCTGCCGGTCACCGAGGGGCAGAAGTTGCACTTGATCTGCGCTTGTTAATGCCACCCATTGTTTATGACCGTGGGACTGATATGTTTTTCTTCCTCAGAAATCCAGGAAACACCTTTAAACCCTTGTAAAATTCTGCCCAAGGCTTCAGAACGGGAGGGGATGAACATAGAGCATAGAACAGTACAGCACATTACAGGCTCTTCAGCCCACGATGTTGTGCCAACCTATTATCCTACTAAGATCAAACTATCCTGCACACCCTACATTTTACTATCCTCCATGTGCCTATCCAAGAGTCACTTAAAAGTCTCTGAAGTATCTGACTCCACTACTGCTACCGGCAGCACATCCACACGCCCACCAATCTCTGTGTAAAGAACCTACCTTTGACATCTCCCCTATACCTTTCTCCAATCACCTTAAAATTATGGCCCCTCGTAATAGTCATTTCCGCCCTGGGAAAAAGTCTCTGACTATTCACTCTATCTTTGCCTCTCACCTCTATCAAGTTACCCCTCGTCCTTCTCGCTCCAAATGATTGTGACAGGGGAAAATAAATGAATAAAGCACTTGCATCTTGAGTGAATACCACATATCTACTGTGGGCAATCGAGCAACTCATTAAGTGATTGTGAACAAAAGAATAAGGGGTTTTGGGAAAGGAAGAAGGAAGTTGCTAGCATTTTTGGCAAGCTTTGTAAATGACTTAGTAAGCAAATATTCTATCTTTGAGAAATGAGCTCTTCAGTTTGAGGAAGTTATTTTGAAATTTGAGCCAGTTATGTGACATTTTTGTGTCAATAATACATTGTTTATAAGTGGAGATTTGGGAGTTTCATTTGAAAGACACAACAACAGCATTTTGTAGCAGAACAGCAGTCACTACATTCTGTAAAACACGAGAATAGGTTTATGCTTTACTGAGCCCAGCGTGGAGGCTCACTCAGTAGGGGGTACACAGCAGAGAACCATACAAGCCCAGCCTTGTATTTTCTATCCATTCATTTCATTGGATAATCAATCAAGGGTTACAAGGGTTCTCCAGATTAAACTCCATTTGTCTTGTCTCCATTCAACTCTCCAACTGGTTTATACCTTGTTATATCCCTTGACAACCTTCTTCACTATCCACAACTCCACCAATTTTCATGACATCTGCGAAATTACTAATGATACCACCTACATTTTCACCTAAATCATTTGTATATATTGCAAAAGTTAGATGTCCCAGCACTGATCCTTGCAGAACATCACTGGTCATAGACCTCCGGAAACACATCCCTCCACAACTACTTCCCATCTTCTATGACGGAGCCAATTTTGTATACAATTTAACAACTCACTGTGGGTCCCATGTGACTTAATTTTCTGGACCAGCCTACATGACGGATTTGTCAAATATAGCAAAGTCTATGTACACAACATCCACTGCCCTATCCTCATCAATAATCTTCATCACTTCAGCAAAACAATCAAATTTGTGAGACAAGACCCCTCTGCATAAAGCCATGCTGACTATCCTTAATAAGTCCATTCTTTTCCAAATGTATGTAAATCCTGCCCCTAAGAAACACGTCCAATAATTTCCTTATCACTGATGTAAGGCTCACCAGCCTATAATTTCCTGTATTACCCCTGTTGAACTTCTTAAACAATAGAACAACATTGACTGTTCTCCAGTCTTCTGGGACCACATCTGTGGCTAAAGATCTCTGTCAAGGCCCCAACAATTTCCCTACTTGCCTCTCTCAGTACTGAGATAGATCCCATCAGGCCCTGGTGCTTAATATTTTCAATGACATTTACCTGACATTGATATACTGCAGTTTAGTTACACAAAGGAAGGGTCCTTTCAAGATTTTCTTCATATCAAAATCTATCAAGATTCAGCAGAGATTTTTAATTCAGCTCCTGCCTTCAAACTGCTAATAATGGCTTGGTGGCAGTCAGTATTATAATACATCGTTTGCATCTAGTGTGCATACTTTAATATGCTTTTGTTTCAAAGTGCCTGTATGATTAACTGCAAAGTCTGGTACAACATCAGCAGCTTCACAGTCATATAGTTTTAGACAGCGGTAGCAGGACAGCTAAACAGGAGTAAAATAGGAACTATCTTTAATGCAGAAGGCATTTGTGTGGGAGTTTTATTTTGTTATACATTATTGTAAGGTGTTGTAATTGTATCAATAAATGGGTTCATTTTAAATAGTAGAGGTATTGTTTCAGCTTCACTCAGTCCTCTCTGAGGTTTTTGAATAGTTGGCACTGCCGATTTTAGTTCTGAATCTCCTTGGGTGATTATGAACTTGTGATGCCCTTGCATTCTTTAGTATGACAGGATAATTCTCACAGATTGAAATGGACCATCTATTTCATCATTCAGATTTCTGCAGCATTAGCTGTCTTTTTGACTGATCTTTTGCCTGGTAAATCAAAGGTCTTGCAATTCAATGACTCATCCTCTGAAGTTTTGAGTTTGACAGTCCCTTATCTCTTCCTTTATTCTAAAATTTGAAGTATGCATCATAATCAGTCAGGCATCAGAAGGTGCAAAAGACAAAGAACTGTATATGTGGATTCATCAGAAAGTGCAGACCGAGCAGATAACCTTATTCATGTAGACTCCCTTCTGAAGCGAGGAATTTTAACTATGAGAAAATGTTTTATTCACTGGAAATAGAATAGACATAGTGGAGTATCTTCACCACATTTATCCTTGCAACTTTTCTTCACAGTGCTTTAGTTATGCATTAATTGATTACAAAAGTCTGAATTTTACCATGAGTTTTGGAGCCTCAGTACTGGTGGGTGAGTTCCTAGTGCTTCCGTTGCTATCAGTAGGTTGGCAACTCAAAAGACTTCTGCTGATTTAATTTGAATTATTTATTGTCACGTGTATTTTGTTACAAAATATAGTGAAAAATGTTGTAAAGTGTTGCCAGTCTCTGGTGCCAACTTAAAACACTGCAAAATAAACCAAAACATGGAATATAAAGACAGAAAAATGAAATTTAAAATAAAGTGTTCAACTTTACAGTCCTCTACTGACAGTGATAAACATTACATTGGACAGACAGGAAGGAAACAGGCCACAAGAGTACATGAACACCAACTAGCAACAAAAGGATGGTTCTCCACCAAGAAGGCTATCAATAAACACATAGAATTAGACCCTATATATGCACCACTGTGAAGAAAAACAGGAAATGAGGTAACCTATTCCAACGGCCCCCAGAGTTTAAATGCCAGCTCTTCATCAGAGGCTGCACTGATGATGTTACCCAGCAGGGTAATGAAGCATCTGTGGAACAATGAACCAGCTCGGCAAGCGAGCCAACCACAGCAAATCTACTCAAGAACCTCTACAGTCCTTCTCATTAATGCTCCATCATGGACTATGGGACTGATGGCCAGGAACAAGTTTCTCTTCGGTGCCGTCTTACCTCCACTGACACCCTCACCACTGCGAGTCTTCGGTGGACCTCGCCAATGCAGATGCCTGTGATGCTGTCATGTACTGCACTGATACAACCTCCTCTGCCACCATGAGTCTGCTCTGGGCCCACCTCACCGTTGTAGCAGTCGCTGATGTACTGGGCCCAAACCTGGCTCTGCCGCCGCCTCTGTGAATCTGAGCTGGACACAGATGCTGCAGGGAGCCCAAACTCATCTCCGCCGTGGCAGCCATTAGTCAGCGCTAGGACTGCCTCGGCAATGCAGGAGCCGCCAGGAACCCAAACTAGCCTTGAATGCCGCCACCACGAGTCTACCCAGCTGGGCCTACCATATCTGTGCTGCTGGACCCACTCGCTGCATCGATGTTGTAGCTGTGACCAAGCTCTTCAACAAGAAGTAAGTTTTAAATAAATAGAGGTGAAAGAGAAAAGAGAGAAAAAATTGAAAGAAATGAAAAGAAAAGTGTACAGAGTGGACAGCCCCGAGCTCAGAAGCCCTACTCCACTGCCAGCTTACTAGAAAGAAGTAGATACTGCTCAGGCAGGCAAGAAACATTGTGAACCTCAAAGAAGGGTAATTTAAAAAGAAATCACAAGTCCCAGAGTGAAAAGCAAAAAGCCTTTAGGATTATTGTTAGGACCAAGGGTGTTTCTTTCTCTACCCACAGTCTTCTCTTTGGTCGCTGAAGACTTTAGGTCTAATGCCATGTGAGAGACTACAGGGAGTCTAAGTCCATGAAACTGGTAGCCTCCCCACATGTTGTAGACATTTGGTGGGATGGGGAGGGAAGATGGTGTGGGAATGTGGGATGTTTTGGGTGGCGATGTGTGGGGAGTGGAATGATGTTTGCCCTACCTTTGGCAAAATTCCTTTTCATAGGATTTTCTAGTTGTAAAGATTGCATCTGGGAGCTCTTTGCTAAGAGAATGGAATGTGCTCCCCTTATGAATAATTCAGGCAAATAGCACAGACCAAATTAAGTTTCCATCAACTCAAGAACATAAGAAATGGGTGCAGTAGTAAAACACACAGATGTTAAGCCTGCACTGTTATTCAAGATAGAGAGGCAAGGGTCCATTGAAAACGAGGAATTAAAAGAGAATAATACTCGTAAACAAAAACATTAAATAAATCCTTAGCACTAATTTATATCAGCAGGTATTGAAAGAAGTGACCGTGGAACTAATAGATGCATTATGTCATAATTCACTGGAGGTGGCACACATTTAAATCAAGCCCCACTGTTCCCCAAGTCTCAATAAATGAAAAAAAATGTTTAAAACACCAACTTGCCCAATTTTACCTAATTATCTAATACAGGTTAAAAGAATGTACATATCAAATTCAAGTACTTAACAAGAAAATAACTTTTGAAAAAATTGTCTTTAACTAATGGCAAGAAGGGAAATTGCTAGCATTTGTCTATCTCTTATTAAAAGCCCACCCCTTTCACATGTTAAGTTTAGAAGAAGGAAAACAAAATCAGGGAAACAGTTCAACAGCACCTAGTTTGCATTGTATTATTTTGCTTCCCTTTGATTCTTTATTGGTGACACAAGGCTGTTTTTAAACTGATACTCAGTCCTTCATTCACCAGTTGAGGATTCATTCTTTAAATATCTCTTGAGGTTTGTAATTCATTCTTCAACAGGAATTTGGCAGAAGGAATACTACAAATGTGACAGGAAGTGAGCTGGTTGTTACTGGAGACTTTCTGGTACATCTCTAAACATGAGAGAAATAGATGCTTCCTCTATGCAGGATAGATTTTTTTTTGCTGCACTGTCCCCTCATAAGCCTGGTCAGGGGCCAACTAAAATGTTCTTGCTGAGCAGTTCTCCCTTGGTTCATAACGCGTTAGTTCCATTCTGTCTGCCTTTGCTTCAATGGTTCCAGGAAAAGGCAAAGCTATATACAACTGACGATATGCTCCAATAACCATGATTTTTAAAGCTGCAGCCATCTCCTTAAATGGTCTTCTTGGTTTAAAGCAGTATCTTCCTTTTTGTCAGAGATAAAAGGTACTGCAGATGCTGGAGAATCCGAGATAATAAGCTGTGGGGCTGGATGAACACAGCAGGCCAAGCAGCATCATAGGAGCAGGAAAGCTTGACGTTTCGGGCCTAGACCCTTCATCAGAAATGGGGGAGGAGAAGAGGGTTCTGAAATAAATAGGGAGAGAGGGGGAGGCAGATAGAGGATGGATAGAGGAGAGGATAGGTGGAGAGGAGGCAGACAAGTCGAAGAGGCGGGGACGGAGCCAGTAAAGGTGAGTGTAGGTGGGGGAGTAGGGAGGAGATAGGTCAGTCCAGGGAGGACGGACAGGTCAAGGGGGCGGGATGATGTTAGTAGATAGGAGGACATCAGGCAGATGTTCACCTGCACATCTGCCAATGTGGTATACTGCATCCGCTGTACCTGTTGTGGCTTCCTCTACATCGGGGAAACCAAGCGGAGGCTTGGGGACCGCTTTGCAGAGCACCTGCGCTCAGTTCACAACAAACAACTGCACCTCCCAGTCGCGAACCATTTCAACTCCCTCTCCCATTCCTCAGACGACATGTCCATCCTGGGCCTCCTGCAATGCCACAGTGATGCCACCCGAAGGCTGCAGGAACAGCAAATCGTATTCAGCCTGGAAATCCTGCAGCCCAATGATATCAATGTGGATTTCACAAGCTTCAAACTCTCCCCTCCCCCTACCACATCCCAAAACCAGCCTAGCTCGTCCCCGCATCCCTAACCTGTTCTTCCTCTCACCTATCCCCTCCTCCCACCTCAAGCCCCACCCCAATCTCCGAACCTCATCTCGCCCCCTTGACCTGTCCGTCCTCCCTGGACTGACCTATCTCCTCCCTACCCCCCTACCTACACTCACCTTTACTGGCTTCATCCCCGCCTCTTCGACTTGTCTGCCTCCTCTCCACCTATCCTCTCCTCTATCCATCCTCTATCCGCCTCCCCCTCTCTCCCTATTTATTTCAGAACCCTCTTCCCCTCCCCCATTTCTGATGAAGGGTCTAGGCCTTCAATGGAGTCAAGATAGGTGGAGATAAGTTCGGTGGGGCAGCAGCAGGTGGAGACAATGGGTCGACCAGGGCAGTCAGGTTTGTGGATTTTGGGAAGGAGCTAGAAGTGGGCGGTGCGGGGTTGGGGAATGATGATGTTGGAGTCGGTGGGTGGGAGGTCACCTGAGGTGAGGTGGATGGTTTGGGAGATGATGGTTTGGTGGTTGGGGGTGGGGTCATGATCAAGGGGGCAGTAGGAGGAGGTGTTGGAGAGTTGGTGTCTGATCTCAGCGATGTAGAGGTCAGTGCGCCATACTACAACTGCACCTCCCAACTGTGGGTGAGAGGGGTGGAGAGGTTAAGGCGATTGATGTCTCGACCACAGTTGGCCCATACTCCTGTACATCTCAGCTGTCCTCGTTTTTCAAGGACCGCAACTTCTCCCCCTCAGTGGTTGAAAACGCCCTCGACCGTGTCTCCCTCATTTCCCGTAACTCATCCCTCACACCCCCTCCCTGCAATAACAACCAAAACAGAATCCCCCTCGTCCTCACATACCACCCCAGCAACCTCCGGATCCAACGCATCATCCTCCGACACTTCCGCCATCTGCAATCCGACCCCACCACCAAAAACCTTTTTCCCTCCCCACCCTTATCTGCCTTCCAGAGGGACCACTCTCTCTGTGACTCCCTTGTCCGCTCCACACTCCCCTCCAGCCCCACCACACCCAGCACTTTTCCCTGCAACCGCAGGAAGTGCTACACCTGCCCCTACACCTCCCCCCTCACCCCCATCCCAGGCCCCATGAAGACTTTCCACATTGGCAGATGTTCACCTGCACATCTGCTAATGTGGTATACTGCATCCGCTGTTCCTGTTGTGGCCTCCTCTACATCGGGGAAACCAAGCGGAGGCTTGGGGACCGCTTTGTAGAACACCTATGCTCGGTTTGCACTAAACAACTGCACCTCCCAGTCGTGAATCATTTCAGTTCCCCCTCCCATTCCTCAGACGACATGTTCATCCTGGGCCTCCTGCAGTGCCACAACGATGTCACCCGAAGGTTGCAGGAACAGCAACTTATATTCCGCTTGGGAACCCTGCAGCCCAATGATATCAATGTGGACTTCACAAGCTTCAAAATCTCCCCTTCCCCTACCGCATCCCAAAACCAGCCCAGCTCGTCCCCGCCTCCCTAACCTGTCCTTCCACCCACCTATCCCCTCCTCCCACCTCAAGCCCCACCCCCATCTCTTACCTACTAACCTCATCCCGCCCCCTTGATCTGTTCATCCTCCCTGGATTGACCTATCTCCTCCCTACCCCCCCACCTACACTCACCTTTACTGGCTCCATTCCCGCCTCTTTGACCTGTCTGTCTCCTCTCCACCTATCTTCTCCTCTATCCATCTTCTATCTGCCTCCCCCTCCCTCCCTATTTATTTCAGAACCCCCTTCCCCTCCCCCATTTCTGAAGAAGGGTCTCGGCCCGAAACGTCAGCCTTCCTGCTCTTCTGATGCTGCTTGGCCTGCTGTGTTCAGCCAGCTCTACACCTTGTTATCTCTCTTTGCATTACTCATTCTGTAATTTAAGCATTGTGATACTGTAACCCTGTCCTTCACAGTTTCAGTTAGATATGATTAGATGATGTAGTTGAACAATTCTCAGGTGCATTCTACTGCTTTGTTAAACCACTCTAACTAAGACATTTGAAGGTACCAGTTCCAAAATCTTTTAGTTGAAAGATTTAAGATAAATGGTGCTCCTGAGGGGTTAAGATTGATAACTTCCAACCCCAACAAAAAGCCCAATTTTTCTTCGAGACACTGACAAGCTGTCACATGCATTGATAAGCGGATTGCTGGTGGGTTTGATTTTGAATATGTCTTGGGGAGCACTGATTGTAGTTTTATGAACTTTAGTGTGTGCAGAGCTAGGATATGATAAATTCTGAGCCTCTGCAGTGAGCCGCAATGTGACTATAATCTCAGTAGTTATGCGCTGGTGTTCTACTAAGAGAAAAAAATCTGTTAGAAGATGCTCCTATAGAGTGATATTTGCTGTGTTTTGACTGATGATCACAAGTAATAATGATTTCTGGTATCAGCAGATCTTTCATTTGTTTTCGTTTAATGTTTTGAATGTCCCTATTCAATCAATTAATATCTATTAATCAATTAGTTAAGTGGCCATTCTGTTTCAAGCACCAGTTAGAGAAAAATCTGGGCTCAAAGAGAGTATATATTTAACTGCAGCAGAATGAAATGAACAGAATGCAGTTCAGCATGTTTAGCTATATCAGACCCACTGCAACAGTTTCCTTAAATTTCTGTTACCTGAAGGGTCAATTTTCTCCCATTTGTGCAAATGGCAAACACCATTCCAGAAACACACTGCACTTTTGCCATAATTAACAGAAGGATTAGTTTAATCAAATTGTACAGTCTCACAGTGAACTCTATATTAGAAGAGCTGCTTCATCAAAAATTTTCAAACTAATCTATGTCCCACCCCACTTCCATTCCTAGTTAAAGCAGTTAATGCCCACTGACAGGCTTTACCCTACAGCTGTTGGTATTAACTCAGCAATGGGTGGGTGTGAGAGGGCTTGCCAAGTATTGACCATGTCAGGTGTTGTTAGCACTTGCTGCTCAATCAGGGTTCTGACACCACGAAGGGAGGCCCCATCTTCCCTTTAACCGCACACCATAACCCCACTCCTGCCGTCAACCACCTCTAGCTTCGGATCCATGGATACCAGGCCTTAGATGAATGTGGTACCAGTAATAGCCACCACCTCTTGCCCCCTTGCTCTGCTGCTGTTCAATAGAATGCCTGCCTCTGAGTTCTTGGCACCTTGCAGGATCTAGGACATCTGCCTCTGTGGTTCCTAATTCTGTGCAGGGATCACCTGCATTCCAGTTTAGTGCATACGTCGCATTTCAGTTGATGTGCCTTCCCTACAGTATTGGGTGTTCTCCCTGGCCCCCAGCCAACAAGAGGATGCCTATCACCACCATTAAATACCGATCAATATTGCAGGTCTTTGACCTTTCATCAGAACTCTGTCTTATTTCCTTTATTTCATGTGACAGCTTTTCAGGGTCTTGCCAATCACTACTCCTCTTTCGATTCTCTATTTTTTGTGTCTTAATAACTCCTTTGGCTTTCCACTTTTTGTCATGTCTTAGAATAGAACAGAATACCCTTCATCCTTCATTGTCACATATACTCAAGTATAGACGTATATGGGTGCAGTGAAAAGTTTACAACGTCGCTCCACATGGCATCATCTTAGGTAAAAGTACTTAGGTACAGATCTTAGATGCAAAATAGAGAAGTAAGAGGAATAAAAAGGAAAATGGTTACGTTGCTTATAGTTTATTGTAGTGTAAGTTAGAAAAATGAGAAATAAAGTTAAAAAGATAAACATTACAGTGTTTCTATAAAGGGCCTGCAGTAGATCAGTGCAGAGGGCTTCCACACGTGGCTTGACTGGGCTCACAAGCTGTTAACTGCCCCCACTGGTACCGAGTCCAAAAACTGTCCTGTTTCGCTCAGGTCTCTAGCCCACTAGCCATCCCCGCTCCACTGGGGTCTCCAGCCCACTAGCCGTCCCCGCTCCACTCGGGTCTCCAGCCCACTAGCCTCTTCTGTCCTCTAGTCAATCACAGACATCTTCTTCTTCTTCTTCCTACACTGTCTTGCTTTTATTTATTCAAAATGCTTCTAACTTTTCCCAGTTCTGATGGAAGGCCACAGGTCTGAAACAGATTACACATGGAATACATGTCAAATAATGGCCAGCCCACCATGTTCCTGCTCACCTCAGACCCATTGTAAATATTGAGAAAAGATGTCAACCAGTCCACCTACCTTTAGACAGATTGAGGCTTTTAAATTCCCAATAATAGGCCACATCAGGATCTCATTCAGCCTCTGCAGTAAGAATATGCTTAGTGGAGAAAGGGAGAACGATTATGGTTAGCCTGCAACATTAACAGCTCAGGCTGAAAGGCAGCGAGGAAGAGAGGGCACCTCTCTTTAAGGATGTGACAAACAGAGAAAGAGCCACCCCAAAATGATATAGCCATTTTGTGCTTTCCCCATGTAACCCTCTTAAGCTTGACCCACCACCCCATTCCTGCCCCTCTCTAGGATCTTCGATTCTTCCACTGTCAAATTCCCTGAACCCATCTTCAAGTCCAGAAACCATCCTCTTCCACTCGGGACTCCTTGCAGTCAAAGCATAGTGCCCTTTATCTGAACGATGAAACATTTGTGAAAGACAGATAAGCTGTTACCACAAATAGAAATACATGAATATGAATAGTTGCAGAGTGATCAAGGCTGGGAACTCAATATTCAATAGTATTTGGTGTTCCAGAAGAATAGGCAAAAAATAAAACACAGGTGGAGCATCTTTGTTAATGAAGGATAGTAACAGTGCAGTGGTGATTAGTGATATAGGTGTGGTGATGTGGAAATAAGAAATAGCAAGGGGAAGAAATCATGGGTAGGAGTTAGTTCTGAAGAGTTGCCTCACTGGAGGACAAAATGTAAATCAGGAAATAATAAAGGGTGTAAGAAGGCCATTGCAATTATTATGAGTGATTTTAGTCTGCACATTTATTGGACAAATCAGATTGGCAAGGGTAATATAGAAGACTAATTTATAGAATGCATCTGAGATTGTCCTTGTTTAGAGCAATATGTTATAGAACTGACCCAGGAACAGGCTATATTAGATCGAGTCATGTGTAATGAGGTAGATTCTGTAAGAGATCCTATGGGTAAGGTTCCTCGAGGGTATAGTGATCACTATCTAGTGACAGTACAAATTCAGTTCGAGGAAAGTCAATTTGGGCCTTAGACCAATGTCCTCAAATTAAATAAGGACAATAACAGCAGAACTGAGTCAGCAAAACAGGCTGGTAAAATAGACGAAGGGGAAAGTCAGTGGATGAGCAGTGGCAGACATTTGAGCATAACAGCCAGCAAAAATCTATTCTGGTCAAAAAGAAGGCTCAGTGAGAAAGATGAACAACCTATGATTAACAAAGGTGGTCAAGGAGAGTATCCGAGCGAAAAGCGAAGGCATAAAAAAAAGTGCAAACTAGTGCCAGGCCAGAAGACTGCAAATTTTTTTAGGAATCATCAGTAGGTGACTAAAAGCTCATCAAGAGGGCAATAGTTGATTATGGAAGTAAATTTGCAACAAGTATAGAATCCCACTTTCCTGGCTGTCAGTTTTGTCACGTTTCATGCAGAGTTTCACTTTGTGAAACCTAGTGAGTTCCCTCACTACATCTTGTCAAACTCATCTCATTACCACCCCAACCCTTACCCATGCCACTTTTCCTGTCTGTTTCTAGGGCCATACCACCACTCAACATACCCACAACAGTTCACAACTATCAGGATATCCCAGAATGCACCAACTTGATCATTAATAGCCCGTTGCGCTCCCTGAGGAGTGCTATTAATCCCGAGCTGCCTTGCACCATGCTGGCATTTGCCTTGGGCATGGTAGATATGGGACAGTTAGTGCCTTATTTTACATGCAGAGACCTGGAGGTCCTAATCAATCAGATGATGCCAAGGCAAGATGTCCTCTTCCTTCAGGACGAGAAAAGAAGGTCATGATACTTGATCATGCCAGTCAGGTCTGATGTTGCCACCTGGGTCAGTGCAGTCATCTGAAAGGATGCAAAGCAATGTAGGAAAAAGGTCAATGACCGAAAAAATGCAGCACAGAAGGATCTGGGTGCCCTTGTGCATGAAATACAAAAAGTAAGCATGCATTTTCAGCAAGTAATTAGGATAGCAAATGGAATTTTTCCCTTTATTGTGAAGGGATTGGAGTTTAAAAATAGGGAAGTCTTGTTACAACTGTGTACAGTTTGTTTTTTTGTTGATGTATTGTTGTCACATATACCGAGATACAGTGAAAAGTGTTGTTTTGAGTGCTATAAAGGCAGGTCGTACGATACAAAGGGTAGTAGTACAAAGCGCAAATACAGTGTTACAGCCACAGAGAAGGTGCAGACAGAGAGAGATCAATATCAACATTTGAGGGGTCTTGTTCAAAAGTCTGATAACAGCGGGGAAGAAACCGTTCTTGAATCTGTTTGTTTGTGTATTCAAGCTTGTATATCTTCGGCCAGGCAGAAGAGGGTGGAAGAGAGTATAACTGGAGTGGGATGGGTCTTTGATTATGTTGGTTGTTTTCCCAAGGCAGTGAGAAGTCAATGGAATCAATGGATGGAAGGCTTGGACTGGGCTGTGTTCATGATTCTTTGTAGTTTTTGTGGTCTTGGGAAAAGCAGTTGCCATACCACACTGTAATGCATCCAGACAGATGCTTTCTATGGTGCATCTATTAAAATTAGTAAGATTCTTTATGATCATGCCAAATTTCCTTAGCCTCTCGAAGAAGTAGAGATGTTGATATGCTTTCTTGACAATTGCATTGACATGAATGGATCAGGACAGATTGTTGGTGATCATTAATCCCAGGATCTTGATGCTGTTGACCATCTCCATGGTGATGGGGGTGCCCTCCACTCCACTTCCTGAAGTCAATGACCAGTTCCATCATTTTGCTGACATTGACAGAGAGATTGTCATTTTTTCACCATGCCGCTAAGCCCTTTCCTGTCTTCTGTCTTGTCCTTGTTTGAGATCCGACCTACAACAGTGGTATCATCAGCAAATGTGTATATGGAGTTGGGATGGAATTTGGCCACACAGTTTTGAGTGTATAAGGAGTACAGTAGGGAGCTGAGTACGTAGCCTTACGGGGCACTAGTGTTGAGGAATGGAGGTAGTTTTGCCTATTTTTACTGATTGCACTCTATGTGTTAGGAAATAGATAATCCAGTTACAGAAGTGAGGAACTGAGAGGCGGTGGGGCAGGGTGAGGAGGGGTTGTTAGTGAGGGCACACATGGAGCAGGTTGTACAGTTTTGCTCCCCATATTTCACAAAAGGATATATTGGCATTGGAAGCAGTTCAAAAGAGATTCACTAAGGTAATTACTGGGAGGAAGGGACTGACTGATCAAGAACAGCTAACTAATTAGGGCTTTATTCATTAGAATTGAGAAGAATGCGGTATAATCTCATTGAAACATAAAAGATTCTGAAGGGGCTTGACAGGGTAGAAGTTGAGAAGATGTTTCCACCAGTGGGGGAGTCTCAGAATGGAGGACATAGTTACAGAAGAAGGTGACACTTATTTAAAACTGAGATGCAAAGGTATTTCTTCTCCCAGAATATAGCGAATGTCTGGAATTCTGTACCCCAGAGAGTAATCGAAGCTAGATCACTGAAAATATTGAGAAGACGTTGATAGATTTTTGAAATTTTGGGATGTTGAGGGATAAGCCAGTTGAGGTGTGGGGTAGATCAGCCAAGGTCTTGCTGAATGGTGGGCTAGGCTTGAAGGACCAAATGGCCTACTTCTATTCCCATTTCTTACATCTGTATGTCCCAGATGGTAAAGTGCGGATGCTGCAGAAATGACTAAGTAGTTGGTCCATCAGATTGGTTGGCAGTTGTCAAGGGCTGGACATTTTATGTCTGAGGGGCGGGAATCTGACTGCCACTTGTGAAATATGTTCCCAGCATATGATCACCGTTAGCAGCCAGTTACATGCTCAGCGATGTACTCACTGCCAACTGAACTGGAGAATGGGACGGAGACCCCATTAACTTATTTTCTCTCTGTACATCTGCTTCTAGATATCCAGAATATTGCCAGCATTTTCTCATTTCATATTTAAAACGTTACCTGCCTTGTGCATTTTAGTTTTAAGTCAGAAGATCAGTCGTGAGTATTTCCATTTCACTTAATAGTTGAGCTCATGTCTCTCCTGAGTCCAATTGCAAATACAATGCTGAAATATCGAAACCTTTTGTGTTAACATTCAATCCGCTTGAAACCATTTGTATGGATCTCCTACACACAATGGAGAAATAAATTATTCTCCCTTATGACCCAGACTCAAACCCATGCAATTTTTTTTTACCATCGAGTCATTAACGTACAAAATTATTTACAGAATTAGTAGAAATTTTCTAATAGACCACTTTGAATCCATGTACCACATTCTCTAAAAATTCACCTCTGCTTGTTTTCTAGCTAAGCCAAGTCTTCATTTTCTCTCATCCCTGACATTTTGTATCAGTGTGGCTCTCATCTTTGCTCTCTAATATTCAAAGTCTGCATACGGCAACTGTTTTGTCATTGATTTCCAGAGCTGGTTTGAGTGCATTAGCGTTCCTCTTCGCTGTTCAATATTTCTATGACAGTGTTTATTCTGAATGACAAAGATATTCCCAGACTTCTGTTCTCTATATGCAACTATACCGGTCCCTTCTACCTCTAATATATTTGAGGAACTCTTAGATTTGTTGTTTAAAGGTAGACTTCCTCAGTAGCATCTAGTGCTTTCACATTGACCTAATTTTCTACATTCTGAATTTGCTACCAGTTCCAACGTACTCTAATCTTGAATTATTTTCCCTCTGCCATCTTGATTGGCTCTTACATTTCTAGTGTTATCCTCAAGCATGAAGTACGCGCCTTGATATCTCAAACAGTACTCTGTTAAACATTGGATCACTCAAATTTCCTTTTGTCTCCAAGCTGGCTGATTTTGAAAATAGTACTATCTGCTCAGGCATCATCTCCCCAATCTTAAAAAATGTTACCTGCTTCTCGTCATAAATTAATCCCTCTGTCCTTGCAAACTATTGCCTCATCACCAATCTTCCGTTCTTTATGCCAAATCCTCAAATAAAATGCTAGAGTTTATTATAAAAGGTGTGATAACAGAGTATTTGGAAAGCATTAATGGGATTGAACAAAACCAACATGCCTTTATGAGACTTCTTACTGCACTGTCATCTCACCAAACTTGCCTTCTGCACTGGAGCATTCTGTGACTAAGCACTTAGCCTCTCTTCTCTACGCTACTGGGAATCAGACCATCTCAGTTACAAAGTAGTTAAGCCAATAACATGGATTGTCTTCCATGTGTATGGTACAGTAGAGGCCTTAATTTGCCCGATTAGACCTGGCTCAGAGAAAGCACAGTGCGGAGCTGGAAGAACGCAGCAGATCAGGTGGCATCAGAGGAGTAGGAAAGTTGACGTTTCAGGTCGGGACCTGGCTCAAGCCTTTCAGGGACTTTTGACTTAAAATGATAGATTTAGGAGCAGAAACAGCAACTTTAAATAAACTGTAAAATGATGCATGAGGGTTTCAGCCTCAGCTAGGCTGAGGCTGGATTGGAGGTTGACAATGTTAGAGGTAGAATTATGTGGCCATAAGAATATAAGAATAGGAGCAGGCTTTTTATCCTTTTCGCCTGTTTCGCCATCTCAGCCTTCAGCCAATAGGAAACTATGAGCTGAATAGTTGCATGAGAGGAGTGAGTTTTGAAACTCAAGCTCATCACATGAGACTAGTGACCAGTGTTGGGATAGTGGCACCTTGGTAAGTGAGACCAGGTGGGTATTCTTATTGTGTAGCCTGAATTAACAATTGGACTTTAGTTTATAAGAAGAGTGCCAATAATACAAGGAAAAAGGTAAGATCCCTGATATATGATCAATGTTCTTTTATCGAGAGAGAGGAAACAGGAAAAGAATAATTTAAGCGTAAGTTATGACAACGCAGCTTGACCAGGTAGAATCCTCACCCTGGGTGAAGAGTCAGAGTGACCAGAATGACCACTTGAGCAGGAAACATCTCCAGCTGTAGCTACTGGAAATCCATGTTTTGGATCTGAAGATGTTATGGATTAAACACCATGCTGAAATTTTCATGGATAGCAAGCACAGTGAATCGATCGCAGAACAGGTAAAGAGTGCACAGGCAATATATGAACACTGGAGTACTGTATATGCACCAAGGATGTAATGCAGGAATCCCCTGGGGCCATCTCCTTTTCTAATAGATTTTCCATTTTGGATGCTATTGGAAGAGATGGTTTCTGAGGAGAATGCAATAAGAGTTAAATCCATTGCATCAGGAATCACTAAGCTGCATGGGATGGAGGGTGGAGAAAAAAAGAGCAGGAGAATAGTGGTGATCGGGAATTCTATTTTAAGCAAAATAAACAGGCATTTCTGTGACTGCATGGCATCTTGCTTCCCTGTGCCAGGTTCAAGGATGTCACTGAGCAGCTGTAGGACAATCTGAAGTGGGAGGGTGAACATTCAATGGCTGTTGCTTATATTTTATTTATACTTATATTTATTTATTTCTTGTCATGTGTACTGAAATACACTGAAAAGCTTTCTTTACAGTGATAGAAGCAGATCACAGTAAGCAAAGGATGTACAGATCAAAAAGACTTAGACAGAGGCATACAGGTTACATTGCACAGGGTGTGCTCTAGGTGAGATCATTGTTAGCAAGATCAGCATTATTTGAGGCCAGAGAGTCCTTTCAACTGTCTGACAATGGCAAGGAACCTGAACCTGCTCGTGCATGTATTCAGGCTTCTGTATCTTCTGCCTGATGGAAGAGGTTATAGGAGATCATTGTCTGTGCAATGGGTCTTTGATGATGTTGGCCACCTTTCTGTGGCAGTGAGCCGTGTAAATGGAGTCCACAGATAGAATGTTGGCTTCCATAATGGTCTGGACTGCATCCACTACCTTCTGTAGTTTTTGACGGCCCTGAGCAGAGCAGTTGATATACCAGGCCATTATGCGTCCATATAGTATGCTTTCAATGGTGCACCTGTAGAAATTGGTGAGGGACAAATTTCCTGAGCTGTCTTGAGGAAGAAAAGACATTGTTGTGCCTTCTTGACTGTCACATCTATGTTGGAAGTCCAGGACAGGTTGTCGGTTATCATCACTCCATGGAATTTGATGTTCTTCATCCTCTCAACCTCAGTTCCGGTGATGGAGATGTGGGCCTGAAGTCAATGATCAGTTCCATAGTCTTGCTGATGTTGAGAAACAGATTGTTTTCATTGCACCACATCACCAAGCCCTCTATCTCCTTCCTGTAGTTTGACTCATCGTCATTAGATATCCATCCCACTACGATGGTCTTGTCAGCGAACTTGTAGATGGCGTTCATTTGGAATTTAGCGACACAGGCATAGGTGGAAAAGGAGTACAGTAGGGGGCTGAGGACACATCCCTGGGGGGGCAGTATTGGGTGTTATTGAGAAAAACAATTGGAAATAACCAGCTAAGTCTATTTATACTGGAGGTGGAGAGAGTGAAATCCTGCTGGTGATGAAAGATAGTGGTAGCTCTCATTGCTGGAAATTTTTCTTATTCTCTGCTAATATCCATTCAGATCTTTGAAAATGGAAGTTGGTTACCAACCCTTCAATATACTTCTGTTGGAGTCAGGCAATTGAGGTTGGTGAGGTCATACTGTGTGTGAAATTCTCACAATATTTACATGTATGACAATGTAAACTGCACTGCAAAGAGTAATTAAAATGCTCTGAGATGATTCTGCCATACCAGTGTTGGCATGACACTCTAGAAAGCCTAGTAGAGATAACTGGAGCCAACAGCTGACGCTTTTTTTATAAATAAATATTTACAAAGATGTGCATTTATTAAATTATCTTTTCATTCAATAGTATAGTTTTAAACTATTTCTGTTTATAAGAATAACAAGTGACGTCCACCCCCAGGTGCAGGGACAGAAATCACTGGCCCTGGTGCTGTGTCTGCCCCAACCCCCGAACTGTGGGTCATGTAGCTCCCCGGGTCCAATTTATTTTTTTATTATTCATTAATAGGGTGGGAACATCACTGGCTTAGGCAGCATTTATTGCCCATTCCTAATTGCCAAAAGGGCAATTCAGAGTCAACCACATTGCTGTGGGTCTGGAGTCACATGCAGGGCAGGGCCATTTTCCTTCCCTAAAGGCTGTAGAACCTGGTTTGCTTCGGGACGTGGTCGAGCAGTTTCAAGGCCGAAGAGATTATGAGAGAGTTGCAGTGGGAGAGAGATTCCCTGAGGTTTGTCCGGAGGGAGGAGGGTAACTTCTTCAGGGTAGGCATCCTTAGAAGAGGCTTCGCAGTGGGGTTAAAATTGTATCAGAGATAAAAGGTACTGCAGATGCTGGAGAATCCGAGATAACAAGGTGTGGGGCTGGATGAACACAGCAGGCCAAGTAGCATCATAGGAGCAGGAAAGCTTCTATCCGCCTCCCCCTCTCTCCCTATTTATTTCAGAACCCTCTTCCCCTCCCCCATTTCTGATGAAGGGTCTAGGCCCAAAACATTAAGCTTTCCTGCTCCTATGATGCTATGTTCTTCCAGCCCCACACCTTGTTATCTCAGATTCTCCAGCATCTGCAGTACCTTTTATCTCTCTCCATTACTGAATCAGATAGGTTTTTCCAACATTTGACAATGGATTCATGGTCATCCTTCCAGATATATTTAATTCCAGATATTTTTTATTGAATTCAAATTCCACCACCTGCCATGGTAGGATTTGATCCCAGGTCCCCAGAACATTAGCTGGACCTCTGCACTAACAGTCCAACGATAAAACCACTAGGCCATCGCCTCTCCATACTTGTTCCTGATGTGTTTCCTGTCGTGAGCTTTTCACACCAATTATATACAAATAATGTGCAACCAAAAGATGAGGCTATCAAATGCAACTTTTATCTTCTTCTGTGATATTTCAGTTCATTCCTTGCTGTAATTTGATATCATGGTCTGAGACATTGGTTGGAATATCATATCGAGTGTGGGAAATGAAAATTAAATCAGTTTCCTGGTGTTGAACAAATGGAAACAGCATTGAGTTACAATTTTCATGGGGAGATGTATTGATATGGAGATGGCTGCAGTTCAGTCAGTGGCTGCAGAGTCAGAATGGGCTGAAATTTTGGCCCGATTTGAACTCATTTCAGGAACCATTCCTGTGATTGCTCAGTTAAACTTCAGGCTGGATTACTGTATTTCATGATGTTGCCGAGATCCTGGGCCCAATGCAGCCCCTCTTCTTTCGCACAGTGATCTCAAAATCATGTTGGAGTTAGAGGAGACCCTGTCGTCAGAAGTTGACAGGAGAAGGTCATCCACACTATTCAAACAGGCATGGATGGACATTACTGCCACAATCAATGGCAGGAGTGTGGTGAGATGGAGAAGGACTTGGGTCAAGATCAGGTTTCATAATCTGATAAGCTGTGGGAAGGTAAGCACAATCCCAAATACCCAGAGCAAGTCTCCAGGTTTTCATTCTTCAGCAGAAACACCAGCTGAAGAGCCTTAATGCACACACTGCTCCTAAACATGAAAAGACTATGTGTTCAGGGCTTTTTACTAACTCTCAGAATGAATAAGAGCCAGAATGCTATTGAGAACCCGCCAGTCCTGAAAAATGATACTTTTACTGAAGACAGGCAGGTGCCATTGGCCACAGAGCCTTGCTGTACTTTATCACAATCTGTCTTGTGCTTCCAGGAGAAACAGACACATGTACCAGTCCAGGCAGTTGGAGAAGTACATATGTAAATACGATATATTCTTAAAAATGGCCATGGCAATGGTTAATTGAGAACTGCAAATAGCCAAGATTGTTGACCAGGAAGAAATCACCTCTGTCAAAATGGTCATTCACAATGAAGTTGGGGAGCATGGAGGGTAATGAACTCATTGATATTGTTTGTTGGACACCATCCTGTCATCCTGAGTTGCATTGAGAAGCACCAACACCCAAAATCCTAAGTGTCTCTGCTCTTGTAATAATACACTCAACTGCAGAATACCGACTCAGATATGCAACTAATTTGTCCACACCAAACTTATCGATGTACAACTCAGTTCAAAAATGTACATCATCGCTGGTACTCTTCAAAAATCACACCTCCCCTGACTCCCATTCCTGAGCAAGGTTGCATCTTCTTCTTCAATATTGTAAGGTTAATTTCAAGACATAAAGTACTCAAGAAGGTCTGTGTCACTTCAATTGCTTCCTCATCTGACCAGCAGTATGCCTTCTCCTGTACCACTATATATGGATAAATCCACCTTGCCAAGTAGGAACAGCTGAGGGCCTACTGCAGAAGGAGTGACAGAAAAAAAGCATCCACTCAGAATTATTCATTACAATTAACTATAACTATAATTATAATTAACCAATTCACCGTAATTCACTGAGATCCCAAGTTGACCAACTGTCCTGTATTTTCTGTGATTGTCCTGTAATTTGTCATTTAACCTTGTGTCTTGAGTCATGTTTACCCAGAATATGTTAAATCCTGGAATTCATTCATCTCGTTCTAGGATGTGTTGGCATTCCAGTGGGTTTCCAGGATTGGGATGAGTGGGTTGTCTGCCCTAGCATTACCAAACTCATTTCAAGTTGTGTCCCCAGGGTTCCTCCCTGAACCGTCCCCTCCCTTCCAGTCCTCAAATTTGTCCCTGAATTAATCAGATTTTCAGCTTCATCCCCACTTATGCCAGCTTTTACAGGTCCACCAGCAACTCCCCAGATGTTTGTCACAAGTTCATCAGTGTCCATTATTTTATGCCTTGAGAGTTAACTGTGGTGCCGCCCAAAAATGGCCAAAAAAATTAGTCCATTGACTAAGCTTGAAGGTAGATTTACAGAACTCCATCTCGTCACTTACAAAGCTATTGATTGACTCTGTGATAATGTACGTGTTAAAAAATAAAAATGTTGGTTGGTAACCTAACTGTCCTTTGGAAAGGGTAATCTTCAATCTGGTCTGTTTCCCATTTATCAATTCGCTCACTGATGCCGTAAAATATTGGCAATTAAAGTAAACACAGACTGCTTGCTTTCGACATCAGAGAGCACATTAATCCTGGTAATAACCAGTGTCTGTTTCAATTCAAACATGTAGTTTGTATTGTATGAGGGAATTCAATATGAAAAGTGGCAGTTGGTTTATTACAGTCAGATATGCGCACAAAAAATGACTAAATTGATATTTTATTCATCATTCATTTATGTATAACAGTGCAGTAAATGCTTGCCCATAATATTGACTGTAAGCTGAATATTGTTGTCAATATATGTATTTTATAAGTTTACCAATATTGTAAAGGATAAATTTAACTTTCATTAAAACACCAAGACTCAAATTCAAGTGGACAAATCATCCCCTGGTTTATTATTTTCCTAAATATTATTGTCTGCATACATGTGTTTTTCAGTTTAATTTTAAAACATTACTGCTGCAGACATGTTCTACTTATTGGATGTGGTCATCTCGTCCCCTACAAATTTGTAATGGTAAATTGTGCTGTAAACAACCCTGTACTTTGCCATAAATCTCTCTTGTTTGTTGAAGTAACTTCTTGTTGGAATTCTGGAAAGACAAGCATGAAGAATGATGTAGTTATTTCTACTGAAAACTCCAGGATCCTACGCTGTTCGTCACCATTATCAGCAGTGCTCCTGTTATGTCAAAGTGGTACAGTGCACGAGAGAGGTGAAACAGATGGATACAATGCTGTAGCTATATTTTACCGCATTCTTACTGTGCAAGATTTAATCGAGTATCAAAGTTTGGGTTTCACTCCAAGTTGCAGCCATTATTCAGTAGCAACTCTCTCCTCTGAGTTAGAAAATTGTCAGTTCAGGATCCACTCCAGAGACTTGAACACAAAGCCTGGATGAGCAGTCCAATGCAGTATTCAGGAAGTTCTGCACTGCTGTGATGAAAATTAAACCTAATTTGCTGAAATTCGGTCTGACAATTGCTATGTGCCTTTAGCTCATGCTCGTTTAAAATGATGCAGAATGCACACAAACTTTCTGCTGTAAGTTCACAATCATGCAGATGGCATGTGGTTCAGCAGTCAACATGGGGCTGAATGGCTGTATCCTCCGACAATGCAGGTTTGTGCAGAGCTTGTATCATTTAAAACTATTGTCCTTTTCTTAAAGCAGAACTTATTGAAAGGAGAGGTGAATTCCAGTTGAACAGTTGGCTGTAAATGCTTGAAAGACAAGTATGTCGCTGCTGCAATGGCACAACCGTAGAAACGTAGAAAATAGGTGTACGAGTAGGCTGTTCGGTCCTTTGAGCCTGCTCTGCCATTTGTTATGGCTAATAATCCAACTCAATAGCCTGTTCTTGCTTTTTCTCCATATCATTTGATCCCTTTAGCACCAAAAGCCATATCCACTGGGGCACAACAGGTCAGAAAGTGCGCCCCAGTGTCCCTGAATGCTATACCAGGGCAAGACGTGATTCGGGTTTTAAAGATTTTCTCCCCGTAGGAGCCAAGAAGCAATCTGGCAAAGTATTGAGACATACTGGTCAGATAGATATGGAGATAAATGCCAGCAGTGACCAAGCATCTGGTTACAATGTATAAAAAGTTAATTATCTCACACAAGTGCCCAAAGCCGATGAACATTTCTTCACATGTCATATTGTACATGAACTGCAGCACTAACCTCACACACTGCTCCATTCACGACACTTCTGCAATTCCCGACCAACAATCTTTATCAACCATGACTCATAGTTCATGATCATTGCTTCACTTCATTCACACATATTTAAGAGTGCTAGAAGCTGCAAGTTCACAATTCAGAGCCTTGCCTACCCCAGGTTTGGGCTCCAGCAGTGTGACTTTTCTGTGAAAATCCTGGTTCATTTCTCACACTCTCAACTTTGTATTTTCTCTCCCTGTAGGAGAAGAAGATCAGAACTCTGGGGAGTAGTAGTCTAGCCCTCTGGTGATAGTCATAGAGTCATAGAGATAGACAGCACAGAAACCAGACCGTAGAGCTGGATGAACACAGCAGGCCAAGCAGCATCAGAGGAGCAGGAAGGCTGACGTTTCGGGCCTAGACCCTTCTACAGAAAGTCACAGAGTCAGAAAGTCTTCATTTTCTGAAGAAGGGTCTAGGCCCGAAACGTCAGCTTTCCTGCTCCTCTGATACTGCTTGGCCTGCTGTGTTCATCCAGCTCTACACCTTGTTATCTCAGATTTTCCAGCATCTGCAGTTCCTAATATCACAGAAACAGACCCTTTAGTCCAACTCGTCCAATACGACCAGATATCCCATATAAATCTAGTCCCATTTGCAACATTTGGCCCATATGCCACTAAACCCTTCCTATTCATATACCCATCCAATGCCTTTTACATATTGCAATTGTACCAGCCTCCACCACTTTATCTGGCAGCTCACTCTATACATTCACCACCCTCTGCATGAAAATGTTTCCGGTTAGGTCGCTTTTAAATCTTTTTCCTCTCACCTTAAACCTATGCCCTCTAGTTTTGGATTCCCCCACCCCAGAGTGAAGACCTTGCCTATTTAGCCTATGCTTCCCCATTTTGATGGCCACTGTAACATATTCCCACGTGGACACATAGGAAGAGATCTTGCCACTGATATCAGGAATGACCTGCTGCAGAAGCCATATTCCGTATTTACCAACAAGGACATGTTATTCCCATTGGATTCAATCATGTTAGGACACCTTCATGTCTCACTCAGTAAAATGCTGCCCTGATTAAAGGCAATCACTCTTATCTCCTAAATAAAAACCAAACAGATGCTATAAATCAGAAACAAAATCAGAAATTGCTGGAAAAGCTCAGCAGGCCTGGTAGCATCTGTGAGTGAAGTTCCTGTTCTGAGGAAGGGTCACGCGACCCGAAATGTTAATTCTGAATTCTGCCAGGCCTACTCAGCTATACCAGCGATTTCTGTTTTTGTTCACTCTCATCTCCTGTTTGAAATTCAACTCCTCTGTCTCTATTTGGGCAAGGACTGTAGTAAGTTCTAGAATGAATGGCAATGATGGAAATCAAATTAACTATGGGGTAATTTAAATTCATTCAGAGGATGTAGCCTTCACTGACTGGACCAGCATTTATGGAATGGGATATTGTCACGTTTTTCCTTAGGTGCCTCATTTAAAGTCCAAGGTAAAGCTGCATAAGCTGCTTCAATGTTGTAATGAAAACTGTCAGTGGAGAATATCAGGTCAATGGAGAGGGATTTCACTTGACCTCATGGCTGCATTTGACTGCATGTGACATCAAAGAGCCCTGGCAAAACTGGAGCCAATAGGAATCAGGGGACAAACTCTCCCGCTTGTTAGAGTCCTACCTGGCACATAGGACAATGGTTGTGGCTATTGGAGATCAATCATCTCAGCTCCAGGACATCTCTGCAGGAGTTCCAACCAGGCTAGACCCAACCATGCTTCAGCTGCTTCACCAATGACATTCCCTCCATCATAAGGTCAGAAGCGGGGATGTTTGCTGACGATTACACAATATTCAGGATCATTTGCAACTGCTCAGATGTTGAAGCAGTCCATGTCCAAATGCAATAAGACCTGGACAATATCCATACTTGGGCTGACAAGTGGCAAGTAGCATTCATGGCTCACAAGTGCCAGGAAATGACAATATTCAATAAGAGACGACCTAACCAATGCTCCTTGACAGTTGATGAGGTTACCTTTACTGAATCCCCCAGTATCAATATCTTGGGGGTTACCATTGACCAGAAATTGAACTAGACTAGCCATTGAAATGTAAGAGCTAAAAGATCAGGTCAAAAGCTAGGAATTCTACAGCGAATAACTCACCTCCTGCCTTCCCAAAGCCACTTCACCAACTACAAGACACAAATCAGGAGTGTTACGGAATACTCCCCACTTGCCTGCATGGGTGCAGATCCAACAACACTCAAAAAACATGACACCATCCAGAACAAAGGTGCCTGCTTGATTAGCACCACACCCACATGCAGAATCCTCATTTCCAATCTCCCTTCTGCATCTTTATTCTCAAAGGCTACCTGTATTTTAAGAGCTGGAGAATATTTTGCAGCAAAATGTTAATTGCATATACCTCATAGCTAATTCAGAGCACTCATAACCTTGGATTATAGATTTAATGATTTCCCAGATGTCCTGTAATTTGATTTACTGAATGAAGCAAGCGGATAGCAGGGTTTATCAGAGCTGAGCAATTGTCAGCTGTTTGTTTGTTATTGCTCAGAAGAATTTGTCTCGGAGTTTTGGAAGTGATTCCCAGAGTATTGGAGTTTATTTCTGTTATCTGGAATTTTTGCCTTGATTTATAATGCCATGCTGTTTTGAAGGTTGTATCAGAGATAAAAGGTACTGCAGACGCTGGAGAATCCGAGATAAAGAGGCTTTGCAGTAGGGTTAAATATGTATCAGAGATAAAATTTTTGCAGTGGGGTTAAAATCATATTCAGCCTGGGAACCCTGCAGCCCAATGGCATCAATGTGGATTTCACAAGCTTCAAAATCTCTCCTCCCCCAACCGCATCCCAAAACCAGCCCAGCTCATCTCCACCTCCCTAACCTGTTTTTCCTGCTCCTATGATGCTGCTTGACCTGCTGTGTTCATCCAGCCCCATGCTTGTTATCTCTGTTTTGAAGGTTGACAGGTGGGAAATGCCAGTATGCATGGTTAAGAACGCATTGAATTTGCTTCTAGGCAAATCCTAACAGCAACCTGGCTGTCTCATGGAGGTTTAACTACACACTCATGAACCAATTAAGTGTGGAATGTGGACATATTGATATATCCTGACATGCCATTATTTTGGATATTTTAACTTCCTGCACATACCATTAGTTGCTTATTATGACCGTTAAGATTCCTCCTGAATTGTGGGTTATGGTGTAAAATCTTTCTATAAATATGGAAGTGGTTTGATTTTCATAACATTGGTATTCTTGGACAGAATTTGCCAGCCTCTGAAGGAGATGAGTTACAAGAATCACTTGGTAAAATATGGTAATATTGGAAAATTAGATTAAAAAAATCCTCAAAGTTGAGGGAAAAAAAGCCTGACTTTCCACCCAAGGTTTAATAGCAAGATAAGAATCTTGTTAGTGAGCAGCAAGAGGCCTACTTTCATGCATTTACATTTCATTAATAACTAATCTCATCTCATTTCTATTTGCCCATGTAGCAGGGAGAAAATAAACAGCAACAGTTCCCAACATGAAAACCTGGTAGTTCTAGCTTGCCACTTAGTTATCCAAGGCCTCTATCATGGTCAATATTCTCCAACATTCCAGGATATAACGCATGGGCAGTGACTGCCAGCATTCTTTGTCCACATACAGACAAGCACCAGCAACTTCCTCATGTCACATCTCAAACTCAATAGAATACAGTTCACGACATCAATGCCGCCCTTTGAAGTGCACTAATACATTACATTATAAAGCTGCTGGCAGGTTGGCTTTGTGTAGAAGGACAGGCACCTATCATATGCTTTGGACCAAGGTGCAGCTCAAGGCTGTTAGCTTCCTTTCTGAGTGCTCATTCACTTTGTGCCTATTTAAATGCTCACAGTATGTCAGCCTTGCTTTACCTTGTCTTGTCTTCCCTAATCATGCAAGCATTAAGCCAGTCAGTTTATCACATTTGTCTGCAATGATCAGTCAAAGGGGGAGGCAAGTATTGCACCATGCTATGGCAATGTCACGCCTGCAGTATGTGCCAGGAACTTGTGTGGCAAACATGCTACATGAGCTTCGACCGAATGACTATGTCTCAAAGTGTAAGGGGAGTACTCCTCAGTTAAGGGACTGTCATCAGTGAGAGGAAACTGGTACAGTAAGCCCAGGGCACTGTCTGATCTCTGGAGTTTTGACGAGTCCAGTTGGCTGATCAGAGTTGAGTGTCCATATTGTTACAGTCCAGGGAATGGGCCACAGACAGTCCTACAGGTCAAGCAGGAATTGGATATCAGGGGCTCTGGCAGTGATTTTCATATTCTCTCTGGTCGTGACTGAGGTGACAGAGAAATTACAGGCCAGTCAGTCTAATCTCTGTGGTGGGAATGTTATTAGAAAGATTTCTGACGGACAGAATAATCTGCTGTTGGAAAGACAAGACTTAACCACAGATAGTTAAAGAAAGGTTTTGTTTGAAAAATTTGATCAAATTTTGAAGATGTACCCAGGAGAATTGATGAGAGCAATGCATACAATGTTGTCTACATGGACTTTAAAAGACTTTTGTTAAGGTGCCTTCAGACAAACTGGTAAAGAAAGTAAAAGCCCACGGGTTCAAGGTAAAGTAGCATGTTGAATCCAAACTTGGCTCAGAAGTGGGAAGTGGAGGGTTGTGGTAGACGAATGTTTCTATGAATAGAGGTCCGTTTTCACTGAGGTTCTGCAGGGCTGCAGCACTTGTTATTAGTGGTGAGCATGAATGATTTGGAAACAAATTTACAGGGTATGATCAAGAAGTTTGCAGATTATATGAAAATTAACAGGACGAAAAATAGAAAGGAGAAAAGCTGAAGACTGCATAAGAATATTAACAGATTGGTCAGGTGGGCAGAGTCCTGGTAAATGGAATTCAACCCAGAAAAGTATGAGCTAATGCATTTCGCAGGGGTAACAAGGCAAGACATTACACTAAAAATAGTTGGATCCTGGAATATATTGAACATCAGAGGGACCTTAGTGTGCATATACACAGATCCCTGAAGGTAGCAGGGCAGTTAGATAAGGTGATTAAGAAGTTGTATGGGATGTTTGCCTTTATTAAACAAGGCATAGACTACAAGATTATGCTGGTTGGCCATAATTGAAGTACTGCTTGCTGTTCTGGTCACCACACTATAGGAAAAAGGTGATTACACTAGTACAGGGTTTCAGTTCACTGAAAATCAAGAGGGCATCATCACAGGCCATTGCTGTGATGTTGGTAGTGGGTGGGAGTGGAGTGATCATGGTTGCCAGCACTCTGGTTTCAGCAGGAAGACAGTACAGAACTATATTTGTCATTAGTTAGCTGTATGCCTAGAGCTAGGGGTGGAATGTGGGGAGATGAGGATTTAAATGTCTGAGTTGAGTGGGAACATGGGAGAGACATTGACAGTAAAGGCAAGGCAGAAAGGAAAATAAAGGTTTTGGAGGTGACCTAGGTTGAGAGGCTGAGCCTGTGACTCATTCTATGAAGTACTACCTGTGTTGCCTTCTGTCCTAATCCACATTGCAAGTGTGCAATCAAAATGAAAAAAAAAACACCACTCCCAGAGCTGGTAGCATAACTTCATTTCTCTGACAAAGCAAACTCTATTTGTAAGTGAGGTGAGCACTTTTTTAGGTAAAGAGGCTTGCAACACAGTGTAGGGTAAAGACATCTAATATAACCCAATTTTGTGTGTGAACCACACATATTGAGCAACTGCCTTGTAAAGTCTCTGCATCAGTAGGCATTTTTGCCACTGCCAAATGCAAGACAGTATGAGACCATACTATAAAGCATGGTGTATTCATAATGAAGTGAATGGCACAGAATTTTGTGAGATAATTCGTTGGAATGCATGGTGAGAAACCTTCCATGAAACCCCTCAAAACTGACACTCAGGCAACTTTCAACCCGTAACCTCTAACAGTGCAGGAGCACTTTTCTACCATGACATATGTATTTAAAAATGAGACGCACCAAGTTAAAACTTACATTTTTTTGGATCCAGTGAATTTTAGTTAACAAAGTAAAAATGAACATGAATGGGGTGAATTAGGTTCATCCATGTTCTCAATTACAGTTATTCACCTTTTGATCTGCTGAGTGAATTAGAGTTAGAGTTAGTTTTATTGTCACATGCATTCACATGAGTATATGAATCATTATTTTGCATTATAACCTTATGGAGCAACTGCAATTTAACACTAAGTGTAAAAGTAATCTGTAAAATAATTCAACTGATATTTTAAACACTGCGACGTATAATATATGGGTGTTATTTACAGTTCTTAGACGTACAAACAATTATTTCTTTCACTGATGCATCATCCTTCTTCATGATAAAGGATTATATTTCTTTGCGTGAAATACTGAAACTAAAATGTTTTTAACCTTGATTACCTTGTTACACAGGAAGGGGATAAATCACCATGAATTAGGTTGTCCTACTTGTTCTATTATTTCTTTTAATAGCGCATAAATGTTTGAAAACCAGAAGGGCAGGGTTATATAGCTGTGGCACTTAACATTTATTATACCTTTTATAATAAGGATTTTTTTTAAGCCTGGTCAAACGCTTGGCGACAATCCCAGTGAAACTCAATAGAGAAAGTATGTGTGTTCTGTGCAAATGAACTGCTGATCTGTTGCCTTCTAAATTAAACTACACACTTCCCCAAAAAAATGGCAACTGCTGTGCCACCAGTATTGCATAAAAATAATGAAAATTAAATGCCTAGCAATAAGCAAACAGAACATAAACTTATTGTCGCTGAAAACTAGTATGAATCTCACACATGCTTTAAGAATCTACAATGTTCCTGTCGTTCCTTCTGAAAATGTAGCTGCAACTCAATATTGAGACCTAAACATTATTATATTAAATATTCTCATATATTTCTGAATGATAGATTGACTGTCAGCAGGAATACAGTAGGTGGAATTTAACTCAAATATTGAACATTTTTACGGGCTGTTTGAAGATAATTTGTCACATACTTATTTTTGAAAGGTGATTTATTTAGATTAATGTAAGATTGTAGGTGATCGAGCAGAAAACATTCTGATAATGACTGTTTTGCCAAAAGAATAGATATTCGTCAACCAGAAGTTAAGAAAATTGAAAACAGAGAGTGATTAAAAAGCTAGATATTCATTACAAGATTCATTTAAAGCTTGTTTACTGCCTGCCGAAATTAAACCTGTCACAAGGCATAAACGAGAAATGTTTGTTTGGAAGCAGAAAGACAAGAGAAAGAAACAGGAATACACTGCACACTGCTGAAACAATTTGCTACTGAAAGGCTAAATAGAGGTAATTATCCAATTTGGAATATAGAACAGGGTATTCCATCAATCAGAGTATCGGGCTAAATCAAAATCTATCTACAAAGTCTGAAATGCACTGATTAGAAATGGTGTGTTGTTCAGCACATTCCCTTGCACAGTAAAGAGAGCTGTGGGGGTTTGTGCATGTGCTGTCACATTCAGTTAATAACACACCCATTTCAAATAGAAGGTGAATTCTGTGTTTTGCGAGTAAAGAAGATTAGATGTTCTGACAGTCCATAAAATTCTTCTGCCTGTGCATCTCTCTTCTGGGCTAGGCAGTCTGCAGAGTCAAACAACTGAGCCATCAGTTTGCAATCCATCGATTGCAGCTTAGGGTGCACATAAAAATAAAAGGACTCTTTGCACTCTATAAGGGAGATGATTCTGGAGCTAGGTTCAGGTTCATTGATCACTTGGGTGTGGTGAAAACCGTGTGCAGGGAACCTGTAAAGGAAATTAACTAATTTCCTTCCATCAAAAATCAAACAGGTTTTATTTCCATGTCTCTTTCTATGCCACATTTCTTCAAGGCTTGTCCATCTTGAAGAGTTCTGCTCCTCTCTGCAGTAGGATTTCCCTTTTCAACTGTCTTTTTGGTCTCTGTCATTACTTTCATTTTCTCTCCTAGGTTTTGAAAAAGCCTTTCCCAAAACTCAGCTCCACAGCAACTTCTCATTCCGTAGACTCATCCCACAGGTGGATTGTGACTGAAGTTTTATTCTTCATGTTTAGAATTCAGTCAAGGAACATGGGTGTCTCTGTCCTGTATAATGTTCCTTGGACAGCAGTTCTCGCTGCATCCTGAGATCCACACTCAGTGCTATGAACTGCCAGATGCACACTGTCAACTGATCTCCCCCTTTCTCAGAGTTGTCCTGTCCATAAAGAAGAGAGTTCTGATTGAGTCCAAGCAATGCAATTTGGTGGGTCTTAATAATTCCAGTAATTGTTTGCATAGTATTATTTTTCTCCTTTCTTATTTGATAGCACTTTGTTCTTTTGCTTTTGTGGATGGAATTTAATTTGCCATTGGGCGAAGCTTGGCTCATGAACCTGGAGGTAGTTGTCTGTGGTCTTCTGGTAGGGTGGTTGTGAGGTCAGGGAATCCCTTGTTCAAAGGCACCATGTGTCTGATGGAGGGTACCAACATTGGAAAGAGAACCCCACTAAGAGCCACCCATCTGCCATTTTTGCTGATCTTACTCCCTACCTCTCCAAGGCCATCGTCCCATGACCCCTTCCTGGCCATTGGTCTGCAATCCACTGACACTGTGAAGCTTTAGCTCGATGTTCCACTGGCAGCTGCCACCATCTTCCTGACAATGCTGAGAGTCTATGTAGCTGGTGACCTCTGACTGGAAGCCCTTGATGGATTGGACGTCTGCCTTGGGACCTTTGCTGCTCTGGTAAGCCTATTATCATGTATGTGAAGTATCTGTGTACTATTAATTTAGTGGGCCGTACCTAAAAAAGGCAAAATGGTGCCCTTGATGGTTCTTCAGCCACTGGGTCCACTTAATCCATTGCTTGTGTTTGACTGAATATTATCTGATGGAAATAATTTGTTTTTAGTACTTTTTTTCTTCCTGTTACGAAGAAACTTCAGATTTAATGTTTCTTGGAAGACTTAAATTTTCAAAGGATTGTCAAAAAAACTTAAAAGTTTTGTGTAACTACCTGGAATAGTTTCCTTAAATATAGATAATTGAAAGATCACTGTGAGCATTGGAGAATTTGTGAATAAGGCTGTTCTGTTGTGGATTCCTGATAGGGCTGTTTGAAAAGTAGCTGGATACAAAATTCTTTGGTACATGGATTTAATTGGGAAACAAGAAGCTTGTGAGAAAAGGCCATCCACCTGATATCTCTTATTTCTCAAACTTCCTTATTTATCAACTCTTGCTGAGTTCTGGGTGAAAAATCTATTTGTTCTTTTAAAAGAGTGATTCTCAACATTTTATATCCTGTTTGCCCAGACTTCAGGGGCAAATATAAATGATTTGTGAAATATAAAAAAGAGAAACCCAGCAGACCTGCAGCATCTGTGAAGGGTAGTTTTCTAAGGTTCTTATACACACTGAGTTGACATTAACAGCACAATTTATTTCTGGAATTGCAGTCCATGGTTTTATATCTGCAAAATCATGGCCTTCCCACCTTGTTTTAGTTTAGATTTATGTTTGCAGCATTTGAGTCTTCCAACTTTCAAATGCTAGACCTAATGCGGATGACTGGTGATAATTCAGAGAAGAACATCAACTTACATGGATTGGCTCACAAAATTGATATTTATTTTATTACTGAATGGATTTAGCAGATGCCAGAGCTTCCAACACAAATGGTGTTCAAAACATTAGGTTTCATATTCCTCAATCACACTGGTAATTGCATTGTAAGCATGATGTGGAGGTGCCGGCGTTGGACTGAGATGGACAAGGTCAGAAATCGCACGGCACCAGGTTATAGTCCAATAGGTTTATTTGAAAACACAAGCTTTCGGAGCTAACACCTGAAGAAGGAGTGAGGTTCCGAAAAGTTTGTGTTTGCAAATAAAGCTGTTAAACTATAACCTGCTGTCGTGTGATTTATGGCATTGTAAGCAGACTACTTAATTTACATCATCATCCCAGAACCAGAGAATTGATTGGTCAGCATTGAAGGAAGCAGCTTATCAGGCACGAAACAGAATTTGCTGGAAAAGCTGAGCAGATCTGGCAGCATCTGTGAAGAGAAATCAGAGTTAAAGTTTCGGGTCTGCTGGAGGCTCTGAGGAAGGGTCTCAGATATTGAAGTTGTAATAATGGAAAGGCAAAAGTTTAGATGTTGCTGTCAATTATTCTATTCTTCTCCAGAGGGTGCCCTGTAGTGGTCCACTGCCAGAGTACAATCAATAGAATTCATTTGAATTGATGAGAACTTCTATGCTTTTGCTGTTAATCTTGTCATTAAAAACCCATGAAAATGTCTATCTTACTGCATTGGGTTTTTAAAAGAACGATAACTTTATAATTACTGCTAACTTCTTTCGTTCACCCTGAAAAATTAATTCTATACTTGTGGACTTTCAATTTTTTCCTTTTTGATAAAATAGCAACTTTTAGAAAACCTTAAAAAAATCAAAGAACTTTTCATTGTTATACATTGTCTTAGCCTATGGACTTTGGACCAAAGCATCAAAACAGAAGGAGTTGCAAGTAATTAAATGGTAGAATTGGTTTAAGAGATTAAATGATTAAATGATCTATTCCTGTTCTTGTGTTCCTATCTTCAAATTTGTAATCACTTGTTCTGTTGGCTAAGAATTCAAAATACAAGAAAAGGATATTAACAACATTTAATTTCTTGGTTTGTGAGAATCATTCAATGTGATTGGTTACATATTTTCTTACAATCATCGCTGTTGCTACATGGAAGATAACCCTTTGATATAGCACCATACTGGACTGCCATCAGGAAACGGAAAGATCATATCACAGAAATCACTAGATCTTGCTGGGCAAGCTTTTTCCACGTCAGTGATGAATACTCTTGGTTTGCCACTGACCACAAAGTCTGAGCCATTGTATATCCTTGTTACTGCAAGAATGGTACTGGTGCTCTTAGTTTCCCGACTCTCTGCTTATTATTCAGCGGAAAACAGACTTACTAATAACTTTCCATTCTCAGGTTTGAAAGGGTGTGGTATTGAATTTCAACACATCTCCACCTTTTTAAAATTCTCAATGAGTCCCATCACCTCTATGCAACTGCTGAAGACTAATTGCCAGGTGAAAATAAATCTTAATTTCAAGCACTATATATCCCTTTCAATAAATATGGATATTGATAATAACCTTGACATTTACAGGTTTGCAAAAAATTAATATTATCTGAGTTAGTATTGCTTCTACCAAATAAATATTTAATAAGCTACTTGGCTTTGTGATAAAGTCAGTTATAGTTGAACAAGAAGATTATTTTTCTTATTAGCATAGCTAAAGTATAAAAAAAGTTGACAGTTCACAAATTATAAGCAGAAACTTTTAACCAATTGGTCATAGAATTCAAATGAAATTTTGATCATTTGCTGGTAGAGTTTCCTGCTTCTTTAGAGAAGAACCCACAAGGGATATTGTAGGGTGCATTGAGGACTAACCTGCAGGACTAACAGTCAAAACTGTCAATTTTTTTAGCTATTTCTTAGAATTTCCACAATTCTACAAAATTAATTACAGGGAGGGGCAGAAAGCTTGACAAATGAAACAATATGTTTTTATACCTTAGAGATGAAGAAGGAGAGTAGCAAGGATTGATTAAGTCAGTTTTCTTCTCGCTGCAATTATGTATTGTGTATTGAAATTGTGATTTGTTTTTGGCATCCTCGATGAAATAGAAAATGCAAAACAAAACCTTAAAACCAATTAGTAAGATCCCTCTTGACTTTTGGGAATTCTTGTACATTTAAATCTGCAACTGCTGCCTGCCTGCCAAATAGGTGGAGTGGTAGCAACTAGATTGTGTCGGTAATGCAGGTACAATTCATCATTTGGATGGATGCGATTATTTACAAACTGCAGCATCAGCACTTAATGATATGTCTTTGTTAACTAGGATGAGAATAAGGTTCATTATACACAACGTTTCTCAAGGTCAAGCTATCAAGTGAGAGGACAGAAAGGACTGGTTAGCAGTAATCACAATTTTCTCTATTAGAGGTACATCAATTATGCCGCGAGCTTGCGAATTGTAGAATTTTGTTTCTTTCCTTTACTGTCATCGCTCAAAGCATGGATAATTTTCTGTAATTGAGAATTTCATTGCATTAGCCATCAAAAGCTCTAAATGCAGGGGGTCTATAGAATAATAGCACAGTGCAGCACAGATGCAGGCCATTCAGCTCATCATATTTGTCCTACTTCTTTCGTCAGTGTATTCAATTAATCCTGCTTTGCTCCAGAGGTTGGCAATGTCTTATTTAGTTCAAGTATGCAATAAAAATGTTTTTGACTGCTGTTATTGAATCTGCTTCCACCATTTTCTAAGACTGTGCATTCCAGGTCACAAGAGCTCCTGCGTAAAACAAAAGTTTTGTCACCTCACTTGATTTTGTCTTCAGTCATCACCGACAAGCTGTATTCTATGGTTACTCTTAACATAAAAGATGTACCTCACCCATTTAAATTCTTTAAAATCCTTCTTAAGATGTGGCACCCAGAATACAATACCCCACTTGATACCTAATCAGTGATTTGCAAAAGATTTAGTGTAACTTCCTTGGTTTATATTGTACTCTTCTGTAAATACAGACAAGGAATATTTTCATTTTTTATTAGTTTGTATTATGTAGGCATTCATGACAAGGTAAGCGGTTTTTGTCCGTCTGTAAGTGATTTTGAGATGCATTGATGGTGAGCTAACTTCTTAATTAATTGTTGCCCTTGTGATGTAAGCATATCTACAGTTCTGTTAGGGAGGGATTGCCAAGTTTTCAACCAGCAGCAGTGAAGGAAAGACTTCTTATTTATGAATGGAGAAAAAAGGCATTGATGAAGGAACTGAAGATGATTGGGCTTAGAAGATTGGTCTGAAGAAATTCTCTTGTGATATCCTGGGGCTGAGATGATTCCCTTTCAATAACTGCAGCCATCTTCCTTTGAGTCAGTTATGACTCCACCCAATGGATATAATTTCCACTGATTTCTAATAACTTTACTTATGCTGGGCCTTCTTGATGCCCCATTTTGCTTTGTGTGGTCACATTCATTATGCTTCTGGAATTTCAGTTCTTTTGTCCATATAACAATGTCTTTTGTCCATTTAACAATGAGGTTAGAAGGTGAATGATCCTGGCAGAACCCAGACTGAGCACCAGTGAACAGGTCAGTCGTGGGCATTGGAAGATCTGTCACTGAGACCTCTCATCACTTTATTGATGACTGAGAGGATATTAATGGTATGGTAATGGTTGAATTGGATATGTCCTCATTTTTAAGGCCAGGGCATGCTTGGGCCATTTTCTGCATGGTTCAGTAGGCACCAGTATTATGGTTGCATTAGGACAGTTGGCTGGGGCTATGCTAGTTCTAAAGCACAAATCCTCAATACTATAGCCAAAGCATGTAAAGACCCATAGTGGTTACTGGATCCAGTAGCTTCTTCAACCTTTATGGAGTGAATCAAAATAACTGATACTTGGCATCAATAATGGATGGAACCTTAGGAATGGGCTGTGATAAATCATCGTCTTGATTCCTCTGCCTGAAGGTAGTTGCAATGCTTCAGTGCTGAATTTTGCATTGATATACTAGGCTTCCCCATCATTGAGGATGGGAATATTTATGAGGCCTCCTCCTCCTTTTTGTTGTTGCATTGTCCACCATCATTCACGACTGGATCTGGCAGGTCAACTAGACTTTGATCTGTTCCATTGGTTGTGGGATAGTTTAACACTGTCTATAACAGGTTGATTTCATTTTTTTTAGCATACGTGGTCCTAATGTTGCAGCATCATCAGGTTGCCAACTTATTTTTAGGTATTCATAATGTTTCTCCTAGCATGTTCATTAACACTCATCATTAAAAGAGGGCTTGACTTGATGATAAAGTTAGAGAAATGGATTTCATGGAACTGTAGCCACAGGGATGGAGTCCATTTGTTCTAATGCTTCAAATTTCTAAAGAAGAGTCATATCAGACTTGAAACTTAACTCTGTTTTTCTTTCTGCAGATACTGCCAAGTTTTTCCAGCACTTTCTATTTTCATTTTAGATTGCTGGCATCCTGAGTGCCTCACTTTCATTTGAGTGTCTATGCTAGTTTTCTGTCAGAGCAGCTCATCGAGTCCTACTCTGTTGAATTTGTCCGATGACCCTACAACTTCTATTTCTTCAGATAATTATCCAATTCCCTTTTGAAAGCCACAATTGAATCTGCCTCTACCATCTCAGGCCAAATGCCAATCACTCGCTGCAAAAGAAAATCTTCTTGATGTCTCTGCCGCTTCTTCTTCCAGTCTTGTTAAATCAATGTCTTCTGCTTCTTGCCATTTGCACAAATGGTAAGTTTCTACCTTTCAATTCTTTCCACAACCTTTATGATTTTGAATATTTTTTATTAAATTTCCAATCAATATTTTCACCCTGGAGGAGAATAAAGTCTAGGCCCGAAACGTCGCAGCTTTCCTGCTCCTCTGATGCTGCTTGGCTGGTTGTGTTCATCCAGCTCTACACCTTGTTATCCCAGTTTTGCCAATCTATCCAAATAACTGAAATTTCTTGTTCTTGGAACTATTCTTGTAAATCTTTTCTGCACACCATTCAATGTTTTCAGATCTTTACAAAAGTGCAGAGCCTGGAATTGGACACAATAATCTACTTGAGGCTAAAACAATGTTTTTGAAAGGGTCACCTTAGCCTCTTTGTTGTTGTATTATATGCCTCTATTTATAAAGCTCAGGATTTGTATGCTCTCTCAGCTTGCTCAACAGACTTAAATTTTTTTCGATCAAGTCCCTCTGCTCCTGAAACTAGTCACAATAGTGGGAAAATGTATACAACTGAATTCTGAATTCCATTGTCTGATTTTAATAACTGAGACTTTCATGAACTGAAATGTGCATCTGAAATCTTTAAAATACCACAAACTGGTGCGGAAATTAATCAAGAAGGCTTATGGAATGCTGACCTCTATATCTGGAGGATTGAAGTAAAATGATGCAGAAGTTATGCTGCAATAATGCATACCCAGGTTAGAGCCCACTTGGAGTCCTGTGAGCAGATTTGGGCACCACACCTTTAGGAAGGATATATGATATTGGTGGAAATACAATGTAGGTTTACAAGAATGATAGCTGGTTTTCAGGAGTCAAGTTATAAGGAGAGATTACACAAATTAGGTGTGTTTTCTCAGGAATTTCAAGGTTAAGGAATAATCAGTTTGAAGTCTTCAAGATATTAACAGGAAAAGACAAGATAAATGAAGATAAACTATTTCCACTGGTTGAAGATTCCAGAGCTTGGGGGCATTGACTAAAAATTAGAGACAGACCATTTAGGACAGGTAGTAGGAAACAGTTTAACACGCAAAGGGAGGTAGATATTTGAAACTCTTTCCACACATGGCAGATCATGCTGATCAGTTATTAGTTTTGAATCTGAGATTGACAAATTTTTGTTATTAAAAGTTATTAAGGGATATGGACCAAAGGCAGGTATATCAAAAATATTGAATGGCAGAACAGGTTTGAGGGGCTGAATGGCCTACTTCTGTTCCTATATTCCTAAGACCTCCAAGGTTCGTGCACAGCAGTGTCTGGAGAAACCAGAAGTGAATCTGTCAGCATGGCTTCACCATGCAATTGGCATACCTGGACCCTCCAGTCAGCTGTGTCGCCATACAATGAGCAGCTTAGAGGGAATGTTGCTCTGTGTTCTCAGTAACTGAAACTAAGAGGGAGATGCGTTTCAGGACACTGTGGAAGGTCTGTGCAGTGGTCACTCTCACCAATACTGTTATGAACAGATGCATAAGTTGTAAGCCGATTAGTGAGGTTGAGGGGATATCATCTGCAAACTTTGGAACTATGATGTATGAAGTCACGTTCACCTCATTAATGTACATCAAAAAGAAGAGTGGCCATAATACCAACTCTAAGGAGCACCCCTCTATCTCAATGTCCACTCTGATATGCGACCATCACCACTACCCTGTCACTTGGCCAATCCACCACTTGGCCTGTGAACTGTGAGTTAATATAGCTTGTTTAGCCCCCTTTTTAAATTTTTCTTATTCAAGTTAAAGTAAATCAGCAGTCAGGCTACTTTTTAAACGCATTAAGTACATAAACATTTGTTTACTACAAGCTGTTGCCGAAGGTTCCTTAACAATAATGAGATCACTCATTGAAAATTACAGATACCAAAATTAAACAAATGCAGATAAAACAACACAACGTTTATAAGGATAAAATGCCAATCGTTCTCTGTGGTATACTGTTGGGGTTAATTGCTTGAATTCTTTCTTGCTAAAATGAAGTGTCTAATACTTGAAATCAGATGCAGCAGCTGTGGTACTTCTGTAGTTGAATAGTTTTCTAATACAGATAGACTCAGCCAGTCAGCAGGTTTTGAGCCAGAAGTAAAGGTTCTTTGCTCTTTACGAGTTCTGTAGTTTCAGCACTTTCATACGGCCTGACCTTATTTCAACAGAATAGTGTTAATTTCTGTATATCTTCCTTTTTGTCATCTGTCACTCAAAAGGCCCCCTCTGAGACTGTTTCTCATGGCCTTTTTCTTGGAGTTCTACCCATAAGATTGGTGCACAGAAAGTTTTAGTATATTTTCAACTGATAAAACTGTCGGTCCCAGACACATCTTTCCTGATTGGCCCAGGTTCTGGAACTAGACTTATCCATCGTCTTTTTGCTGAAACAAGCAGCTTTTCAAATGCATTAGCAATCAACTTAAATGGCTCCCACTTTGAAGTCTGTTGAGGTCGGAAGAACTATTTGTATCTTACTACAGAGGTTTTCAACCGTTGTGCCATGTCAAGGTGAGACCAGTGCCACAAAATGTTTGGGAAGCTGTACCAATTCACGGGTGGAGTTTTGTCACGCATACATGTGGAAGATGGGAAATCACTTGTTATGCAGCCTGTTGGTATACGTACAGGACCAAACATTTGGTCTCAACATGCCCAATCAGTGAGGACTGTAAAGAGGAGTGCAGTTGTTGAATGACTATTTTACTGGTCTGCTTGCTGAACATGTTTTCATGTCGGCACGGACATTGAGATGAATATGTTTGGAATTTCTTTCAGTTAAACCACTGGTCTAAGTCTTAGCATAGATTTCCAGGAAGAACTGTAAACTTTTTATATCAAAAGAAGTGATTCTTCTTACAATTCAATCGATGAAACATCTAAACTCTTATCAAAAATGTAAGAACTATTCTCCATGCGAGTTATCTGGCCTTTTGCTTTTCGCGAACAGGAGGTGCTATGTGCCTCTTACCTGGAAATCTCAGAGGCAAGTTGGTATATGGTTGAGTTGAGCAGATTTTGAAAATGCATCTGTACTCATTTGTGAAGACATTATATCTTTTAATGGTGGATTTGAAACATTTATGTTTTCCATCCTGCTTTAGTGTTTTGCCTGTACTATTTTGTGAACATCTTCAATAAGGTTGTAACCCTAGTAAATGCAGGTAAATGTGATGGTTATGAGCAATTCAATTCAGCTGAACAAAGTACGTGCTAATGGTATATTTTGTCTCATTGATGTGTGCTTTGCTATTGAGAACATTCTTCATCCTAGGCTTTATCAATCACTATGTTGCTTAATTGCTCAACACCCACATTTTCAACTGGGCTATTGTTACCGCCTTCTAATTTGGTATAGATAGAAGGAAAATATTCATTTAATACCTCTGCTATATCCTTTGCTTCAGTTAGCATCTAACCCTGATTGTTCCTTATGGGCCCCACTGTACCCTTCATAATCTTTAACTATTTATATGTTTGAAGAGCATTTTACTTTGTTTTAGTGCAGCCTGCTATCCTGTCCTCATGATTCTTCTTTGCCTTCCTTATTCCCACCTTAGCTTCTCTCCTACATTTTAGATACTCTTCCTGATTATTATTATTATTATTATTATTCCAGTTATTATCATTCCAGTATGCTTCATATGTCTCATTTTCTTCTTGATTTTCTCATCAATATCCAGGATGCTCTAGTTTTGGACACCCCATATCTATTTCTCATGGGTATGTACCGAGCTTGCGCCCTTTTCATTTCTCTTTTGAAAGTCTCCCATTTTTCATCCACTGTTTTATCTCCCAAAATGGATTTCCAATCAACCTGCTCTCTGCTGAAATCTGCTCTCTTCCAGTCTGGGATCTTAATTCTTGGTCGATTATTATCCTTTCCCAAATTAATATTGAACCTTAATGTACTATGATCACTATTTCCCAAATCTCCCCCATTCTGACATTCTCCACTTTGCCTGCCTCATTTCCTAGGTCCAAATCCAGCACATCTTCCTCCATGGTAAAATTTGAAGTGTACTGTTCCAGGAAGTTCTCCTGCATGCTTTGTAGGAATTTCTCCTCTTCCATGCCCGACACTCTAACTTTTTCTCATTCTACTCAAGGATAATTGAAATCACCAACTATCACAACCCTGAATGTCCTGCAGATTTCTGTAATCTGCCTACAAATGCTCTCTTCTACCTCCTCCCCACTACTTGAAGCTCTATAATAAATACTTAGAAAGGTCACCACTCTCTTTCTGTTCCTCACCTCTGACCATATAGATTCTAATTTAGAAGCTGCATCTAGTTCAAGAGCAATGATATTGTCTTTGACCAAGACTGCTATAGCTCCTCCCCTTTAATCCATTCTGTTTCTTCCAAAAGTGATATAACCTAGGATGTAAAGTATCCAGTCCTGTTCTGGCTTCAGCCACATTTCTATCAATGCTGGTATGTCTTATACCCCAGAATAATTTCTCCTTCCAGTTCCCGAATTCTGTTCATATATTCTGTGCATTCTGTGACGATATAATGGCTTTAAGAGGTGCATTTTGTCCTTTTCTTTTTATGAAGATAGTTTAAAACAGAAGAGCCAAGTAGTCAATTGCATTAAAACAAACAGGTTGTTTGTTTTTTTTAAGTTGAAACAATAGAAGCAGTATGAAGGGTTGGGGTCAATCTCCCACAGAAGCAGAATTTTAGCTTTAGCTTTCTGCAGCTGCTGGAAATCTTGAAGCTGGATGTGAAAGCTCTTATTCCTCTCTCTGTTACCGCTAAATGCTGGGGTTCTCTCCCTGTTGTTAGAATTATACATGAGACAATCTATTTTACTGAATTTGCCTTTGCCAAAGGTATGTTTATGGGATGTTACTATACTGGAATAGTTAATTAGTAGTAGTTAATATATATTTTATTTATTTAAATGTTTTGAAAGAGTACAGTTAAGCCAATTTTTTTCTTTCCTTTTTATTTTCTCTGTATTTTAACTAAACTGTATGAGTAAACAGTACTGTGTTCTAATCAAATTGCATCTGGAACACAATGCCTTACACTAACTTCTAAAGCAAGGAAAAGTTAGAATTTAGACATTAATATGTTTTGAGGGGGTTTGGTCTTGTCTGTAATAATTCACATAATATAAATAAACCCCACCCTTATCTCTTTCTTGCTTAATTTTCTTTGTTCATTGTCAACATTCACATCTTCCCTCACTTCCTTTTCCCATTCCCCATCTTCTGTCTTTTGCCCTCAGTGGTACTTCTGAAACTAGGCCCATGAGGCAACGCATCCACCTGCTTTACCTAACCTTAAATGACCTGATCTACAAGTTATCCTGGAAACGCACATATAAAATGACGTTGAACTAACCCAAGAAAGATAGTAAAACTGTAGCCTTGAAGAGATATCCCCTATTTTAATTTGTTTCCTGTGTTGTTGGAGTGTCAGCCAAATAAATTCAATCATGTTTTTCCAGTGATCTTAGATTAACAAAATAAATTCATCATTACAGGGGCTCTATTAACTTGTTTTCATTTCAGAATACACAAATACTTTTCTGCACTACTTCAAACTTGAGAAGTGAAGTTATACAATTTAAAAAAAAATCATATAGCCTTATGGGCAAGAAGAAAATAGTACATTTTCCTGAGTGATAATCTCTTCTTATACGTTTACCTTGGTGTTAACCCTTGCCACACATGCTATTTTTGTTTCTAAATTTGTTAGCAGGAGTGTTAGAGTGCGGTGAATATGCTGTTAAGTGTGTACTAATGTTTGAAAGTAACCTTCACACACAACAAACTCATTAAAAAAAGTGAGAACATCATCAACAAAAATGTAAGCCAAACAATGCCTGCAGGCATCATGTAAATAGAGGATATATGCACAAAAATTAAAACAGACTTGGACTAATGTCATGATCACATATCAAAGCTGTGTTTTGTTGCCTTTGGCAACATTAGGAAACTGTTGAACATGAGGTGAAAGTTGCAAGCAGATATTAAAAGTTTGTTTCTATTTAAGATGACTGAGGGAGTACCTTATAAAAGTATGTGAATTGATAAAAATTCTGAAATAACAACTATAGGTAGATAATTTCCCTTTTTGGGTAAATTGAAAGGAACAGATCATCACCTGAAGATAAGCATGGAATGACTAATAGATGAAATTGGAACAAACTCTTTTGTAACAAAGATAATTGATAAGAAATTAATTGTAACATTCATAAAGATACTGGATAATTACTTAAAGCAGAACATTGAAGAATGGGAAAATTAGAAAATGGGTTTGTGTAAAATTTGCTTCTGAAAATGATGTGAATTTTAGCAGAACCAAATGGTTTCCTCTTCTACTAAATTTTCTAATATTCCTCTTATTTTCTTAAGCCAATGGGGAGATTTATTTCCTGTAGTGATAATGGAATAGTATTTACAATTTTTAAAGTATTATGTCTCCACTTGCAGGACGTTTCCATGGCATTATGTTAGTTTTCCTGGGATGTTAAGTGCAACATTTTCACTGAATCCTATTTAAAAGTCAGGACACATCTCTCAGTCGTTTCTTTTTATGACCATATTTTAAACATTGACGATTACATCAGATGATAATCTTGCTGCTCTGGTACATTGATTTTTATACAGTTTAGATTCCAACTTGATAAAATATTTCTGTAGGTGTATACTAATTGAATTGTGTACTAAAGACCAATCAATAATGAGAAAGTATATGCAAAGGATGCAATGATCTAAAAATTTGACTGATCTTAGGGATGTCAACCTAGGTCTGTTTCAAGAAGGGGTCCAATTTGAAACACCAGCCTACACCTCCTCCACTCCCAATGCATTCAATACTATTTTCCTCCATTATCTGTACCTGTCATTAAATAAATGAGAGGTGGTTAAGATCTAAATTGGTTAAACTTCATGTTGACACAGTTTGCTGTGAAAAACCTTATGTAATAATTGCTTACCTCATCCAGTTCTGACAAAAGGTTGACTTACGAGGTTATCCATTTTGATTGGAGGAATAGAAAGGTAACTTATTATCTACGTGGACAGAAAATTCAGTGTGCTTCAGTGCAGAAGGATTTGGGTGTCTTCATGCATAAATCGTAGAAAACAAGAACACAAGTACAACATGTAATAAGGAAGGCAAATGGGTTTTTGTCATTTATTGCCAAAGGAATAATGTATAAAAGTAGGAAAGCATTGCTGCAACTATACAAAGTATTAGTGAGACCAAACAAGCATTGTATTAAATAATTGCCCCTCCTACCTGCAGAGGATCCTAATTGTATTGGAGGCAGTAGAGAGGAGGTTCACTAGCTCAGTTGCAGAGATGAAGGGTTTGTCTTATGAAGAGAGATTGAGTCATCTAGGCTATACTCCCTGAAGCTCTGAAGAAGGGTCACTTGACCCAAAACTTTAACTCTGCTTTCTCTCTACAAATGTTTCCAAACCTGCTGAGCCGTCCCCCCGCCCCCCCGTAATTTCTGCTTTTGCTTCAAATTTAGAAAGGATGTTTCCAAATGTGGGGCAAAAAAGAATGAGAGGTCATAATTTTATGCTAATGGGTAGCAGATTTCAAATAAAGATGAAAAATTACTTCTTTCAAAAGGTTATGTATCTGCGGTGTTTGCTATCCTGGAGTATGATGGGTGCTGAGATATTGAGTAAAGTTAAGTAGAGGACAGACAGATTCTTAATTAGTAATGGTTTGAAGGGTGTGGAAAGCAGGCAGGAAAGTGGTGTTGGGGCTGAGATGAGATCTGGCATGTTTGCATCAGATGGCAGACCAGGACTGAGAGGCTGAATTGTTTATTCCTGCTCCGAGTTCTTATGTTCTTGAAATGTTACCTTTATTTCTCTTGCTACAATCCTGCCTGATCTGCTTAACGTTTTCCACATTTCTGTTATTAGTTCAGATGGGCTTTTGCAGTTTGCTTCTTTTGTTCCCCTGGAATTAAAGGCCTTGATTTATCGGTGTAAATTTGGGTAGCTGCCTGAAACTGCTCCTACCTCCAGAAACTGAACCAAACAAACAGCAGTAAAAAACAGTTTAAGATTTCTTCCCTAGTATTCGTTCTTAGATGTTTGTCCCAGAAGGTGGCCATGAATATTTCCATTACTTGATATATAAAGAAAACAGGGTATTTTATAGCAGATTGATAAGAACATGTGAAAGGAGCAAAAGGTGTTCTTTAAGGAGAAGATGATTCAGGTCAGCTGAAACTTTTCCACAACATGGAAATAACATTCAAATGAGAAAGCAACATCTTAACCATAGCTTTTACACTCAATACAGCAAATCCACAGCATTTCCAAAACATATTTGCATATTGTGAATGAAAATTGTTGCTTGGAGAAGTAGATTAAAAGAGACATAGAAAATTATTTTTTCAACAATATTTAAGTCAATTTGCTTTGCTGTCTTACTTCTGGTTGAAAATTAAGATGTAATGAACCTAAATACCTTGTTTGTTTTCATCCCCAGTGCTGTTACAGATATTGTTGAGTTTAGTGATGTTGCAACTACAGAGGATCTCCTACACCCAACTTTGATGCCTGTGATATCAAAGCCAGTGATGGCCCAGGCTGTTGCCTTCCTCAAGAATGACACTGATTTATCAGAGTGGGGAGAAGGGAAAGAGCGAAGTAGAGGTCTATCAAGTTAGACCCAAAGGCATTTTAGTAAATTCATTCATAAGCAGTAGTATCCTTCCAGTCTCTCCTTCTCCTACCTGTCTAGGATCTCAAAGATTATAGAACTTCCAGTCAAGGATTGTGAGACTGCATTTGGACAGGATACTCTCAGCAAACCTGTGCCCTTTAGGCCCATCTACCCATAGGGATAGCCGCATCTGTCTTCTGGGCCAACAGGACCAACTACAGAGCAAACCTCTTCTACATTAGCTGTGGACGTCAGAGCTTAACTTATACAGAGTGTGATATAGAAAGAGAAATACAAATCTTACTGATTGTACACAGGTAGCACAGGCAACACTTCACTGTAAATAACCCTGAAGTTTTGTAAACACATTCCCACAGACCTTTTAAAAATGTGTTGTATGGCTTTGTACCTGGCTGACCTGGTTCAGTCACAGCCATGTGTGGGAGGAGCAGGCTGTTCAGACATCCAAAGGTTGAAAGAAATTGCTATTGTCAAACATTCCTCATCTCTCATGAGTAACCAACTCCTTGGCTGGAAATAGTCTCAGACACCAGGGGTCTTTAAGCTGTCCCATTCTTGATTGGGACGAAGGAGTTGTACTTTACTCTTGAGGGTAACGTGCAGGCATTGTGCTAGGAGAGGATATAGTGATGATTGCACATATCCCTGCAGGTATGGGTTCATTTCATACATCAGCTACTCAAAGGACCACGCTGCCATTCAGGCTGGGAGATGTACAGTGGGAACCTTACGTGTCCATCTCCCTCAACACACATCGCCAGGCAGAAAATTTTCACACCTGCTGCCTCTCACATTTCAACAATGTCCCACAGGGTGCTCAATTATTTCAGGATGATTTAGCAGCCTATGACACTATGAAATATTGAAGGCTAACTGATGATGGAAGGGTCAAAAGGAGAGCCTCGGGATTCCTCTCAATTTGCTGCCTGTCATAAAAGACTTCACTGCACAACACTCAGATATCACATGTTGACTGAAGCCATAACAGCTACTTAAGCTTGCTGTAATGTGACAGTAATAGCCTGTCTTATTAACAACTGATAGGAGGAACTGCTGATGCTGGAGAATCTGAGATAACAAGGTGTAGAGCTGGATGAACACAGCAGGCCAAGCAGCAACAGAGGAGCAGGAAAGCTGACGTTTACGGAATGGACCCCTCTTCAGAAATTGGGCAGGGGAAGGGGAAGGGAATTCTGAAATAAATAGAGAGAGAGAGGGGGAGTTAGGATGGGGGTTGGTCAGTCAAGGGAAGATGGACAGGTCAAGGAGGCAGGGATAAGGCTGGTAGGTAGGAGGTGGGGATGGGGGTTGAGGTGGGAGGAGTGGATAGGTGGGAGAAAGGATGGACAGGTTAGGGAGGCAGGGACGAGCTGGGCTGGTTTTGAGATGCGGTTGGAGGAGGGGAGATTTTGAAGCTTGTGAAGTCCACATTGATACCATTGGGCTGCAGGGTTCCCAAGTGAAATATGAGGTGCTGTTCCTGCAACCTTCGGGTGGCATCGTTGTGGCACTGGAGGAGGCCCAGGATCAACATGTCATCCAAGGAGAGGGGGAGTTGAAGTGGTTCACGACTGGGAGGTGCAGTCATTTGTCACAAACCGAGCGTAGGTGTTCCACAAAGCCATCCCCAAGCCTCCGCTTGGTTTCTCCGATGTAGAGGAGACCACAACAGGAACAGCGGATACAGTATACCACATTAGCAGATGTGCAGGTGAACATCTGTTTGATGTGGAAGGTTTTCTTGGGGCCTGGGATGGAGGTGAGGGGGGAGGTGTATGGGCAGGTGTAGCACTTCCTGCGATTGCAGGGAAAAGTGCCGGGGGTGGTGGGAGTGTGGAGTGGACAAGGGAGTCACGGAGAGAGTGGTCCCTCCGCAATGCAGATAAGGGTGGGGAGGGAAAAATGTCCTTGGTAGTGGGGTCAGATTGCAGATGGCGGAAGTGCTGGAGGATGATGTGTTGGATCCGTACTTGCATTCCCCATGCAGATGGCCTAAAGGCCCTCTGCTTCTTCCTGTCCCGCAGGCCCGACTAGTCCCCCTACACCGACACCCTCATCCGCTTAGCTGAACTCGTCATCACCCTTAACAACTTCTCCTTCAATTCCTCCCACTTCCTGCAGACAAAAATGGTGGCCATGGGTACCCGCATGGGCTCAAGCTATGCCTGCCTCTTTGTGGGATACATGGAACAATCCGTCTTCTGAAGTTACACTGACCCTATCCCCCACCTCTTCCTCCGTTTATATCGATGACTGTATCGGCGCCGCATTGTGCTCCCCTGAGGAGCTCGAACAGTTCATCCACTTCACCAACACCTTCTACCCCAACCTGAAGTTCACCTGGACCATCTCCAATACCTCTCTCTCCTTCCTGGACCCCTCTGTTTTCATCCCTGGCAACAAGAACTACAAAGGAGATTCAGGCACCAAGTCAAAAAATCACCCCACTCAATCCACTCAGCCCAAGAATTCCTCAACTCCATCAAAGACATAAGGATAGATGATGAAGAGACCATGATATCGTTTGATGTCACTGCCCTTTTACATCAATAGCAAAGGAAACAATGACAACACTACTGGAACAAAAGCAAGACCCCAGTGAAACCATCTCCACAGATAACATGCTCAAACTACTGGACCTATGCTTCACCACCCACTTCACCTTCAACAGCCAAACATATGAACAAATCAATGGGACACTCATGGCATCACCCATCTCCAGACTCATAGCAGAGGCAGTGATGCAAAGACTAGAAAGGACTAGAAAGAACGGCCCTTCCACAAATGGACCAGGTACTGAAGTTCAACAGCAACCACCCCAGCACACACAAATGAAACTGCATGCAAACACTATTTAAATGAGCAAAAACACACTGCAGCAACACTGAACTACGCCAAGTGGAAGAAGAATACCTCTTCCAGGTTTTCAAGGATAATGGATATCCAAAAAGCTGGGTCAGAAGATGCTCACATGAACAACATCAGAAAGATACTACACGCCCCGACACACTCATCACACTACCCTGCATCAGGAACACATTGGAACTCACCACAAGACTCCTACGACCGGTGGGCATCAGAGTGGCACACAAGCCCACGTCGACCCTAAGACTACTGCACACCCGAACTAAAGACCCACTCCCTGCCATGGACAGGACCAATGTCACCTACAAGATCCCCTGCAGAGATTGTGAGAAACATTACATCGGACAAACAGGGAGGAAACTAACAACAAGCGTACATGAACACCAACTGGCTACAAAAAGACACAATTAATACTCACTCATCTCAATCCACATGGACAAGGAGAACCACCATTCCGACTGGGACAACACCAAAATCCTGGGACAAGCTAGGCAGAGACAGGCACGAGAATTCCCAGAAGGATGCTATTAATAAACATATTGAACTCGACCCCATATACATTCCACTACGAAGGAAAACCGGAAGAGAGGCAATCCAGCTCAACGGACCCCAGAGTTTAAAACCAGCCGGGAAAACACACTGGCGCTTCATCAGAGGCTGCACTGAGGATGTTACCAAGCATGGTAACGAAACATCTGCAAAACAAGAAACCAGTTCGGCGAGCCAAACAATCTCAACACCCACAGCCCGAGCTACAAATCTAATCCAAAACCTTAGATAGCTATAGAATACGTTTCAGAAATGCTAACTTCAAGAGACACTTTTGAATTAATTTCTCTAATCACATTTGCTTTGCTGATATGACTAGCATGTGATTAGTATGGGTAATGTAATTATTATAATTGCCTGAAGCCATAATTTATCATGTGCATTTTGGGGCAAAGTCATCATAGTCCCAGAGGACCATAGGGTTTCTCTCTCATTAGAGGAGAGACAAGAGTTTAACCTGAGGATCACCACACCTCAAATGAGTCACAAGGTTGAGAAGGTTAACCTTCATGTTGACTTCATTTGGTACAGGAATTGAACGCACACCGTTAGCATCACTTTGCATCATAAACTAACCATTCAGTCAACTGAACTAAGCAATTGAGAATGGAAGATGGCAAGATTTCAACATTGTTTCCTCATCGGTAACTTGTAGGTTCTGTCTGAGATGCAGCATGATGCTCCCATCCTTAATGTTGCCATTTGAGTTGCTGTCTCTGTAGCCCATGACCTCTCAGCTTCCTCCCATTTCCTTTTAGCCCTTTTTATAGCTACAAACATCCCCAATTTACTCCCAGAGCCCATGGATTTGTGAATTACTGTGCACCATACATTCGCCCCAATGTAAAGGCCAGAGTGATTGTGACCTGTGCCAAAAAAAAACCCTTTGGACTTAAACGTAGGGGGTGTGCTCAAGGAATTTATGGATGACATGGCAATTAGTATGTTGGTTAACAGTGAGAAAAATAAATGTAAACTGCAGGATGATATCAATGGACTGGTCAGGTAGGCAGAGCAGCGGCAAATGGCATTCAACACAAGCAATTAAATGAGATAACAAGGTATAGAGCTGAATGAACACACAAGGCCAAGCAGCATCAGAGGAGTAGGAAAGCTGACATTTCGAGAAGGGTCCAAACCTGAAACGTCATCCTTCCTGCTCCTCTGATGCTGCTTGGCCTGCTGTGTTCATCCAGCTCTCCACCTTGTTATCTCAGATTCTCCAGCATCTGCAGTTCCTACTATCTCTGAAGCAATTAAATGATGCATGGTAGGACTCTGGAAAATACTGAAGATCAGAGGGACCTTGGTGGCCATATCCACAGATCCCTGAACGTAGTGCAGCAGACAGACCAGATAGATAAGATGGTCAAGAATTATATGGGGCACTTGCCTTTATTAGCTGAGGCATAGAATACAAGAGCAGGGAGGTTATACTGGAATTGTATGACACATTGGTTAGACCACAATTGATGTACTGCATGCAGTCCTGGTCACCACATTATGAGAAGGTTATGATTGCACTAGAGATGGTGCAGAGGAGATTTACCAGAATGCAGCCTAGGATGAAGGGTCTGAAAATCGAGGAAAGATTGGATATACTGGTTTTAAAAAATGAAAGAACTGTGGATGCTGCAAATCAGGAACAAAAACAGAAGTTGCTGGCAAAGCTAAGCAGGTCTGGCAGCATCTTTAGAGAAAAAAAAAATCAGAGTTAACGTTTCGGGTCCGGTGACCCTTCCTCAATTGTTGTTGTTGTTGGATATACTGGGGTTGTTTACTTTGGAGAACTGAAGGTTCAAAGGGGACCTGATAAAGGTGTGCAACATTATGAGGAACATTGATAGAGTGAAGAGGAAGGCACTTTTTCCATTCTTTGAGAGGTCAATAACCAGAGACATAGATTGATGTTAAGAGATACAAAGCAAAGCGCAGTTGAGGAGAATTTTTCTTTTACGCAAAGGGTGGTGAGACTCTGGAACTTACTGTCTGAAACAATGCTTCAGTTAGAAACTCTCACGGCATTAAAGCAATATTTAGGTATTCACTTGCAGCGAGAGTTTCCAGAGCTATGGACCAAGTGATAGAAAATGGGATGAGTGCAGTTAGATCTTTGTTAACCTGTGTGGACAATGGTGGGCGTAATGGCTTCCTTCTGTTTGGTAAATGTCTATCAGTCCGTGAGCTGTCCACGTCCTTTGGTTCTCTGTGTGATCCCACCTTCCTATCTCAATTTGCTCCCTTTCACTTGTGATGAAGACAGAGTTGAATCAAGGCTAGGATAGACTGCAGCTGTCAAGAACCCGCGTTGATTTTCATATTGAGAATTTGCGCTGTGAAGTGAAAGAGGGGAGAATGAAAGTGGCATGAAAATGAAGAGAAGTGGGCTAATAATGAAATGCAATTACGTGAAAATAAGGTGGTTGCTGCTCAAAAGTGAGATTCTGAGGTCGCCATTTAAACAGCGAATTGGGAACATTTTACTCGATGTCAAGTTTCTGATTTTGTTTTATTCTCAACATATTTTTGCTAACATTCTTGCCATTGCTCTCATCATTCCAGGGTTAGGAAATATCCACCCTATCATTTGCAGTTGAACAGAAACATTGCTAATAGCTAACTTTGTATTAAATGCTCTGTTTTCAGCTTGGTAATGGGGTCATGGCTCGTGAGAAAAATTAACCTTTAGAATTAGAATTGGATTTTATTGTCACATGTACTCAACGGTAGGAATACACAAGTACAGTGAAAAGTGTACAAACTTGCCATTCTCCAAAGCTATCATGGTTACAAAGCCAAAATTTTCAAAAAACTCTGTAACTTACAGCGGCAATTCTATAGTCTTGACCAGAATTAGACTTCAGCATTCAGTTATTTCTTAAATTTCTCAATTGAGCAAATAAAATTGAAGTGCATAAAAGAATTTGAACTGGCAACATGCCATATCCAGATACTTATTCCATGAAATTGGATGGATCCTGAATGCATTTTCAAGGCAGACCATTTCAAACTGTGACTACAATGCTCCAGAGAGCAACACTCATCTGACCTGATCTGACGGGGTACTTTGACAATTTAACTGGATATTGTGTCACTTTATTCTATACCTAATACATGTTGCATCTTTCCTGGGAGTGCTTGATAGGATAATATACACGGCATTTCCCTCTGAATGTAAATGGTGCTGTAACTGTAGAAGAGATGTGGAAAAGCTCAGGAGAAGGGTGGGTAAGCATCTTAAGAAGGGACAAGTAGGATCCAGTGAAGGGAGTCAACCAGTGGGACAAAGGATAACTCAATAGGAACAGTCTCTTTACAGACCACAAGTAGATATTTTTAATTTAACTGTTTAGATATATTATGACACATTTCTGGAGCAGATAGGAATTGAACCCAGGCCTCCTGGCTCACAGGTATGGATAATGCCATTGCACCACAAGAACACAACTGACCACTAGCATATTTTCGACAACAACCAGAAACTGCACCCGAGTCTATGAATAATTATACAAATCAGTCAGCCCACAAAATGTGACTTGTGACAGCACATTCCTATTCTGCTGAAATTAGTGCAGGTCTGAACTATTTCAAACTGACAACTAATACACTTGTGGATGAAAACTGGTCCCATTCTGTCTCATTTGTGACCATTAGTGTTTGATTCCTGCAATAATGTTAATTACAATCAGCTTCCTTTGTACGTTCTGCAATCACAAACTTTTGAGCCAACAATTACCTGTACTTACCTTAAAATAAAGCAAATCACTATTTTAAAAATCAGTTTTCTGATTTGGTACTATAATGCCCTCCTATTTTAAGTAAATGTCAAGTGAAATTATTCTAAACTCATAAAAAAAGAAAGAAATCAGCTTATTTTACTTCAATTTCCATCGTTGTAGTTTCATCTGGTTGTGATACCCTTGTCCTCATAAATGATTTTTGAGCAAAGAGGACTGACATCCTGAATCTAATGTTACCTCCCATGATAAGGACTATAATGCCTCAAGTATTTTGCTCACATACGCTTCCCATGTGTGCAGTGTACTAACCATACAAGTGAGGTTATGTGTCACTTCTGTGTTTATTTAGTGCTAGACCAGTTTGCACTTCCCTCATACACAGAACCCGTTTTTCTCTCTAACAGAAAACAAAGCATTTTGCTTTAAATTTACGGCAAGCGCTTGTTAATAGCATGCTGCTGGACACACTGTGTGTTTTCAGCATTATGTTTTCAGTTCAGATTTTCAACATTCACTGTATTTTGTTTACATTCATCTCTTTTCAAATGAAAATGTTATTGATAGGCTGCAATCAGTTAAAAATTGTGCCTAATCCTGTAAAAGTGGAATTCAATACTGAAGCAAAACCTGCATTACTAAATATTGAAAATGTAGCAGCATTGGAAAGGGGAGCTGTATAAGTATAAGGATTTTATGACATTATAAAATGAAGGGTACTTAGTGTCTGGTAAATCTTATGATTTTTAGTTCCATTAACTAGCTAAATTGCCATGGTTGTGATATGGTTTAAGCATGACGTTTAGTCTATGATGCTCCCCTCTGTTGTGTTTTATTTCATGATCAGTATGCCAACCCTTTTAAGCAACATGATGTATCAATATATACTTAAGACTCGTTATCATAATATCGTCTCTATATAATTGACGTGATCTGATGGCATAAAGATTTCAGACTCCATTTTAACTGAATCACCTGAAGCCTGACATGCTATTGAAAGCCTGTCTATTGTAATCTACTTGCATAAATTAGGTGAGTCATTTGGGGTGACCATGATAAACAAAGATCATTTATAACAGTCAGCTGTAATAAACATCCACTTAATTCTTCAATACCATGATATCCTCATCAAGTTTCTTATGTTGTGAGGCACATTATAAGCATTGCCATTGCAGGGGAGGAAATGACCTGGTGGTATTTATTCCCAGAGACCCAGATAACATTCTGGGGACCTGGGTTTGAATCCTACTGCAGCAGATGGTGGAGATAACAAGGTGCAGAGCTGGATGAACACAGCAGGCCAAGCAGCATCATAGGAGCAGGAACTGGATGAACGCAGCAGGCCAAGATGCTGCTTGGCCTGCTGTGTTCATCTAGCTCCGCACCTTGTTATCTCGGATTCTCCAGCATCTGCAGTACCTATTATCGCAGATGGTGGAATTTGGTTCAATTAAAAAAATCTGGAACGAAGAATCTAATGATGCATACAAATCCAATTTTGATTGTCAGGGGAAAAATCCATACGGTTCACTAATGTCCATCCTTACCTGGTCTGGCCTACATGTGACTCCAGACCCACAGCAATGTGGTTGGACTCTTAAAACAGCCCGAAATGTCAAGCTTTCCTGCTCCTATGATGCTGCTTAACCTGTGTTCATCCAGCTCCACACCTTGTTATCTTGGATTCTCCAGCATCTGCAGTTTCTATTATCTCTCTGCAATTGTGGATGGGTAATAAATGCTGCCTAGCCAGCATTGCCCTCATCCTGTTAATGAGTTAAAAAGTGAAAATAACCTGTTGAAGGTAAAATTACATCATCCAGTATAAATAATTTCTTAAAAATAAGTCTCCACACTCTTCACTGAAACGTAAAAACTAGTAAGTCTTTTGGTTTTTTGAGCCTGGAGTGACCCCTCCTCTACAGCCTTTCACAGTAACAAATTTCACAAGTTGACCACTCTTTAAGTGAAGAAATACTTCTCATCTAACTCAGTCCTAAACTTCTTGCACTGTATCCTGAGTCTATGACCCCGGTTCTAAACTCCCTAGCCAGGGCAAACATCTTCCCCACGACTAGTCTGTCCAGCCTTTTTAGAATTTCTGACGTTTTAATCAGATCCCTTTACATTTATCTAAATTCTGGTGAATACAGGCCCAGTTAAACCAGTTCCTCCTCATATGGCAGTCCTGCCATCCCTGGGATCAGCCCAGTGAACTTGTGCAGTACTGCATCTTTGGCAAATACATCGTCTCTTAGGTAAGGAGACCAAAACTGCATGCAATATTCCAGGTGGGATCTTACAAAAGCCTTTATAACGGCAAGAAAACTTTCCTACTTTTGAACGCAAATCCTCTTGCAATGAAGACCAACATAGCATTGCCTTTCCAGGTCTTGCTATACCCGCCTATTTACTTTCTTTGACTGGGGTACTAGGACACCCAGATCTCCTTGTACACCCATATTTCCCAAAATGCCACCATTTAAATAATACTCTGCCTTTCTGTTTTTCATGCCCTAACTTCGCATTTGTCAATGTTTTACTACATTTGCCATGTGTCTGCCCACTTGCTCAACTTGTCTAGATCGTCCTGAAGGCTCCTTGTATTCTCCTCACAACTCACAATCCCACCTAGTTTTGTGTTGTCAACAAACGAGAAAACCTTGCATTTGAATTCCTCGTCCAAATCATTTATATAGAATGTGAATAGCCCGGGCCCAATCATTGAGCCTTGTGGTGCACTATTATCTACTGCCTGAAGGAGTGGAGTGAAGAAGATGTGGAAAAGTGACTGATGCAGACAATTGATGGTGTAGAATCTCTTAAAAAATACTTTCCTAATATATTTTATGAAATGTACCTGATTGCTAGAAGGAGGGAAGCTGCGTAATTTGCATTTACGTTTGAAACCTTAATTCCCTGTTTCAAAGCACATTTCAAACTGTATTGTGTATTTATCCAAAGAAATTCAAATAAGGTTGCCTCAAGACTTCTGGAATATATCTGTATCCTGTAAACCTTAAAGCAATTGAAATGATCAAAAAGTTTAATTTTAAGGGAATAGGTAACAGATGAAAAGCTAGTACAGGATTATTTTGCAAAGAAAACTTTCTGATGAAGTATCTGGATGTAGACACTTTTGGATAACAGCTATTCAGACACTGAAAATTAAAGCTTCTCTGTCACTACTTAATAATCTGATACTCAAAGCGTCAATGACGTGTTATACAGAATCTCCCACTAAATTAATCAAGTGTCCACATAAGGTTTCAAGCAACATATGACATTTTAAGTTCCATAAAGAACGGTTGCAGCTTAAGATCTGTTGATATTGGCCTGAGTCTCTATTTGTCTCCTATTGGATTCCCTAGAAAGAATGTTCTCCATCAGCAATTTTTTTAAAAACAATCAGATCCAATTTATACTCAGAGAAGTATTGTTCTCATTTGATTTTTCAATTGATCTGAAATAATGGTAGGCTGAAAGATTTTTTCAGCATCATGTTACTTGCCATTTAAAACAAGGCAACAAAATAGTCTCTGTCTATTTCTAAACTTAGGTCATCAACTCAGTAAAATCAATTTTCCAATGTGGATTCAATCCCGGTTCAAAACCATAGTTCTAATTTGGAAGAACCAGTTTTCGTCTCTTGTGTGTTGAAACAATTTGTTCAGTTCTATGGAAAACAAAAAGTAAGTGAGGACCATTCCATTCAGCAGACAATGAAAGGAAGAAAACAAGTACTATTCTGTTCTGTGGTGAGCAATATCACATTTAACTTGCCACTAGGTTACCTAGCAAACAAGCACAGGTCCTAAGCTCCAATGGTAAGAGGAAGAAAAGGTCTGCTCACCAGATTTTGTCATGTTTGAAGTAAATTACATTCAGCTGAAAAAGAGATCACGGTCTTGTTTAAAAATATTCCCATCTATATAAAACACAATACATACTCAATTGTACTTTTGATCTTACATTTCTTGAAGTTGAAAGTTGCTGATTAAATTTGTTTCGAATGAATTGATCATGGGAAGAGATGATTGAACACAAACATAATTAAGCATTGAGTATGGGTGATGTAAACACAGATTAAATCAGTTCAGTCATCTTCAAGTAAAATAATCAATAAGATGAAGATCCACGGCTACCAGATTTACTTCTACCCAAGTTTCTCAGTTATCATTTTTTATGAACTACTACCATTTTCTATCTATGGCCTTAACTGTAGTACTGAACTTAACTGAAAAGGTTCTCCCATGAAGCACCAATAACAAAACACTAGACAGGCTAGGTTATACCAAAGTTACTCTACACCAACATTTACAGTCGCAGCTATAGATAGAATGTGTAGGGAGTGCTGCCTGGTTTATTGTTCACCAGCTCCCTGGTTCTGACATTGGTTTTATGGAATGGAATGTGGTGTGGTGGAAACACAGGAGGCAGATGCTTCAGAGGCAACGAAAACACTGAATTTATCGAAGAAAAAACAAGCAAATTGAATATATTTACAGAAAACAAGAAAGTGAATATCAAAATTAGAACCCATTTGCCTCTGACTGAGACCTTGTCTCCCAGTTAACTTAAACCCCAGTTAAGCCTTGCAGCTAAAAATTAATACAGTAGGTAAATAGATAAGGTGGGTGACTGTTACTTATGCTCATAGGGAAGAGAGGGAGAGCGAGAGAGAGATTACTTGCTGACCTATTCCACTTCCCTTCCTGAGGGGTGCCCTACACCGTTAGCTCTCTCAAACCCTACATTCTCCAACCTAAGACCAGCCAAGCTGGGTTAGAGGGTGTCCATGACCTTAGGCTCACCCCTGGAGTGAAAATGCGATTTTGACTGGCCCTTGTCCATAGTCTCTTACTGTAACTGGGACTCTGCGAAGGGCCGCAAGTACCGGTAACAGTCAGTCTAGTGGTGTCCGCGGATGCGTGGAATCAGACCAGTGAGTACCTGTGTTTTCTTTCTTTTCTGGCGGTCCATGCGAGCAAGTGCTGTCTTAGGTGATGGTGGATGTTGCTGGCATGGCCCCGATCGGTATCTTGTGCCTCTGGATATCTTCGGCTGCCTCTGGGTGTCGAGTAAAGGTTCATAGTTAGTTGCTGGTGTTCAGTGGCTCTGAGGGCTGCTTTCCATCGTGCGGGGTGTCTACTTCTCACTCAGACTCTCAAACTCTCCTTGCGGAGCCCACCTCAGAGCACACACCATTTTGGAATCGGGGCGCATTGCTGGTATCACAGTGCTGGGAAAATAGGGCTGGTATCGCTCACTCTTTCTCTTTCTCTTTCTCTTTCTCCTTCTCTTCTTTCTCCTTCTCTCTTCCTTCACTCACTTCTCTTGCCTTGCTGGGCTCAAGTTATACCCAACCGCAGGCCCCCCCTTATCTCCCGACAAATCTGTTGAGCTATCGTCCCTCCTCTCGGGGCTGAATGGGCTTCCTAAGCACTGGAGTAGGTGTGAATCGTTTTTTGATTGAGGTGAAAGGTTTTGATGGTTGTTGGAATGTCCAGCATTTCCCTTCGATGCATTTCCATTCAATTTGCATAGCGGTTTGAATGTTTTTTACATCCAAGGTAAAACATGTTTGCATGTAGCACAATGGTGTGGAATGTTCTGTATTTTTTTGCCTGAGCACTGATTGGAAACTTAAAGGTTTCATACCTTTGTAGGCTCCAAACGGTTTAAAGTTGTTGTAGTTGTTTGTTCCCTGAAGACTGGTTTCCACTGTTTTTAAACTGGGGTGAGAATGGGGATCTTCCTTTAGCTTCTGCAAGCCAAGCCCTGTTCCTGTATATTACCCAGTCTGTCTAACTAGTCAGCCTTTTCCTGTTTCAGTTGCAGCACTGGTTTCTTGAGTTCCATGTGTACCCCAATCAATTTTAGGATTGGGTTTCTTGAGTTCCAAAAGTCCAGCGAATTTAATCCCATGTAATTTCCACCACTTCAGAGGGCTTTTCGTCCTGGGTATATTCATAAACTGATGGGGGTTTTTGCCCCACCTTACAAATGCACATTCTTCAACTTTGCAGAGGGCTTTTCGTCCTGGGTATATTCATAAACTGATGGGGGTTTTTGCCCCACCTTACAAATGCACATTCTTCAACTTTGCAGAATAGCAATGTTTGCAAACAGTCTGATTCACAGGGGGGTCTGTAAAAGGGATGCCCTGGAGATGAACTCATTCATGGGCATGGCACTGTCAAAATCACAAGGACTGTATTGTTTGATTAAGCAAGTAAGTTGGATTTCAATGACAAGATTAAAGGGGTGTTGTATTATTTATGGAGATTCAAAAATCCACCATGCCCCCTCATATAAGCCCTTTACCAACATGAATTGGAACAAATTCCATTCTACTGCCACTCACCTTTTATCATAGCTTTCTATGATATGAGTACTTCATGCTGTCCAGGCAGCTACGATATTGTTTTATTTTAAGGGATTCAATTTCTGATTCACAAAATTGCAGCATGACACTTGAGTTATCCAGATTTACTCTCTACAGCCTTGATGCCTGACACTTCTGCAGTATCATTTGGAAATGTGTGTAATGAAGACTATTTTTAGAGCAGAATTTCATTTACTTGTACAGATTCGAAGGCAGCCTGTCTTGAGTGTCAAGGGTGACGACAGTCTGTTGCATGCTGCACAACTTCATCCTGGAGAATGTCATATTATAAGGGCCCTGGAGCAGAAAGACTTGCAGATGCATCAAGGAGATCATAAGTAACAACAGAATCATGACACTGAAAGAGAATATCTTTTGTGGGCTATTTGAGTCATTTCAAATGGCATAGTTAGAGGTAAGCTTGTTCTAATAAGAAATTCTGATCATTGCACAAACAATCTCAATTACATTGTCCTCTTGCCCTCTGCTAATGTGATTTCAACACAATACTTGAACTTTCTCATTCAACTGTCAAAAGTCCCATTTGTGGAAGCCAAACAAGTGCAGCAATGGTCTTTAGTTCAACAATAGTACATCTTCAGTTGCAACCTACTCAGTGAACAACTTTTTTCTCCTACGTGTGCTTATGTCTTCTACTTGATATTACAGTGTTTCTCATTGGTGACAGGATATTATGCATACAGTAGCGAGCTGCTGTGCCCAGAGTAGACATTTGGGATTGCAGCTATGGTATAATATAGCTCCCCATCTTGCTGACTTCATGGCAGTGTGGTCATATACTTGTCCAACAGCACTCAAAATATACAGGGGTCGTGGGCAAATCTGCTCCTGCAGGCAAACAACATGCCTGGAAAAATTCAAACGTAGGAGCAGTCAGGGAAAAATTGTGCCTCTGTATATGATTGAAACAGTATCTGTCACTATCATGTTCAACATCACAGATTGCCTTGCTTAACTGACAGAATCTATGACTTTAGAGGCTGCAAAAGCGGCAGAAAGATAAGTGTTTTTTTGGGATGAAGCTGTAGAGTGTCTGGCTGGTGACAGCGGTCAGTAAATAGCCAGGGAAAGAGTACTGCACTCTGAGATTGGCCCTGATGATGATTGCGGGTGTTTAGGAGTTTTGGATGTCCTGAAGTTGTGCAACTTACACGATAAGTAACAGCACGTCTCATGCTTTGAGCCAGTTAGAAATCAAATCGTTTTTTGCAGTTATAATGAAAGAAACCTCTAAAAATTCAACACAACTGCAGAAGGTAATGGTACGACTTGATTATACCATCTAATAAAGGAATTAATGAGAAAGGGGAAAGTTCCCTCAAAAAGCTGAAGGGAAGAAAAGAGAAACAGGCCTTAAGAAGACATTGTGAGTTCTGTTGCTCAACCATGTGTACCCCAATCAATTTTAGGATCAAGTCTTGTTCGTACCTTGGTGTCTGTTTGTTCAGTACTTATCACAAGGAGCTCACACAATTTTATTAAGGGTGTTGGGGGTTGAAGTGGGGAGATTCTGTGTGGGAAGCACACATCTGAGACGTCAGTACTCGCTGACATTGTAGTAGAATGTTCCCTGTCTGTATTTGGAACAAATACTGCAAAACAGATACTGCTCTGTAAGTTCTTTAGCTGGTGTTTGGAGTATGTATCAGAATAGGACAAATGACTGGATTGTAACGTCATCGATGAACGCATTGGCATTATGTTTGTTCCTGTACTCCCTTGCAGAATGTCAAACAGATTGCAAAATGTAGGTGATCTTCCAAAGGATCAAGCAAGAAAACGGAGACATGTCCACATCCTCAGGGAGGACATCAAGATGCCCAATCAGATCTAGAAGCAATGGTGGGAGGACGTTATTGAAGCTGCGGTTGCTTGGATCATCCTGTCGATTTCAATTTATTTAGCAACAGCTTCTTGTCTCGACTGCTTTTGCACATTTCATGACAGTTTGTGTACTGCCCTCAAACTGCTTCCTTCTCCATTCATGGCAGGTCAGTGTGTTTGCTGTTTAGTGCATTCGAACAGCTGCAGGATTGAGTTTCCTGCTCACACGTGGCTGTCTTTTGCTGTTGCCTTTATTGATAAGGTCTTTTCTCACTGAAGTCACAGTTTTTAAAAAAAACTTGCATTTATATAACATGTTTCATGAAAACTGAACATCTCAAAGCACTTTAGAGCCAATGAAATAGTTTTGAGTTGACGTTACTGTATTAATGAGGGGAATATGGCAGTCAAATTGCAAACAGCAGGCTCCTACAAACAGAAATATGATAATGAATAAGTAATTTTAAAAAAAAATGTCTATTGAAGAATAAATACTGGCCAGGACACTAGGGACAACTTCATTGTTCTACATAATAATGCCATGCAATCTTTTAAGTTCTATTATGTCCTATACTAGATATAACCTTGGTATAACATCTCATTCAAAAGTTGGCCAGTTATGCTGATTCAGTTATGCTGGTAGTTTGAAGGACAGACTGAGCTAAGTTTTGTGGGGGCTTCCCATTCTCCCACCCCACCAATCCCCAGAATACTTGACACAATCATTTCGTCATTGGAGCAAAATGTGGCGAAACATAATTGCAATTATAAAGAAAAGAATTGAAAACACTCTGACAGTGAAATTGGACACAGCTGCTAAGTGGAAGAGGCTTATAGTGTGATATAGGCTGTGATTTATGTATGAATGTTTTAATACTTTTTTTTAAGTTTGGATTTTTAAATTTTGAATGGGAGACATTTCCTCTGTGCCTGAAATGTGCAATAATTAACTTGTATGTATTTTTGTAGTCAAGGTGATTGCTTTTAAAACATCTTGAAGGCATAGCTTTCAGAATTAATTTATGTTATTTACTTCAGAAGGGTACATGACCAAGCAAGGTAAACATTTGTGCACCAAGGTTTCTGTTAGAAAATTTTTGATATTTTATGGACATGAAAGAAAACACCCAAAGCTTTCAAAAAAAAGATTATTTTCAATTTTGTGGATCTGCTGTAGAAGTCACTAATGGAGATGGACGGATGGCTAAAGTTGTGCTCCTGAGAAAGGGGTGAAAATTGTAAAACTTGATTAACATAGAGTAAGGAGCTTAGCGACAATCATAAATCAGAAGTGTTCATATAAAACCGTGAAGAAGTAATTTGAAGTTAAGAACATTTGAGCTTAGTTATGACGCTGGTATGAAAACTTCAGGAAAAGGTTAACAGATGTTTACAGACTGGAGGTTGAAGTCATAGCTACCTCAAGCCTAATGAGGTGATAGCAAAAAATATTTTTCTCTGGTGTGAGCACTGTACAAAGGATGCTTTTGGGCACTGTAAAGGTGTTTTTGGGTTATATTTCAACTGCATACAAAAATCTCTGAACGTATATTATGTGTAAATAGTTTGATCGATTCTACTTCATCTTCATTTCCTTTGGAATAAACTTTACTTTTATTGTCAAAACCATTGTCAAAAACATTGAATGTTTACGTTTCAGTGAGAGATCATCTCGATAAAACCAAAACAAAACAAAATATGCTCAATCAAGACAGATTAATCTGCAATCTGATTTATCCAGTAATAACATCAGTGGATCATAACAAGAATTAACCAGCAGCCTGTTATACAGCATGCCTGTTGGTATTATCTGTTCTAAACATTTTTTTATTTCAAAGCATGTATGCAGCAGTAAGGTCAGGAAAACAGCCTCCAAAAATAATTTGAACAATCATTCTCTAAACTTCAGTTGAAAAGTATGCATATGATGAAAAATCAGTTGTCTATTTCTAAGACCTCATGTTTTGCTGCTGGTGAAGAGAAATTTCATCCCTTCCCCTACATTCATTCAACTTAAATTGTAGTTCCCTTTTAAGATGTCTAAAGGGTCAAGGTTCCTAAAGTTGTTTCAGAGATAGCAGGAACTGTAGATGCTGGAGAATCTGAGATAACTGAGAGCTGGATGAGCACAGCAGGCCAAGCAGCATCAGAGGAGCAGGAAGGCTGACGTTTCCGGACTTAGACCCTTCTTCAGAAATGGCTTCGCAGTGGGGTTAAAATTGTTTCAGAGATAGCAGGAACTGCAGATGCTGGAGAATCTGAGATAACAAGGTGTAGAGCTGGGTGGACACAGCAGGCCAAGCAGCATCAGACGAGCAGGAAAGCTGATGTTTCGGGCCTTGACCCTGGTCTGGGCCCGAAACATCAGCCTTCCTGCTCGTCTGATGCTGCTTGACCTACTGTGTTCATCCAGCTCTACACCTTGTTATCTAAGGTTCCTAATGTGCCCATTTAAAATAGGCAAGGTGGATAAGGTAGGTAGATAACTTGTCCAATATTACAAAATTCAGTGTGGGATTTTACTTTGGCAAATGAACAATGAATAAAATAAGTTAACAAAGTCTTGGAGGACCACACAGCTGCTCTCTCAAAAGAGAGACATCTGGTGGTGGTTTAACGTGAGGGTCACCATGCCTCAAGTGAGGTGGAGAGATTGAGAAGGTGGGGCCTTCATGGTGACCTCAGCAGTACCGCTCTTGAACTCAAACAGCTGACATCAATCTGCACTCAGAGATAGTAGGAACTGCAGATGCTGGACAATCTGAGATAACAAGGTGTAGAGCTGGATGAACACAGCAGGCCATCAATGTGGACTTCACAAGCTTCAAAATCTCCCCTCCCCTTATCGCATCCCAAAACCAGCCCAGCTCGTTCCCACCTCCCTAACCTGTCCTTCCTCCCACCCATCCCCCCCTCCCACCTCAAGCCCCACCCCCATCTCCTACCTACTAACCTCATCCCACCCCCTTGACCTGTGTGTCCTCCCTGGACTGACCTATCTCCTCCCTACCTCCCCACCTACACTCACCTTTACTGGCTCCATCCCCACCTCTTTGACCTGTCTGTTTCCTCTCCACCTATCCTCTCCTCTATCCATCTTCTATCCGCCTCCCCCTCTCTCCCTATTTATTTCAGAACCCCCTTCCCCTCCCCCATTTCTGAAGAAGGGTCTAGGCCCGAAACGTCAGCCTTCCTGCTCCTCTGATGCTGCTTGGCCTGCTGTGTTCATCCAGCTCTACACCTTGTTTTCTCAGCAATCTGCACTCAGTTGGGCTGCACAATGAGGGTCAGCCTCACAAAGGTCTATTATGCAGCCTCATTGAACCCTCTTAAAATGGACAGCACGGAATTTTCACCATCCATGAGATTTAATTCTGCTGACAGAGCTGTGCAAAATCTTGACCAAGATATTAAAAATGCAGCTTGCTAAAATCGTTAAGGTTGTTTTGAGAAACAGTATCTGAGAGTTTCACCAGCAGATGGTGTAAGTAGACTTTAGCTAATAACACAGTAAGGTCCTTCTGTATGCAGTCCACGTTGCTGGGGACAACACTTGTTGACTTAAATATTCAAAGCTCATTCTGCCAGCTGGTGTTTTTCCACTTTAACTTCACAGAAAAATCCTCCTTTAAATTGTCTGCACAATAAATAACTGACCACTTTCAAATAAGTAACTGCACTTAGTGGGAAACACTGTCCACACTACTCTCGAACATATTTATGAAAATGTGCTTTTTATTTATACTTCCAAAGCTAATTGACTGAAGTGACCATAATCCACAAACCCCTTGTGCACAATACATTTGACTGCACTTATACATCATGCCTATTTATTGTTACATATTCTCAAGAGCACGATAGTATAATCAGCAACACGGTTAAATTAACTGGAGTGCCGAACAGAGTCCAGCTGTTGTAGGTGTGATAATTTGAGACAGCCTTCTGACTGTTGGTTCATACACATCCCTCTGTTTTAATTATAGTCAGCCTGTGCTAATAACACTATTTAAATGTTTTGGAATTGACTCTATCAGTCACTTTCACAGTGGCACAATGTGCTGCTACAATGAAGTAACTGGTTGATTTTTTTTAAAGTTGTATAAATAAATGTATACAAAGATATGATTAGTTTCTAATTTTCCCTGGATTTATTTTCTCAACACGTGAGCAATAAGATTATACCAATGCGAATAAAGAAGGAATTAAATTTTGTTGCACTGGGAAAAAAGTATTTACAACTTAAATATTATTCACATATATAAATAGGTATAGATGCACAATTTATACAAACACACAACCAGACAACACTGAATCTTTTTCTGACACTTTAGGGGGAATCTAATCTACTCTAATGTTTACATAGCGTTAAGCCCAGAAATGCAGCAGTGTGAGAGGAACATGATGTGTTCTCACACTCTCTTTTGTATGTCACCAAAGTACATTTGGAAGGGAAGTGAACAGTAACCCTCATGAAACTGTTGAGGCAGGCAGTTAAATATGTCCAGTATCAAGTAAGTAACAATTCAACCTCCTTGTCAGGTTTATCATTCAAGTACACGCAACATTTCCTGGAAAATGCCATGACTCCAGAGTTTGTGCAAGTCAAATCTAGCACATACTTGGCTGTAACAATTGAGTGATTTTGTACATGGAAACCTAATTTTCCTCGGATATCAACTGTTGCTAGCTTTTCAACATTTAAATATTACTTAGTCCTGTGCCTTTTGTTGCAAAATGGATGATCACACAATTGTCTGCACTGAAAGCCTTCTGCTACTTTTGCTTATTCACTTAATCCAACAAAGTAAATTTAGTATCAAAACAGAATTTGCTGGGAAAACTCAGCAGGTCTGGCAACATCTGTGAAGAGAAAGCAGAGTTAACATTTTGGGTCCAGTGACCCTTTAGTTTTATGGTAATTCTAGTTCTCATCTATATTGTTTTCTAAACCGTCATTTATGTTACACAACAATGTTATCACTATGCAAAATCATAGCTATATAAATATTGCAATATCTTAGCATTTTGTTATGGACCCTTTTCTGCTATCCTGTCTGTTAGGAAAGTGTGAATAAAGTTAGTTCAGTTATGGCTACTGGCAACGAGTCCACATGTTATCTTAAATTCATTCATTGTCATTGTTTGTGTGCATTATTGGCTGGGCCAGAATTTATTGCCCATCCCTAGCTGACCTTGAGTAGGCGGTAATAAGCTGCCCTATGAACTATTCCAGTCTATTTGATGTTAAGTACACACAAAATGCTGTTAGAGAAGAAGTCCCAGGATTGTTAGCCAGTGACAACAAAGGAAGAGTGATATATTTCCAAGTCACAATGGTGAGTTAACAATGACATGGATAGTAAGGGGTTATTTTTACATGCTATTTGACAAATTAAGGACTGTAGAATGTTGTAAAACTTCTTAAGTTGATTTTGAGGATAGTTGAGCAACTTAAATGGTTTCTCCTTGTCTATATTTTACTTGGGTATACAATGAGTCAACATGACATGCAATTGGAAAAATAGCATGAAGGGCAATTCAACACATGAAGGTTATGCACTAGGCTGTAAGGAAATAAAATAGGTGGTGATGATCAAGTAAATGCTTCCCTCGGCCTGATTGGGCCAGAGGCTTTGGATGTGGTATTTACACAAAGCTACCCAAGAGACAATTGGTCGTAATGTGCTCACATTATTGAAATTCTGTACTCATATATTGCACAACTGAAAATGACTTGTATTCGAAGAGTAAAAGAAATAAGTTGATGTGAAAGGAAAAAGCAGAAACAGATGTGTATACTTCGAAATTGCAAGGAAATTCTATTTCTGCAGAAGTGGCTGTAATAGATCTAAAGTTAGTTTAAGAGTGTGGAAATCATTGAAAGTGCATATGGTAGACGTGGAAACAGAAGTCAATGTCATCAAGCCAGGAAGATGAAATGTTTCATTCAATCGGAGACAAAAGAAACAGCATGTGGAAGATGCAAGTAATAGGGTGGGATAGAAAATATGAAAGTCAAAAATTCATCACATCTTTCATTGTTAATACAGATGTAGCTTTAACGATGATGTTTGAAGGAGAATAAAAGGCATCTCCAAGTCACGCTTCTTTACACAAGGCTGACTAATCAATCAAATAAATAATGTTCTAGTTCTAGTTCCAATTAGCCTTAGAGTAGAATATACACTCTACTAATTTCAATTAGTACTCATAGGAGAGAACTCTATGATGGGATGGATTACTTTAATACGATGCAGTTAAATTGGGCCAAGTTATTTACATTAGGGAGTGGTATGGGTATGTCTGATATTGACGATTGCTAAGTGAGTACAAAGTTATCTTTGTGTAGGGAAAATCAAATTATAAAATTAGCCATCAACCTGAAAGTAAATATGATAAGTTAGCACATCAATGCATCAATGTTTCAAAATTTTTAGCCACATAATTACATATGAATTACTTTTCATGCATAAATGACACACTAGTGTCTGTCAGCAAAATTAGTGAAGAAATTCACATGCATGTGATGCTTGGTAAAGTGATCAATTAGATTTTAAATGTATGGCCAAAGGGGTGTGATAATGAGAACTCATAGGAGCATTCACATGCAGAAATGAACTGAGTGTAGATCATCGCTGCATCTGATGGGATTTCAGAATTATTATTGCCAAGGTTTAGAGAAAGATTGTTAGAGAACATCATCTAAAGCACACAGGGCAATCTGTATGAAAGGTATACTGGGAAACTACTTCTGGTATCCAAAGGTAGATAGAGATATTGATAAGTTGGTGAAAAGTTGTGAAATGTGCATCAAATCAAGAAATGATCCACCAAGTTTCCTTCATTCTGCGATCAAACTCCTGAAAACTGTGGGACAAAATATGTGTTGATTTCTTTGAAGTGGAATGGAAAGAGTATGTTGTTTTGGTCAATAGTTGTAGCAAGTGAAGGGAACCTACTAACCTTATCTGGTTCTGGCCTACACGTGACATTCGAACCCCAGCAAAGTGGTTGAATGTTAATTGACCTTTGAAATGGTCCAGCAAGACACTCAGTTCAAGGGAAATTACAGATGGGCGACAAATGCTGGCCTTGCCAGGGATGCCTACATCCTACTACAGAACAAAGGAAGTGAAAAAAAATTGAGTCTATGTCCAGTATCACAAGTGCCAAAATCATTGAGAAGTTGTTTCACGTTTATGGATTTCCAGAGGTGCTTGCAAGAGAGAGAAAGAGAGATGGGGGAAGAGAGTGTGTGTGCATGCAGGAGAGAGAGTGCGTGTGCGCACAGTTTATAGACAGTCCAAGTAGCATGTTATAAATTTCTACTTTCGAAGTAAAACTAGTCTGTCTCCAAGCTAAAACACAAACAAGGCCTTGCACCTAATATACATTATCTGACCTAAAATGTCACCTCTTCTTTACACTGATAAAACCTTTAGTTCTCTCAGTACCATGATTTTAAATAAATTCAGGGATTTACCTACACATATTAACCAATTAAAACTTTCTAACTGACTAAAGATTTAACAGCATCTTTGGTTTGTTTAGTACATCCTCATCAGTGGTATGACCCTGTGATCTTTTACTTATAAATTCTGTGTCTGATACTAACTCTCACTAACACCTGAAAGGGCGAGGCTCCGAAAGCTTGTGTTTTCAAATAAACCTGTTGGACTATAACCTGATGTCGTGTGATTTCTGACTTTGGTGATAAGGAGAAGTACGTGGTTGGAATTGTTGCAAAGATACTAGATGTATTTGTTTATTTAGTTAAGGCTGAAGAGAGACTCTGTGGGTGTCATATGGATCATTTGCTTGAAAGATGAAATTCGATCATGCAAAACCATGGTAAACACCTCTATAGTCCAAATTCCTCCGACTGTAGAAAGACAAAGTCAGGAAGTAAGTTAAAGTCAAACAAAACTGACGATTTGCTAATAGTACCAAATCCGCCAAAAGAGCAAAAAAGTGTTTTTGATAGAAAAAAGACAATCAATGTCAAAATCCCAATTATTATGTGGATTGCAGTCAAAGGCAAAGTTCAGGTTTGACATAGTCAGAGATGTTGAGAGATCAGAGTCAAACAATGGAAATGAAAGGAGATACCCAAATAAAAAGGAAGAAATTGAACAAAGAACAAAGAACAAAGAAAATTACAGCGCAGGAACAGGCCCTTCAGCTCTCCAAGCCTGCACCAATCCAGATCCTCGATCTAAACCTGTCACCTATTTTCCAATTATCTGTATCCCTCTGTTCCCTGCCCATTCATGTATCTGTCTAGATACATCTTAAATGACGCTATCGTGCCCACCTCTACCACCTCTGCTGGCAACGCGTTCCAGGCACCCACCACCCTCTGCTTAAAGAACTTTCCATGCAACTTTCTCCCTTAAACTTTTCCCCTCTCACCTTGAAATCGTGACCCCTAGTAACTGAGTCCCCCACTCTGGGAAAAAGCTCCTTGTTATCCACCCTGTCTGTACGTCTCTTGATTTTGTAGACCTCAATCAGTTCCCCCCTCAACCTCCATCTTTCAATGCAAATAATCCTAATCTACTCAACCTCTCTTCATAGCTAGTGCCCTCCATACCAGGCAACATCCTGGTGAACCTCCTCTGCACCCTCTCCAAAGCATCCACATCCTTTTGGTAATGTGGCGACCAGAACTGTATGCAGTATTCCAAATGTGGTCGAACGAAAGTCCTATACAACTGTAACATGACCTGCCAACTCTTGTACTCAATACCCCATCCGATGAATGGAAGCATGCCGTATGCCTTGTTGACCACTCTATCGACCTGCGTTGCCACCTTCAGCGTATGATGGACCTGACCACCCAGATCTCTGTGTGCATCAATTTTCCAGGGAAGGAAAGATTTGTTGATGCTGAAACAAAAAGAGAAATTGCTGGCAAAACGCAGCAGGTCTGGTGGTATCTGTGGAAAGAAAGCAGAGTCAAATGTTTTGAGTCCAGTGGCCCTTCTTCAGAACTGGTGGTAGTGAGGAAAAGGTGACAAATATGCCGATAACTAGGGGTGATGGTGTTGGGATGGGGAGTTGGAAGGAGTGAGCAGGCAGGTGGAGACGGAGCCCAGCGAGACAGAAAGAAAGTTAGGCAAACAAAGAGATAGTTGATAGTAAGCCAGAGAGGCTGCTAATAGAGGCAATGAGGAGGCAAAAACTGAGTGGCTGTGCTGAAAGCAGCCCTTGTCATGACAGGGCCTGTGGTGTGGGGCTGGGTAAAGGACATGGGAGAAGGTGTTCAAAAGTATTGAACTTGATACTGAGTCCTGAAGGCTGCAAGGTCTCCAAGTGGAAGATGAGATTATGTTCTTCCAACTTGCACTGAAGCTCACTGAAACCCTACAGCAAACCTGCAACAGAAATGTTGGCATAGGAACATGGTGATGTGTTGAAGTAGCAGGCAACAGGAAGTTCAAGGTCATTTTTGCAGGCAGAACATAGGTGTTCTACAAAGTAGTCACCCCACCTGCGTATTGTCTCCCCAGTGTAGAGGAGACTACATTGTGGGCAGCGAATTCAATAAAATTGATTGAGTGAAGGGCAGGTAAAATCATTGTTTCACCTGGAAAGTATGTCCGGATCCTTGGATAGTGAGGAAGGAGGAGGCAAATGGGAAAGTGAGGCACCTTCTGCGATGGCATGGGAAGGTGCCGTGGAGGTGTGGGGAAGTGTTGCAGGTGGAGGATAAGCGGACTATTGTGTCTGGTGGTGGCATCCCGCTAGAGGCGACAGAAATGGTGGCTTACGATTCTTTGAATATGAATGCCAGTGGGGTGAAATGTGAAAGGGGTACAATCAGTATTATGGGAGAGAAGGGAACAAGTGAGGGTAGAAATGTTGGAAATGATCGGAGATGGCTAAGGGCCATGTCAACCATGGTGGCAGGGAATCCTTGGTTGAGAAAAAGGTTGGACATTTCTGAAGCCTCTTGCCCAAGGTTGCATCATCAGGACAAATGTGACAGAGACAGAGAAACTGGGAGAATGGAATAGTGTCTTTAGAGGAAACAGGTGTGAGGATGTATAATCAAGGTAACTGTAGGACTCAGTGAGTTTGTGATGCATTTTTGCGGCCAGTTTATCAGAAATCAGATAGGTTGATTAAAAGTATGGAGGAAGAACATTAAATAATTTGCTGTTTTTATTATTTGTTGTCAAATTAAATTATTAGATTAATTATTATTTATTAGATTAATTAGTATTTATTGAATTATTAAGTTATTTTCCTGTTAAGGAAGAAGAAAACTTTTTGTCATATTATCAGAAATTCTATACAAATATCATTTTATATTTTAATGTAAAAAAAATGATGTGTTTGGGAATTTTGTACATTGTAAGATCTGACTACTTTGTTACAGAGCTCTTTCTAATGCCTTCTAGGTTGGGAAGTGTAAATAAAGTTAATTTAATTATGGCTACCAGCTATACATCCACTGCGTTAAACTTCTTTTGGTGCAACTGTACCCAAGTCATTAATAAAGACAATGTACAGATGAGGCCCCAACACAGATTCTTGTGAGACACCAATGGTCACTTCTTTGTAAGTTGAATACATTTCTATTGTCACAAATCGCTCCTTTTACCATCCACCCAATCCCCTAACCAGGTTAATAAATTCCTATGAATTCTTTAAACTTTAATTTTAGCTAATTGGCTCAAAATTATCCAAAGGACTTCTGAAAATCCATATACACTACATCCATTGACCTTTAGCCTACCGGCTTTAGTACTTCAAAAGAATAAATTTGTTTGGTTAGACTGTATTCTTAACAAATTCATTTTGTCTCTTTTCAATTGGCTGAAACTTTTCTAGGAGTTCAGTCATGCTGTCCTTCAGTAATTCCACCACAAAATTTGGACTAACTGGGATATAGTTTCCTGTTTCTTTTCTCTTTCAACATTAATTTTAAATCAGTTGTAGAATTTGGGAAATTGAAAACAGAATATCTCTCTAAGGTTTACAGTAAGCATTTTCTTGAGGTGATGGTGTGGGTGGGAAGTGAAATCAAAATACAAATGTCCAGCATTTATGAGAACATTACATTTGAACTAAAGACTTAGCAGTGTTCCAATGTGATCTTGTATCATGGATGTATCTTTTTCATTCTCTCTCTTGATCAAGCATTGATTGAACCAGGCACATAAAGGCAGAGATTTAGTGGTTGAGTCGTTTAGTTTTATTCTACAAGCTTCGTGCATCATTGAAACAGGAAATTCCAGCAACAAGCATGGAGAATGCTGGAGAAACTCAGCAGGTTTGCAGCGTCTGTGGAGAGAGAAACAGAGTTAATTTTCAATTTCCCCCAAAAAAAAATACAGGCATGGACTATTTTCTGAATGGCGAGAAAATTCATAAAGCCGAAGTACAAAGGGATCTGGGAGTGCTAGTACAGGATTCTCTAAAGGTTAACTTGCAGGTTGAGTCCGTGATTAAGAAAGCGAATGGAATGTTGTCATTTATTTCAAGAGGATTGGAATATAAAAGCAGCGATGTGCTTCTGAGACTTTATAAAGCCCTAGTTAGGCCCCATTTAGAATACTGTGTCCAATTTTGGGTCCCACACCTCAGGAAGGACATACTGGCACTGGAACGTGTCCAGCGGAGATTCACACGGATGATCCCTGGAATGGTAGGCCTAACATACGATGAACGGCTGAGGATCCTGGGATTGTATTCATTAGAGTTTAGAAGGTTGAGGGGAGATCTGATAGAAACTTACAAGACAATGCATGGCTTAGAAAGTGTGGACGTTGGGAAGTTGTTTCTGTTAGGTGGGGATACTAGGACCCGTGGGCACAGTCTTAGAATTAGAGGGGGTCAATTTAGAACGGAAATGAGGAGACATTTCTTCAGCCAGAGAGTGGTGGGCCTGTGGAATTCATTGCGCAGTGGAGGCCGGGACGTTGAATGTCTTCAAGGCAGAGATTGATAAATTTTTGATCTTGCAAGGAATCAAGGGCTACGGGGAGAGTGCGGGTAAGTGGAATTGAAATGCCCATCATCCATGATTAAATGGCAGAGTGGACTCGATGGGCCGAATGGCCTTACTTCCACTCCTAGGTCTTATGGTCTTATTGTCTTAAGCTTTCAAGTCTGGTATGACCCTCTTTCAGAACATTCTTCAATTCTAAAGAAGAGTTGTACCAGACTCAAAATGTAAAATACCCAGTACAATTGTCCTGAATGAAAGTAACTCAATGTATCTTTTCTTTGAATTAGGAGTTCTGAGCTTTTATTAAATTATTCATTCACTTTTTTTTTCGAAACCTGAGATCTTTCCAGATATTTCAGTCAAATGGTATAGTCAGATGGTTAGCCTGATCCAATCTTCTGCTCTTTCCATGGACATGTCAATGTAACTCATTTGTTAATCAACCTGAATCACATTTGACCAGGGCAATAAAAGAATTCTCCACCCAAATGAAGATAATCTTTGCAAACCTGTTCTGACAGAGAGGCTGAATGTGAATGTCAGTTCAGACCGGAATTTTAAATTAGTTCTTGTAATTGAGAATCTAACAACCTAGCTTTGTGGTTAGTGGGCCACACACTATATCAATTTAATCTCAATACATACTGACAGAATTCTGCAGTGCTACAATTTACAGTGATATGCATACGAAATGGACATTCCTTACAAGGGATTGGCCTGAACACTAGATGCTTGCTACTCGCCTATAAAGAACATTATCAGGCGTTACCTGTGTTTTGAAATGTTTATTCCAACACCATATAATGTACAATTTTGTCATATAAAAAAATCAGGTGTGTAAAAGTGTAGTTCAAGCTTACAAGGCCACAAATGTAGATAATTAAATTTATACCACACACTTAATGGTTGATCTGCACATTAATACCTAAGCTGACCTTTTTAAAAAAAAAATTAAAAACTTCTGTCAGGTGCAGGACACTGTCAAGGAAAAGAGAGACTGACTCAGGGAAATGAAGATTGAATGACCCCAGGCTAGAGTACTGAAATCGTATGAATTCTGGAAGAGAAGACAACTTCTACAGTTTTGAGATCCCATGAAAGAAATAAATTTCAATTGAAGATTAAATGAATTGTGTTGTCAATACTGGATAGTACAAACACCGAAACATTTCCCTTGCCCACACGGAAACAAACACACGATAATCAGTAAGTGTAGCTCCGTATAAGCATTAATTACAGTAGCAGGTTATATTTACTGTTAAATGTCCCCGTTTGCAGCTTGAACAGATTGATCCCATTAAGCTTTAGCACTGACTAATTGCTCACTTGCTGCTTGTATCTGCAGCTGCTTCATTTTAGAAGGGGAATTGTCACTGTTTTGGGAGTGAAAAGCAGAGGAGCTGTTCTGCATTTTTATTGAATTCAGGCACTGCAGTGGTATTTTGATGATGTGTCAGACTGGATATGCTGTTGCAATGGAACTGGTGCAGAAAGTACAGTGTACCCAGTGCAGTACATGGTCCATATTCTGGAGGCAATCTTACTTACATTTTGTGCGCAGGTCCCTGGCAGAGAATTACAGAGGGGGAATTGAAGGGGGGAGTTAAGGGATTGGGGGGAAGAGATGACAGTCATGGAGAAAGACTGGGTGTAAGGAGAGGGAATGTGGGAGTCAGGCATGCTATTAATGGAGGGTGTGTGGTTAGAGGCAGGGAGAGGGTGGTGAACTGACTCTGTAAATGGAGATCTTTGGTACTGTACTGCCAATCTGACATGCAGGTGCTATTCATACTGGGACTTGCAAATGTATTGTTTTAACGCTCAGATCACCACCAGCTCCAGGGAAATAATTGTCTTCAGCAGTTGACATGTTTTCATTATTTTTCAGCTCACACACAGTGGCGCTGAAATAAATATTAATAATATAAAAACAAATACATCGCTGTTGTCAAAATAACTACTTGCTATCAATACTAAACATAAAAGCAATCTGAATGAGTTACAGAGTTGTCAGCTTTTTATTGAAGTTCTTGCCCAGCGTTTGTTGCTTTAGTGATCAGCATGCATGGAAGATGAACCAAAAAAAAATCCATGATATATCTAACATTTCTCTAAATAGATAATTGACCACTTTTGCTAAGCACCCAAGTAATATTTAATCATTTTAAAGTTCCATGAGTCATCAGTTCTGTTCTAAGTAACATATTAGATTCTAAGGTCTAAGCTAATAAACAAGGGCTTATGGCAGTGTATGATTTGTAGTCAGTTCTGTTTCTACGTTTTATCATAGGAGGTTCCTATGGCACTCTCCTGGTCTCCCACTATATGTTCAGTGGTATATTACCAAAAAAAGTGAAAAATGGTCCCACTGCAAAACCTTCCTTGACAACAGACCAGGTCTGTGGCAGGTGGTGAGGGAGCCAACAAGATGGGAAAAAAAAACACATAGCTGACTTCATCCTTACCAATCTATTGACTGCAGATGTATTTGTTCAATATAATAATGTTACCAGTGACTGCTGCACAATGCTTATGGACACAAAGTCCTGCTTTCACATTGACAATACCCTCCATTGTGTTGTGTGGCACTATCACCACGCTAAGTGAAACAGACTTTGAACAGATCGAGCAATTCAAGACTGGGCATCCATGAGGTGGTGTGAGCCATCAAGAGCAGCAGAATTGTACTCCAGCACAATCTGCAACCTCATGGCCCAGCATATCCTCCACTCAACCATTACCATCAAGCTATCAAACAGAAATACTTGCATGCCAAAAAGCATAGCAGCAAGTGATAGACAGAAGTAAGCAATCCCACAACCAACAGATCAGGTCTAAGCTTTACAGTTCTGCCACATCCAATTGTGAATGATGGCAGACAATTAAACAACTCACTGGAGGAGGAGACTCCACAAATATCCCCATCCTCAATGATAAAAATCTCAACATATCAGTGCAAAGATAAGTTTGAAGCATTAGCAGCAATCTTCAGGCAGAATGGATGATCCATTTCAGCCTCCACCAGAGGTGTCCAGCATTACAGATGCCAGTCTTCAGTCAATTCCATTCACTCCCCGTGATATCATGAAATGTCTGGAGGCACTAGATACTGCAAAGTCTACTGGCCCCGGTAGCATTCCAGCAATAATACTGAAGGCTTGTTCTCCAGAATTTGCCATTCCTCCAGGCAAGTTCTTCCAGTACAGTTACAACACAGGCATCTAACAGACAATGTGGAAAATTGCCCAGGGATGTCCTAATACAAAAAGAAGGAGAATTTCAACCCAGCCAATTACCCTGTGATCAGTCTACTTTTGATCATCAGTAAAGTGATGGAAGGTGTCATCAACAGTGCCACCAAGCAACACCTGCTCAGCAATAACCTACTCAGTGATGCCCAGTTTGGGTTCCGTCAGGGCCACTCAGCTCCTGACTGCATACAGCCTTAGTTCAAACATAGACAAAAGAGCTGAATTCCAGAGGTAAGGTGAGAGTGACAGCTCTTAATATCAAGGCCTCATTCGAGTGTGACATCAAGGACTTCTAGCAAGCCCTATCAAGGAGACCTGGCACAAAGGAGGATGGTCATGGTTGTTAGAAGTTGGTCATCTCAGCTCTAGGACATCTCTGCAGGAGTTTCTCAAGGTAGTGTCCCAACCATCTTTTGCTGCTTCATCAATGACCTTCCCTCCATCATAAGGTCAGAAGTGGGGATGATTGTGCAATGTTCAACACCATTCACAAGCCCTCAGATACTAAATCAGTCCATGTTCAAATGCAACAAGATCTGGAAAACATCCAGAGTTGACTGACAAGTAGCAAGTAACATTTGCACCACAGAAATGCTTGACAATGACCATCCCCAATATGATATGATCTAACCACTACCCCTTGACATTCAATGAATCCCCCACTACTAACATCCTTGGGGTTACCATTGACCAGGAAATAAACAGTGTTTACAAGAGCAGTTTAGAGGTTAGGTACACTGTGACGGGTAAGTCATCTCAAGACTCCCCAAAGTCTGTCCATCATCTTCAAGGCACAAGTCAGGAGTGCGATGGACACTCCTTGCTTGCATGGCTGTGTTCATCTCCAACAATAATCAAGAAGTTTGACACTATCAAGGACAAAGTAGCCTGCTTCATGGGAACTACATCCATAAGCATCTAGTCCCTCCACCACCGACACTCAGTAGTAGCAGTTTGTATTACCTACAAGATTCGCTGCAGAAATTCACCACAGATTCTCAGACAGCACCTTCCAAAAGCAATACCACTTCCATCTAGAAGGACAAGAGCAACAGATACATGGAAACACCACCACTTGCAAGTTCCCCTCCAAGCTACTCATCACCCTGACTTGGAAATATATTGCTGTTGCTTTCTTGTTGCTGAGTCTAAATCCTGGAACTCTTTCCCTAATGGAATTGTCAGTCACCCTACAACATATGGATTGGAACAGTTCAAGAAGGTAGCTCACCGCTGTTATAGACCAGACCAAACCTCCTCAAAGTTTATTCAGTTGATAGTTTAGATCTTAATTTTTACTTATTTTAAAATCAAGTGCCAAGCGTTCTGTTGCGGATGCAATTTGATTGGTTAAACTAGTCAACTTTAAGCAAAACACACTTTATTCATACACTACAGTTAAAGTATAAACAAACTAAAAATTAAAGAAAAGATTGACTTAATTTTAACTCTATTGAAATGTTTATGAAACTTTTATATATAAATATATTAACTACTACTAAATAACTGTTCCAATATAGTAACATCCCTTAAACACACCCTTGGCAAAGGCAAAGTTGGTAAAATAGATGGTCTCACATGTATTTCCAGTAGCAGGAAGAGAACCCAGCTTTTATCTGTAACAGAGAGAGGAATAAGAGCTTAAACATCCAGCTTCAAGGCCCCAGCAAGAAAGCTAAAACTAAAAATCCTGATTCTGTGGGAGCTTGACCCCACCCATGCAGTGCTTCTATTGTTCTGACTTTAAAAAAAAAACCCAAGGGCCCCACAAGATGTTTACTTCATTGGTTTTGAGCAAACTGCTTTGTACATATCTCACGCGTTCAAGGTGAGAGGAGAAAAGTTTAAGGGGGATACACGCGGAAAGTACTTTACACAGAGGGTGGTAGGTGCCTGGAACGCGTTGCCAGCAGAGGTAGTAGAGGCAGGCACGGTAGATTCATTTAAGGTGCGTCTGGACAGATGCATGAGTAGGTGGGGAGCAGAGGGATACAGATCCTTAGGAATTGGGCGGTAGGTTTAGACAGTGGATTTGGATCGGCACAGGCTTGGAGGGCCGAAGGGCTTGTTCCTGGGCTGTAAGTTTCCTTTGTTCTTTGTTCTATATGTCTCAACCTTTCTTCATTTAAATAAAAGGACAAAATACACCTCTTAAAGACATAGTATCATCACACCACGACCTTGACTGAGGCAATTAGGGACACACAATATATGCTGGATGGCCAGCAATGCCCATGTCTCATGAAAACATTTTTAAAAAATCACATGCAATAGAAATTATCTAAAATGATGAGCTGTTAGAATCAATAACAAGACGACTGTATTTTGTAGGAATGTCATCTCGAAGTATGTAGTGCCAGGTAAAATTTCTGCGCCTATGGCAACACTGCGAAGTAAAGGATGCAAGGGCCTTTCGAGGTGTCAGAGAGTTCTGTCGACTGCCCTCTATGTCTGGTGAAGTGAAGATAAAGCCCTCAGTGCTGTCAGCACTTCTTCCAAGTCCAAGTTCATCCTAATACCACTATCACACTATCACACAGCATGAGGAGCTGCTTGGTATCCTTTGTCCTTGTACCTGGTCTAGGCGTCACCTTCAAGCTTTTGTCCTTGTGCCTGGCTTATGCTGCCACCTGCGCTCTTTGCTCCCACTCCCAGATTCTCAGTGTCTGGCTCACTGACATGGAACTTCAGTCTCAGTGTAGTCACTTGTGCATGTGCAGCCATTTTAATGGCCACCTTTGCTTTCATGCCAATTAATCCACATTACGAACTGAGAAAAACGATATAGCAAGGTAAAGGTACAAAGGGGCAAATGATTCCATAAGCTTGATGCGAATTTGATTTCAATAAATTTAGTTTTAGTTAGCAATTAATAAATTCAGGGAAAACGTCAAAAAAAGGTTTGGTGTGATATTTCATCAAGTAATAGCACAATTGCAGGCAGACGAAGAATAAAGCTCTTATTGATCGCTGTACTCAGACAGAATGTGAAAATTCTTGAAATTTCGTGTGTGTATATTCCAAGTAACCAAGTTCACTACAGGGCTTCTATTTGCCAAAACTCCACTGTGATACAGATGAGAGATGACACAAAGAATTATATCATTGGAAATTCCACTGTACAATAAATTTAACATCTGACTTCTAAAGTAACTGGAAGTATTTTTTGTAGTCCAAGCAACTCCAGAGGTACACTGCAGAAAGGTATGCTGTCGAAGATTACATGACTGGGTTCTTTGAGGACCACACAGACACATTCTTGTAAATCAAACAATATCTTTTCCTTATACAAGGACTGCTTTTCCTACTGATAGGAATGTATTGACACCCTAACTGTCAGTTTGAGATAGAGCAAAGGGTTATAATACACACGCGGTATTTATACATATCTGGATAGATGCAAATCGTTCCATTTGGCAGTTGGATCAGGCGATGAGCGTGTGATACACAGTCACAAAATGGTAACAAGATTTACAGAGAACTGAACAAACAAGATGCGATTAATGAGATTATGGTTTCCACCCCTTAGCCCTTAGTTAACAAGTGTTCAGGTAAACTAGAATAATGGTCACTGCTGCTTGGCCTAATGAGATTACAATTTCAACCCATTAACCCTTAATTAACAGATATGCACCCACATTCCCCTTTTTGTGCTTACTTAAGCACAATAAAACAGACAGGTAGCAGGGCCATGACAAATGAAATTAAAAACAGTAGGCTTACAGTACAGTTTCCAGTTCAGTCCATGAGTCATGATTGGCTGCTGCTTGATCCAGCCTGATCCACAATGGGGATTTCTGTTGTATATTATGATGACTTTGGGCACAAGTTAGGCCACATTAAGGTCCAGCAAATGAGGGGAATCAATGTTAGGTACAAAATCCAAGCAATGCACCAATTGCACGATAAATTATAGTGTGCACTGACTGTGGGTGGAATTGGGCTTATGTTCACCATTTTTTTGTTTCTGGATCAACAGTCAATAATGCCCACGTGTTACCTCACTGGAGGATTAAGGTCAGCACTGTGTATAGTATTGCATACAATCCTGCAAAAGCAAAAAAGGCAGTCAATGAGTGACACAGCCAACAAAGATTCATCTTGTTAAAACCAAATTACTGCAAGACAGAAGGATCAACGTTGGCAAGTTCCATGACTCCATTATCCTCATCAGTGGTCATCAATTTGGCAAACTGTTCCGTATTTAGTAGAATCATTTGTTTATTTGAAGATACCTTCTTTCCCAATTTAGAGGCACATCCAGTGCAACAGGTCAATCCAAATCTATTGGCTACATAAATCCTTAATATGACTCCTACCCATTTTAATATTGTTAGACCAGTGGCTTTAAGCCAAATACTTAACCAACAAAATGGACCCCAGCCACAACCACCACTGTCAGACACCCCCTTTTCCATATCTTTCCCATCTTGCTCAATACGCTGAGTGATGTTGTCAATTCATGTTTGAAAGTCGTCAATCCACAAACAACATTCAGGTCCAACAATGGCACAGGCACCTCTTTGAGCATGTAGTACATAATCCAAGGCCATCTGATTTTGTATGGCCATTGTTTTTATTTCCAATGTTTCCTGGTTTGCCAATCCCATTGCAATCGCAGTTTCGTTTGCCATTTGGCGAATGCATGTGCCAACTTATTTATTTCATTAACAGTTGATACCACACTGTAATTTGGTAGCGTAACAGCAAAGAAGTACTGCCATCTAGAGTATTCAAAATTCAGACTATGCTTGCTCTGCTTCATATAATGGTACCATGTCCATTCAGATGATGGAGTGAGGGGCATTCCTGTGACTCGAAAGGTGGGGATGTAATACACTAAGACACAGAGTCTATTAAAGTTAATGGGCAACCAGGAGTAAGCTGTATGTTTATACACTCACATGGTCATTTCCATAGAGTTCAGGCTACATTTCTTATTATATTGGAACATGTGTAGCAGGGAGTTCTGCTCATGCTGCCAAAATTCATGGGGGCCTCCGTCAAAGGCAGTTTCATTTCTAAATCCATCTCTGGCTGGTTCTTTATGCACGTCTTGGTCTGTAATTATGTAATGACAGTGGATAGGGTAAGACTACCATACCTCCTGTCCCCTTCCATTTCTCCACTCTATACACCAGTCAACAATTGAATGTGTAGTGATGGGTATCCCTTTGGAAGCCTCCTAGCATCTCATACATTTTTGACTGTTCTGAGTTTTCCCTCCACATTTAATTTAGCTCATCAGCGGTTTATCTCTTGTGGCATCACAGAGTTAATGGCTCATCTAGGGATGGATCATCTATGTGCAGGTGTAATAGTGCACAGAGAGCCCAGTCTGGGATTGGAGTCCCCTGTGTAGGGAAGCCTGCTCTCACCGACCTAGGATGTGGAGAGCACAGGATCTTATGCCTTTCAGATACAGGTCCGTTGTTCTTACTCCTTGGAGTTTAATGAACCTGCTGTGACCATTCACTGTAAAGATTGGGATTTCCAGGTTGTAAACTAGTCAATTGCATACTTCGCACCTTCCTCCTTCGGCATTGAGGGATAGTGTAATTAAACCGAAAAACTCTCTGCTGTACATGACCTGGCCCTTGAGAGTAGTTGAGGAAATAAACACAAATGGTTTACTGGGCCATAAAAATTCTAATTTTGCTTGGTGGACCATTAATTCCATTTGAGTGTTGTGTTGAAATGTCACATGCACTATCATTAGTCGAAGCAGTGCCAGTCAAATTACAATGACATAGTGCTGTGCCAGATTTGTATGTGTCAGGGTACTATTAGTATTCACGTAGAAGATCATGGTATCTTCAAGGGTGCTTTGGTTTAATTCATGTATGCAGTTGGTACAGGGATAAAATGTACTGCAGATGCTGGAGAATCCGAGATAACAAGCTGTGGGGCTGGATGAACACAGCAGGTCAAGCAGCATCATAGGAGCAGGAAAACTTGACGTTTCGGGCCTAAACCCTTCATCAGAAATGGGGGAGGGGAAGAGGGTTCTGAAATAAATAGGGAGAGAGGGAGAGGCGGATAGAGGATGGATAGGGGAGAGGATAGGTGGAGAGGAGGCAGACAAGTCGAAGAGGCGGGGATGGAGCCAGTAAAGGTGAGTGTAGGTGGGGGGGTAGGGAGGAGATAAGTCAGTCCAGGGAGGACGGACAGGTCAAGGGGGCGGGATGAGGTCAGTAGATAGGAGATGGGGGTGTGGCTTGAGGTGGGAGGAGGGGATAGGTGAGAGGAAAAACAGGTTAGGGAGGTGGAGATGAGCTGGGCTGGTTTTGGGATGCGATTGGGGGAGGGGAGATTTTGAAGCTTGTGGAATCCACATTGATACCATTGGGCTGCAGGGTTCCCAGGCTGAATATGATTTGCTGTTCCTGCAGCCTTCGGGTGGCATCACTGTGGCATTGCAGGAGGCCCAGGATGGACATGTCGTCTGAGGAATGGGAGGGGGAGTTGAAATGGTTTGCGACTGGGAGGTGCAGTTGTTTGTTGCGAACTGAGCGCAGGTGTTCTGCAAAGCGGCCCCCAAGCCTCCGCTTGGTTTCCCCGATGTAGAGGAGGCCACAACAGGTACAGCGGATGCAGTATATCACATTGGCAGATGTGCAGGTGAACATCTGCCTGATGTGGAAAGTCTTCTTGGGGCCTGGGATTGGGGTGAGGGAGGAGGTGTGGGGGCAGGTGTAGCACTTCCTGCGGTTGCAGGGAACAGTGCCAGGTGTGGTGGGGCTGGAGAGGAGTGTGGAGTGGACAAGAGAGTCGCGGAGGGAGTGGTTCCTCCGGAAGGCAGATAAGGGTGGCGAGGGAAAAATGTCTTTGGTGGTGGGGTCTGATTGCAGATGGCGGAAGTGTCGGAGGATGATGCGTTGGATCCGGAGGTTGGTGGGGTGGTACGTGAGGACGAGGGGGATTCTTTTTTGGTTATTATTGCGGGGACGGGGCGTGAGGGATGTGTTATGGAAAATGCGGGAGACACGGTCGAGGGCGTTCTCGACCACTGCTGGGGGGAAGTTGCGGTCCTTGAAGAATGAGGACATCTGAGATGTACGAGAGTGGAATGTCTCATCCTGGGAGCAGATATAGCGGAAGCGAAGGAATTGGGAATAGGGGATGGCATTTTTGCAGGAAAGTGGGTGGGAGGAGGTGTATTCCAGGTAGCTGTGGGAGTCAGTGGGCTTGAAATGGACATCGGTTTCTAGGTGGTTGCCCGAGATGGAGACAGAGAGGTTCAGGAAGGAGAGAGAAGTGTTGGAGATGGTCCAGGTGAACTTCAGGTTGGGGTGGAAGGTGTTGGTGAAGTGGATGAACTGTTCGAGCTCCTCGTGGGAGCACAATGCTGCGCCGATGCAGTCATCAATGTAACGGAGGAAGAGGTGGGGTTTCGGGCCAGTGTAGGTACGGAAGAGGGATTGTTCCACGTAACCTACAAAGAGGCAGGCATAGCTTGGGCCCATGCGGGTACCCATGGCCACCCCATTTGTCTGTAGGAAGTGGGAGGAATTGAAAGAGAAGTTGTTGAGGGTGAGGTCGAGTTCGGCTAAGCGGATGAGGGTGTTGGTGGAGGGGGATTGGTCAGTTCTGGGGGACGGGAAGAAGCGGACGGCCTTTAGGCCATCTGCATGGGGAATACAGGTGTATAGGGACTGGACGTCCATAGTAAAAATGAGGTGTTGGGGACTGGGGAATTGGAAGTTCTGGAGGAAGTTGAGGGCGTGGGTGGTCTCACGGACGTAGGTAGGGAGTTCCTGGACCAAGGGGGTGAAAATGGAGTCTAGGTAGGTGGAGATGAGTTCGGTGGGGCAGGAGCAGGCGGAGACAATGGGTCGACCAGGGCATTCAGGTTTGTGGATTTTGGGAAGGAGATAGAAGCGGGCGGTGCGGGGTTGGGGAACGATGAGGTTGGAGGCAGTGGGTGGGAGGTCACCTGAGGTGATGAGGTTGTGGATGGTTTGGGAGATGATGGTTTGGTGCTGGGGGGTGGGGTCATGATCCAGGGGGCGGTAGGAGGAGGTGTCAGAGAGTTGGCGCCTGGCCTCAGCAATGTAGAGGTCAGTGTGCCATACTACGACTGCCCCTCCCTTGTCCGCGGGTTTTGTGGTGAGGTTGGGATTGGAGCGGAGGGAGCGGAGGGCTGCACGTTCTGCGGTGGAGAGGTTGGAGTTGGTATGATTGCTCTTACAGAAGCTGGGTGCTGGCGAATTAGTGGAGTACAGGTCGATCGTAGGTATTGGGACACTATTATCTGTGTCTGATCTGTATGTGGTGCCAATCCCAGTCTCACTTACTCCCAACCTGAGGACTAATATCCCGATAATGTAGAACAGTCTTGCCTTCATGTTGGCACCTTTTTACAATAATTAGAATGTATCCACTTAAGTTTTCCTTTTATTTTAACTGCAGTTGGTATCATTAGCAGCACATCATATGGTCCTTCCATCTGGGCGTCATTACCTTCCTGTTAAATCTTTTAACCAGTACTTGATCCCTGCTTGGATATCAGAATTTAATGACTCCACAGTTAGTGATACCTCCTGCACCTCTGCCGTCTGTAAGTGACATAGAGTAATAGCGTAAGTTAAATTCATCAAGTTGATCTGCTTTTCATTATCTGTTGCATGTAAATCTCTAAAATGACTAGGCTTAATCTGATAGGGAGCTGGTGCAGCCTTCCAAAGATAACTTCCTCCTCCCTCCTTCTGCTGGAGTAGGTTTAGTTTGCTTATGGGGATGGGTTTGTATCATCATCAGATCAGTCGGGAGCGTCTCCAAGCAGTGTCTGCCCGATTCTGGTGTCAGCTTATTAGCTAACAATGTTTTTAAAGTACCATTTGCTCTTTCCACCACTCCCAGTGATTGTGGGCGATTGGGGCAATGCAGGTGCTGCTTCATCCTTAAAGCTTTGCCGAATTTTGCATTTAACTGCGTAGCAAAATGAGCACGATTGTCGCTAGAAACTGTCTGTGGAACACCAAACCTAGGCATAACATCACTCAACAAATACTTAACTATTGTCTTCGCATCTGTGTTACGGCAAGGATATGCTTCCACCCATCTGCTAAACAAATCAACAGTAACTGACACATATTTATAACCATTATTACTGGGCAATTGAATGAAGTCCAATTGTAAATGTACAAAAGGTCCCCATGACAAGGGAGTATGGTATTGCCTTGCCTTAAATGTTTTACCAGGATTGTTCAACTGGCAATATATGGCAAGTCTTTGCAATTCGGTCTGCTTCTTTATGTAAGGAACCCTCAGGCAATACCAGGAAGACAGAATTCTGTCAACTAACCCCTGTTTGCCAGCGTGTGTCCATGCATGGCAAACCTTTAATGGGATGAGTACAAGTGTAGGTGGCGCAATGATTCTCCCATCTGGATGGTGCCAAATTCCAGTAGAAAATATTCTGCAGGCAACCTTCCTTCATCCACGACACATGCAAATCCGTAGCTTAATGTTGCAATTCAATAACTTCTTCCACAGTTCAAACAGATAGGGGTTGGAGTTGTGGAGCCTGTAAGGGAGAGTCTTCACTGGGAATTAATAAAACTGCAGGAGACAAAGGAACCGCTTTAGCTGCAGGGTCTGCGCGAGTACTTCCTTTGGCTACTTGATCAGTTAACATAGTCTGAGCTGCACACTTAATAATAGCTATCTGTTTGAGTAATAATATAGCAGATAACAAACAAAGGACAAGATCTCCATGCTTAATGGCGCTACCTGATGAAGTCAAGAATCCCCTATTCTTCCAGGGCTGTCCAAAATCATGAGCAACTCCAAAGGCATATCTAGAGTCGGTAGAGATATTAACCGTTTTTCCTGCAGTGACAATGCAAGCTCTTGTAAGAGCACATAACTCAGCCGCCTGTGCCTGCAAATGAGAAGGCAGTCATCCAGACTCCAGTATTTTGAGGTCCAAACAAATGCTATATTGTATATTAGTACCATCAAAGCCTTTGGTAGAAGTACCATCGGTGTAAAGGGAATCTGGATTCTGTAACGGGGTCTCCATTAAGTCAGCTCGGGGGGATGCTTTGAATTTAACAAGGTCCAAACAGTCAGGTCAGGCATGGGAATCATTTTCGGAACAACTGGTAAAGGGGTTCAGGAATGAAGAAGGACTTACAACACCAGAATGGACAATGGTAATGGCAGGGTCATTTAACTGGGCAAGTTCATACATTGTCTGTCGAGCTGTAGTCAAATGCTGTGTTGCAGCATTGAGGAGCGACTTCTTTACACCATGTCCTGCTAAAGGGCTACCAAGGGTAATATTTCGAGCGGACATAACTGCTTCACAGGCAGTGACCATCGCTTGCAGACATACAGGATGTACAGCTACAAATGAATCCAGCTTTGAAGACAAAAATGCTACAGGGCGTTGTCAGTCACCATGTTTCTGAGTTAGGAAAGTGAGGCTAAAACCATTTTTGGTAGACACAAACAGTTCAAAAGGAATTTTGTACCGTGGGGAGCTAATACCTACATATCGCTGAACAAACTATGTCATCCTCATCATCTGCAGCTGATTCGGAGGCTCATTGGGGTTATATCCTTTGTATTACTTGTTTTCCTGGTTTCTGATTTCTTTTTCCTTTTTCTTGTTTTCGTTTGTCATGAAATTTTACATCAATTTTTAATTCTTTTAACGTTTTAGGTAATCAATTTGGGTGACATATCGCTAACCTTTTCCTACTTGCATTATCTCTCCATGCGGCAAGCAAAGTCTCATTTTTCATAACCGTAGCTATTTTCTTCCAGATGCACCATGTCCCATATTCTTCTGGCTCAACTCATTTTTTTCCCCATATTTCTTCTTCCACACCAATACATTCTGAACTACATACAAATCTAGACTACCTAGGCCCACTTAGAGCACAATTTTACTGCCGGCTTTTCATGACTTACCTCAATTATATCGTTTGCAGTTTTTACTGCTGTCATGACTTTTCTCTTTGTATCGGTAGTCTGTCCCATACTTATAGTTTATAGGGAATTAACCTTCCAAACCTGGGTCAAATTACCTGGGACGTAATTGTGAGAGATACCGTCAACTCACATCATCCCAGAGTGAGGGAGGAGAGATAATCAGCATAGGAACTAATAAGGTAAACTTACCTTGGTGGCCACTTTAGTTTGTTTGCAACTTCGTCAATCAGCTTCGTTCGCTGCGAGATGTTGTCAGTCTATTGGTATCCCACTCTCATTGTCAAGTTTGTGTGGAAGATTATACGACTGGGTTGTTTAAGGACCACACTGACACATTCTTGTAAATCAAACAATATATTTTATTTGTACAAGGGCTGTTTTTTCTCCCACAAGGTATTGATACCTGAACTGTCAGTCTGAGACAGAGCAAAGAGTTATCACAAAGCCTGCCATTACACACTGCCTATTATTAGTCACTAACAGTCCTCATTAACAGCTATTCACCCTACTAGCCAGATCCCTATCAACTCCTTTGTCTTTCCAACTGCTTTTCTCTCTCTTTGGGCTCTATCCTATCGTTTACTCCCTACCCCAACTCCTTCCCTATTTACTGCATATAAACTGATGTTTTCTCAGCTACCATCAGTTCTGAGGAAGGGTCACCGGACCTGAAACGTTAACTCTGATGTTTTATTCAAAGATGCTGCCAGACCAGCTGAGCTTTTCCAGTAACTTCTGTTTTGTTCCTGATTTACAGCATCCGCAGTTCTTTCGGTTTTTATGAAGAGCAAAGGTTTATAATACACATGCAGTAGTTATACATACCTGGATAGATGCAAATCGTTCCACTTGTTTGGAGGAAGCTCAAGGCAACTGGTTCCCACTTATAATGATAAAAGCTGAAAGAACTGTGGATGCTGCAAATCAGAGACAAAAATAGAAATTGCTGGAAAAGCTCAGTGAGACTGGCAGTGTCTGGGGAGAGAAATCAGAGTCAGCTTTTCAGGTCAAGTGACCCTTCCCCAGAGTTGATGGTAGCTATGAAAATATCTGTTAATGTGCAGAAGATAAGATGGGGAAAGGGGTAAGGAGAAAACAATAAAGATAACACAGTGTGGAGCTGGAGGAACACAGCAGGCCAGGCAGCATCAGAGGAGCAAGAATGTTGACATTTCGGGTCGGGACCCTTCTTCAGACCCGAAACATCAACTTTCCTGTTCCTCTGATGCTGCCTGGCCTGCTGTGTTCCTCCAGCTCCACACTGTGTTATCTCTGACTCCAGCACCTGTAGTTCTTGCTATCACTGCGGAGTAAACAATAGTTGGGGATAGAGCCCAAAGAGAGAGAAGAGCAATTAGCCAGACAAAGGAGTGGATAATGATCCGGCTAGGAGGATGTATAACTGTTAATGGGACTGTTAATGGCTAACAGTGGTGTGTAATGGCAGGCTATGTGATACCTACGCAAGGCTGTTGGGGTTTGGGTAAAGACACTGGAGAGCTCAGGCCCTAAAGTTATTGAACTCAAAATTAAGTCTGGAAGGCTGCAGGGTCCCCTGGTGGAAAATGAGCTCACCCATTAGCCCTGGGGAAGGGTCACTTGACCTGAAACACTGACTCTGATTTCTCTCCCCAGACGCTGCCAGTCTCGCTAATCTTTTCCAGCTTGCCCCCTAAACTTTGCTGGAGCACTAAAGCAAGCCTGAGACAGAGATGTTAGCCAAGGAACATGATGGTGTGTTGAAGTGGCAGGCAACTGGAAGCTCAGAGATAAAAGGTACTGCAGATGCTGGAGAATCCGAGATAACAAGGTGTGGGGCTGGATGAACACAGCAGGCCAAGCAGCATCATAGGAGCAGGAAAGCTTGACGTTTCGGGCCTAGACCCTTCATCAGAA
>JAHRHZ010000133.1:35306817-35376377 GCA_024137785.1 Ginglymostoma cirratum | reverse complement strand
ACCTTGTTAACTGGAAACTCAGAGTCTGTTTTGCAAACAGAACACATGTGTTCTGTGAGGTGGTCACTCAGTCTGCACTTTGTTTCCTGAATGCAGAGAAGACCACATTGTGAGCAGTGAATGCAGTAGATTAGATTGTGTGAAGTGCTGGTAAAGAGCTGCTTCATATAGAAGAGATAAAAGGTACTGCAGATGCTGGAGAATCCGAGATAACAAGCATGGGGCTGCTTCATATAGAAAGTGTGTTTGGGCCCTTGAATACTGGGGAGGGAGGAAATAAATGGACAGGTGTTGCACCTTCCGCTGTAGCAGGGGAAGGTGCCTTGAGACTGTGGGGAGGTGTCGGGCGCGAAAGAAGCGTGGACCAGTGTGTCCCGGAAGGAACGGTCCCTGTGGAAGGCTTAAAAGGGAGGAGAGGGGTATATGTATCTGGTGGTGGCATCTCGCTGGAGGTGGCATAAATGGCAGCCTCCCCCCACCCAACCAGACTATCTTCTGCATATAATTCTGCATATAAACTGGCATTTTCCTAGCGACTATCAGCTCTGAGGAAGTGTCACTTAACGCAAAATGCTAACTATGATTTTTTTCTCCATAGATGCTTCCAGTCCTGCTGAGCTTTTCCAGCAATTCTATTTTTGGCCCCATTTGTAATGATCTCTGACTTGTTAATTAAGCCACAGCTTACAGCAAATAATGAATGGATATAAACTAGCTTTCTTCAGGCTTTAGATGCTGTTATTACAGAATAAATAATACCTCCTTTCTGGAGGTCAAATGACTTCATTCCCAAACATTCACATCCCAGCTGTTCAGCCACCTGAGAACCAATAACATAGCTGTTGTCAGGCAGAAGATCTTTGCTATTAATAACTGGTCACTAGTTCCCAGTACAATCAGCTATGTGTTGCCAGCCAAAACTCCATTCATACACATGCCTTGACACCAGTTCATCTGCAACTAGATATCCCCTATTGTCTGAACAAACAGCAGTGTAAACAACATTTACAATGAGTGTCAGGTAACTTCTAAACAGTGTAGTAATCCTTCCATAATGCTTGGTTTTTAAAACAATTCTTTTTTCATTTCAGTCCATAATCAAAAATACACAATAATAGAAATAGCATCAGCAGAAATAATTTCTATGCACCTACATGTCAATCCCTCCTAACTTTTTAGAAACACGAATCAAATAATTTCCTAACTTTCTAAATTTGAAATGGTATTACATTAATTTTTAATAATTTCTCCCCATGTATATAGATTTTATTATCTAATTCAGTTAACAGGATGCTAAATGCCTGGGAGTTAAAGGTTAACAATGCAAACAGACTGAATTAATTAGATCCAAATGTCTAGTAGTGTCTCATGTAACGTCATAGTGGAAGCTCTACTTCTGAGCCAGGAGGACTGGGCTCAAGCCCCTCCTGCTCCAAAAGTGTTTAATAACATCTCCGAACAGGCTGATTAGAAAATATCTAAATGTGTACAAGGAGGCTCATGTGGTATTTATATGTCAATAGGCGGAGCTGTTCCAAAGCTTCCAAGTTAACCTTTCCAAGCCATCTAAATTATCCAATATCTTCTACTATGGCAAGACCAAAAACAGACTAGATGACTGCATTGGAGAACATCTTTGCTTAGTCCACTAACATGACTTTGACCTTCTGGTCATGTGCCATTTTAATACATTGTCTTTCTCTCATGCTTGCGTTTCTGTCCTAGGTCTGCTGCAATTTTCTAGTGCAACACAAGCTTGGAAGAGCAGCACCTTATTTATCACTTCGGCATTTTGTAGCACTGTCAGAGATCCATCTCTTAAATAAGACATTAAATGGACACTACTGAGCTCAGTTTATGGCTTCAGACTATAATATCTGTGCTCCATTTTGGTATATTCCACCTTCTCCCATCATTTTTCAATGTTTTGTTTACATGGCTTATGGTTTAGCTTTTAGCAAAGTTGCATTGACCTATATCCTACTTACTCTGGACCTGTGCCCCTTCTCTAACACCATTAATATTCTCTTTGCTGTTTGTTCTGTGAACGTTTCCCTGATCTTTCCTCGTGCTCTGCTTTCAGTTCCTACATTATTTTAAAGTATAAAGCCTATCACTTCACTTATAAAGAAGGATCATGTTGGACCTGAAATGTTAACTCTGTTCCTCTCTCCAGAATTTTTTTATTCATTTGTGGGATGTGGGCATCGCTGGCTGGCCAGCATTTATTGCCCGTCCCTAGTTGTCCTTGAGAAGGTGGTGGTGAGCGGCCTTCTTGAACTGCACCAGTCCACCTCCTGTGTGTTGGTCCACAATGCCATTAGGGAGAGAATTCTAGGAATTTGATCCAGCAACAGTGAAGGAACACTGCCAAATCTGCTGAGATTCTCCAGTATTCTCTGTTTTTATTTCAGATCTGCAGTAGATTGTTTTCTTTTGCCTCAGTTTAATGTCTTGTTTAAGAGATGGACCTCTGACAGTGCAACCGAGACAAGAATGCCACTAACTGAATGACAGTTGATACTTACAGCTAATATGTAAACTTTGCAGTCAAGTGTATAGTGACAATACATGCATATACATCCATCAATCTTCAGTCAAGCAAATTATGGGTATCTCTGCCAGTAGCTACATGTGTAAGGACATCAGTAAACAGGCAAAGAAAATCTCTAAAGCTGCCTCTTCAGTTTGTCATCATTCTGCTGTTCACCGTTCTTTTTCCTTAAACCTTCATAAAAGTGGTCTTTTATAGGCTATAAACCTTCACCACATGATGGCAAGTTCCATTTGTACTATGTTAATTTTGAAACTAGATTAGTGCAGAAAGAAATCTGCTAGAGAAGGCTTTGCTTCTTGGATCAAAGCACAACACTGCTGACTCCAGATGAATGTCAATGAAAGACTATGTGTATAATAATCCCCTATCAATTTGATTTATGCTTAATTTTATTTACTGTTGTCTGCCCAATAATGCAATACAAAGTGTTTCCTGATACTAAGAGGTTTATCATTAACAGAAAATTTGTTGTCAGTGATTGTCTTCAGTTGTGTGACATTTGGAATTGTCATAAGTCCCTGCTGCGAAGGAGCAGAGATTGTGTCATTTGATGTCTGTATTTTAGCTTGACAGGGACATTTGTTTAAAAAAAGGGAAATTATCAGTTGTGCTATTCCAATCACTTATCTTCTACACTGAATTTTCTCTGAGCTGGAGGGCATTTGAACATAATTACGCACGAGGTTTTTTTTCTTTAACTGTGTCACAGTTAACCAGGCACCAGAAAGAGCACAAATCTTGTCCCATAATATGTCTCTCCCATGGTTTGGAATATACATGAATAAGCACATCATTAACCGTGTTATTTTTCACAACTACCTGTTTCATTCACTTATCTGTTTGATGGAAAATTGACCCACTGGATCATGTCTTGTTTTGAGATAAAATGGAAAGCTGCTTCAGGAAATTCTTGTGTTCTGGAATGAATAGAACACAGATGCAGCACAATCAGGTGAGGGGTAACACAAAGTAATTTCAAAGTTGAATACAGCCTGAATACTTTTCTATTTGATAAGACAAGACACAGGTTAAGACACAAAAAAAAATTACATCAAATCGACAACACATTTATTAAGCTTTAATATAGGTGACATAATGGGCAAAAGCATGCTTCGTCATAGAGTCATATAGCACAGAGGAGGCTCGTTAGCCCATCAAGTCTGTATTGACTTGTCCGTACTAATCCCACTTTCCAATAATTTTGAATGTTATGATAGTTCAAGAGCTCATCCACTTGTTTTTAAAAATTTTCAAGCTTATGTTGTATGAACATCTAGTTACAGTTCACCCAAATAAATGTACAGAACTAACAAAGTTTATATGCTCTAGTGGTTATGTTACAGGTTTTGTGTTGGTGCTATGATGAGAATGTACTGATAATGACTGTATATCCTTCGGGTGTCTTAGTTTGCAGAGACTGATCAAACAGAGTTTTTAAACTTACCAGGATCAAACTAGACATTTTCATCAATCAGAAACTTCTCAGAATTTTAATGACAAACTTATTCAATAGAGGGGAGGAGAGTTTAAAATATTGTTCATGATAATATCAGTGAAAAACATAGTTTCAAATTATTGGAAAGATGACAAATGAGCTTAATCTGCAGCCCTGGTGTGCATGGAGTTGGAAACAGAATGGAAAAGAAAGCTTACAGTTCATTGATCATGTACAGTCCCATCAACTTGGCAATTAGATTTTTATTGTACATGATAATGACACTAATAACATTTCTAATTATATTGAAACTCATCTCAATCTGCAAAATAATGTGCATTACAATATGAATATGGCAGACCATGACAGTGGCATTTTGATAAACTTTTTGCCTCCTCGTCCCTTTATTACCTGTTTGCAATATCATTGCCTATGTAAATACCTGTAATTCAAGCAGATTGAATTGACGATATCGCTTTTCTAGAAATGGATTCCCATCGTACCACGTCTTTCGGCGAAATGCCACAGATGTCAAATAATGGAATTAATTTACTGACATGTGACTGACAGCCACTATTGAGCCTTTGACATTCAACATTGCAATTTGGAGTCAAACACTCATCTACTTGAGCTATTGGACCACATAGTTTAATTTCCTATTTTGGATATTTTTAATAATGAATAAAATGAATGTGCATTTTAGTACGCCCCTGGGTTAATAGCTATGTTGACTAAAAGACTATAATAATATTCGCAGAGAATTGCATTGCCAGTAATGTAACTTCATGGAGTAGCTGCTTCCTACTCTGCAGCTGAAAGTATTACTTCATGTGGATAATGCACTCTTTGGGTATCATGCCATTAAGAAGCAGGTAAATTTAAAATTGAATATTTAATCAGTATATTTGAGATCAATGTCAGTTAATGAAAATAGCCAAGTTCAACAGATGCATGCAAATTTAATTTGAGCATGCACAACAATACTGTGAGTGCAAGAGGTAAGAGGTTGGGAAGTTGATGGTGAGTGACTGTTTTCACCATCTATAATGCTTTGGACCGTGGCGTGATGGATGCCTGGATGAAAGGAACTCAAATAATACTCAGGAAATTTGCTACTATCCTAAACAGAGCAACCTGTTTAACTGTCACCCCATCGAGTGCTTTCAACAGCTAGTTCCTCCAGACCAACATATTGTGGCTGCAAAACTTCTGATCTTTTTTGTCAATAAATGTATACAAAATGGTAATATTCATAGAGGCTATGGCACCCTGTATTTCGGGCAAGTCTGCAATCTGTTCATTCCACATGTACGTATCTGATAAGAAGGAATGAATTGAAGTTATGTGTCTGTATATATAGAGCAAGAGTGACCCCCATTTACAGCTGTATACTGCAAAAAGTGTTGTCTGCTCAGCAACCAGCCAGAAAGAACTGGTTTCATATGAGTCAAAAGCCAGAGTCACTTTGACAGTCAAAAACAGTACTTTGCTACATTGTGGTTTTACATTTGTAACTGCAACAGTTGACAGATTTTGGATATGCCTTCTTTATGAGGTGATGACATATTAAGAATTGATTATCACGGATGCTGAGATAAGAAAATTGTTATCCAAAGACACTGTATGTAACACATGTCCAGAGGGTCCTTCTACCTCACCCTCCCTTCTCAAGTCGTATATCCCATTCTACAAGCCATCTTTCATTCTTCCAATCCTGTTCAATTCCCAGAGGGAGCACTGCCTTCAATGTCTGGAGGCAGCTTGTTTCAGTGCAAATTTCTAGTTAGTAAAGTTAGTAATTCAGCACCAACCAGATAATTCCTTGCAGACTCTTGAACATGTGCACATGGATGGAAAAGCTTAAATCATCTGGGACACCAGCCAATCAAGCAACTGACACGCAAAAAGGTTAGGGTACCTTTAAATAGCAACTGTGAGGTAAAGTCCTCCATTTCATTTCACACGTTCTCAACAGTGCAAGTTTAAAATAGCACATAGCCTGGGGTTTGGTGTTCAGAAATGGAAATGCCATCAACAAATCAGCCTTGCATGTGATTAATGTCATAATTTGCTTAGTCTACATGTTGCTAGTTGTTGTTAGATATGTGCATACAAGTCCATTTACAAGATGACATATTCTGCAATTTCAATTAGCATTTCCAGTGCATATGTAGGATTCTTTTTAAGAACATCAAGAGAGTTTGAAGATGCCTAACATTTAGATTCTATGCAGACCAATTTCCCTCCTATGCTCTTAAAGATTTCATTAGAATTTTGGAATTTAGTATAATGGTAATAGAATTAAACTTGTTCAGTTTTAAGCCAATGGCACAAATTGTGGCTTGTACAAAACTTCTTTACTACCCATCAAAATTCACAGAAACAATATTTTATTCAAACTGGAGAGTTAGGTATGGGTTGAAAGGGTTGATCAGCAATTCTCATGAGCTAAATTTCAGAAACATTCTCTTGGATGCACAGTTGAATTGATACCCACAATCAATGTGAATTGTTATTTTCCAATTGATAGATAAGCAGAACTTTCAGTAATCATTGCTCGCTCAAAAGATTAACTTCATTCTAAACATCTATGAAACAATGTAATTCTGTTTCCATGATTCTAGTGATTTAAGCTGGCAACTGTTCCAACAACATTCATGTCTTTCCACTTAATTTAAAGAATCTGTCTCTATTGTGCTCAGATGAATATTAATTGAAATTCCATATCTGTATAATAATACCTTTCAAATACGAGAGTTTGTTCTCAAAAGCATTGAAGCTCCCCAATGAAAAACATTTTTATTGGCTTAAATACCATCTATTTGTTAAACTACAAATATTCCACTGTCAAAATGGGGGTTTAGGAACTGAAAAGTGAAAAAGTAAAATAAGTAAAAAGCAGCAATTCATCAATTTTACTTCATAACCTCCATTGACTAACAAAGCAGTGTAACAAAATTAGTCAATTAAACTACTCTTTCATTTGCCTTTTTGTTTCTTCACTCATGTCAGTAGATGTAAATGGATAGATTTCTTCACAGTATCTTCTCTTAACCTCCTAGCGCAATGTCAGTGGAAATTAAAGGAAATTTTGAAGAAGAGACAAAAAGACTATTTCTCTGGGAATTTTGCTGAAGTCACATTAGAAAATTGGGAAAATCAATTAAAATCTGACATCAAGTTCTTATTCTTGTGATAAATGTCACACTGCTACCATGGGAATTTGGGTGGAACATTCTGGTTTCAGTCATTCACAGGATGAGTGTGTTATTTGAAAACCCAGCATTCATTGTCCATCTTTAATTAACCTGGAGAGTGCCACGGTGAATAGCCTTCTTGAAACATTGCAGTTTATAGTGTGTGAGTACATCCACTTCTGGTTAGTAAGGGCATTGCAGGGTTTTGGCCCAGGGATAGTGAAGGAATGCCAATAAAATTCCAAGTCAGTACACGTGTGACCTGGAAAGAGAATTGTAAATGATGGTGTTCCTATGCACCTGCTGTGCCTTTGTTTTCTCCCTAGAAGTCAGAAGTCAAATATTTGTAAGATGCCATTGAATAAATGTAGGTTAGTTACTGTAGTGAATTTGGTGAACGACAAGCATTGCTGCTACTGAACACTAATGGTGCGGGAAATGTCTTTATGACGATACATAGAGTGGCAAGTCAATGGGCTGCCTTAGCCTTAATGAAATGGACCATCTGGAATGTTTGTGGAGCTACATTCATCTAAGCAAGTGGAGAAAATTTCATTAAAGCCCTGTCTTGTGCCTTGGAAAGTGGAAAGTATTTTGGCAGCCAGGAAATGAGTCAGAGCATACAAAGTTTCTGATTTACTCTTGCAGCCGATTGTTTTGCCAACCTATAAGAAGACAACTGCCTTGCTATTTTGTAGAAGACTCCTCAGTGGAATCCCCAAGTGTGGGTTCGAATTATGCCTTCAGACCTTCTCTGGAGGATCACTTGGGTACCCCATATCATGGTCTTTCGTTGACCTTACTGCACAGCCAAGTTTACTGGAAAATAGTCTCACCAATTTCCTCACCATCTGATTTACATCAGTGAGAATTGTCTGCAAATCAGCATTAACCAACTGTGCTGGTGCAGCTTGGCCAGAAAAGTAATTAGTCCTGGAGTACAAATCTACAATATAACAGGTGAAATTAACAATGAATTAGTAATGACTTTGGATGTTAAATAACAGTGTTAAATATGACAGCAGAGATTTTATAAAGTATCTTGTTATGACTCAAATGACCTTTGCTTTTCAACCTCAAATGCAAATGAGTGACATTATATATGGCCACAGGATATGCATCTTATGGATCTGTGGAAATTTAGTTACTTTTTTTAACTGTAGTTACATCTTACTTCATTTGGGACAAAGAGATAGTAAGAACTGCAGATGCAGTCAGAGATAACACAGTGTGGAGCTGGATGAACACAGCAGGCCAGGCAGCATCAGAGGAGCAGGAAAGCTGACATTTCAGGTCGGGACCCTTCTTCAGAAAGTTGACGTATCGGGTCGGGACCTCTGATGCTGCCTGGCCTGCTGTGTTCCTCCAGCTCCACACTGTGTTGTCTCTGACTCCAGCATGTGTAGTTGTTGTTTTCTCTGAGTAAGTTATAACCCCACTGCGAAAGGATGCCCACCTTGAAGAAGTTGTCCTCCTCCCTCTGCAAAAAGACTTCAGTGGATCTCTCTCCCACTGCAAACGTCTGGTAATCCTCTCTGCCCTGAAACTCTTCGACCACATGCTCAAGCAAACCCGGTACTACAGCCACACCTCCTTTCTCAATACCTTCTGAAGAAGGGTCCCGACCCGAAACATCAACTTTCCTGCTCCTCTGATACTGCTTGGCCTGCTGTGTTCCTCCAGCCCCACACTGAGTTGTCACCTTTAGAACAAAGTTATATTGACTTTCAGCACCAAGGAAATGACAGTGTCCAACAGTCCCTTTGTTAATTTGCACTGGGAGTAAGCACGGTGGAAGTGGAAGGTCTGGCCCCATTTGGACGGTCCTGAGAGGATACTCTGAGGGCCCAGCATGTGGTTCCTCCTCTGATTGCATTTACACTGTCTCTTTGTGAGGAAGGGGCTGTTCCTCTGTGCCAGTGGTGGATATCCCAGCCGTGCCTGCAAGAAAAATACAGAACGCGCCCTGGCCAATGGTTAGGGGTGGCGCGCAATGTAAGGCAATGAGCTGACAGTGTGAGTTACAAAGGAATGAAGAATGATATTTACTTCCTTGGCGAGACAAAGTTTTCTTGGCATTCTCCACAGGAGCAGTGCTAGTCTGCTGCGAGCGTCAGGATTTTATCATTACAGTGGCTGAAAAATATGCTGGCGGACCCATCCTCTCCATTTCTGCCCTATTGAGGGCTGTTGTTTTCTGAAATTAGAGGAAAGAAGGAATTGAGCGAGATGAAAGTGGGTGAACAACTGTTGGTGCTGATGTAGGTGGGAGAAAGGTAGTGAGATGTTCAGAGACAGGGAGTAGGGAATGCATAGTCCATGCGGGGTTAATGTGTGTAAGGTTGGGGGTATGTGAGAGTCAATTAGAATGCATGCAATAATGAGAATGGCAGAGTGTGAGGCTTGGTAACTGACAGACAGTGAATGTGAAGCAGCAGAGGAAAGGGTGTGGGACATAGCCTGTTAGAACAGAGAAGGTCATTTAGCATGTGCAGCTCTACTAGCCATTCCTCTGCCCATTGAGACAGCACTGATACCATTGGCGACTTTGGATCAGGCCAGCAGAGTCTGGTGGTGTTTCCTCCTTTGTTGGCCCTGCAGGAAGAAGACTTCTTTTCTTGCACCATCAGGACCTTCAGGACCCTGCCAGAGAACTGCTCTGCCTTCTTCCCTTTCTCTGACATGTTCAGGTTCTGTCCTTCAATGAGCAAGAGAGTTTTGGAATGCCAGCACTCATCTGACCTTGCAGGCACCATGCAGGCAGGTCTTTGGCAGGTATCCAATGAGTGACGAGTTCCTCCAAGAATAATGAGTGGTGCGATGGGGCCAGAATTAAATGTGAAGCCTACCATGAAGTGGCATAAGTAATTAATATGGAAAGTTTGGTAAGTTACAAAGAGAAATCTCACTGTCCCTTAAGATGAGAATCCCTTCAAAAAATAATGCAACTCACGCTTAGCCATAAGAAGCATATGATTCAGCTTTGTCTAATTTGAAACTGGAGGGTAATGTGGATTAATACAATTTTATAATACAAATAGATTCAAGTCTCTTAGCATCAGAATAGTAAAAGCAAGTGAAAGGAAATAGTGTGCAAAAGTTACAAAAATATCATGTTTATCAGTTGTAAATCCGTCACCATTTGTTTTCCACTACATGCTAATAATATAGGTTAAAGCAAATCCTCCATATTGTAGCACATTCAGACAGTACCATGAATCATCTATAATGTTATATCCAAAGAATTCAATAATATAATATCATTCAGAAAGCAAAATTTTGTATACAGTAGAGCTGTATTTGAATAAATAAAATTGTTAAATGGACTCCAAGTGTAACCTAAATTGAGGCACACATAAAACAAAAGTATGTTGCATCTACAAAAAGTCTTAAAAAATGAATTCATTAAGCTTTCTGTCCTTTACCACATTGTAGGTTCTGACCTATTTGTTTAAAACCTTCAACCTAATAGTTTTCATCATGATGACGATTCAGAAATATCTAACACATTAATTTGAATAATTTCAATTAATATCAAATATGACATTTAATTATGTAATTATTCTTGGCCTTTATTTTTGCTGGCACATTTATTGATTGTTATGATCCCCAAGATGGAACCTTAAAACAAAATAATTACATTTATTAAACCATCCCAAAATGAAGAAAATACCAACAAGGTTCAACTTTTTCTTTCAGCTATTGTTTTACCATGAATCAGAACCACCACATATTACATATGAAGGAATAGATAAATGGTTATTTAATTAAAAATATAAATTATTTAGCTGTAAATTTTCTAATCATATTGTTCTTTATACACACAGGATAGGTCAAGAGTTCTATCTGACAACATGTTTTACCTTTGAGTTTCATGGACGTGATTGTCATCAATACGTAACGCTTCCACAAACCCTCTTCCCCCTCAGTCATGACAATCCAGAGTTCATCCACCTGGCCAACCAATGAAACCCTACTTTTGGGAAAATATTAGGCTCTTTGTGTCTCCAAGCTATTCATACAGCTTTGAAGGTTTTAAACCTTATTAACTTGTTGGTATAGTACATTCAAGGAGTTCAGTTAGCATTGGTGGAAAGAAAGCAGAGTTAATATTTCAAGTCCTGTGACTCTTTATCAGTAATCTTTGCTTTAACAGATGGCTGCCCCCACGTGCAGGGTGCTGTGGATTGTACACATGCCACATTGAAAGTACCATTTCACAAAGCGGTGATTTAATTAACAGGAAAGCCTTGCTCTTGGCCGATGTCTCTGATCAACACTGCAACTTCTTAGAAGTATGCACTAGGTACCCTGGAAGCTGCCATGGTGCCTATGCTCGAGAACTATCTGCTTATTTTTCATTTCTAGGGCTATATACTTTGCAATGTTGGCTTCTGGAAGACAAGAGCTACTCTCTGCAAATATAGCTGAATGATCCAATACATAACATAATGTTTGAGGCAGAGTGTAGGTGTAATGCAGCCTATTCTTTCACTGTGCCATCATGGAGCAGACTTCTGGCCTCCCCAAGATGAGGTTCTGATGTTGCATTGGTTTTGAGGGATTTTGCAGTATAGTCCAGACAAAGCATTCTGCATAATCCTAGCACACTGTGCTCTGTGCAGCAGGAGCAGAAAAAGAGGGGATATGTTGGACAGTGTAAAATTGCATGAAAAAGCTCACCCAGGTTCACAAAACTCCGTCGTAAAACCTTTATCAAATATATGATTCTTGTTTAAAAATAGCTGCCATACTTAATTCAAGCTGCTATATTCAAACTTCTTACCTATTTCCATAAAGCAGACAATCAAAACTTAATTGTGCATAATATATTAAAACAAGGTTTTGTCACTTATTTGGTCTAGGCAATGTCATCAAAAACAACAAAATTGAATCCTGGCAAACCACCTGGTTACAGGGTACTACAAGCTGAGAATTGAAATCCAGGGAAAAAGCCTATAACATCATTTCTTACTGTGAAGATTCAATAATTTCTGTTGTTCCTTTTTAAAGCTAGACGTTACATTGTCTTCACTTTCACTTCTGTTTTTACTTTCCAAAAGAGACTTTGAACCACACTGTTCAAGTTTTAACTCCTCATTTCCATTTTATTTCCCATGTCTGTATGTTTTCACTGTCCAAGCTTTTACTAAAAAGTCTCAACCAGGGAACATCTGAATTATTATTTACTATAATTACATCCCCCTCATTCTAGTTTAATTCAGAATTATTTTCAACTTCAGGTCCTTTTTCATGATTTATCCATTTGGTTTTCTTTCCCAGGAGATGAAGGTTTAAAACTGCTCTCCTTTTGTGCAAGGAGTTCATTCTTTTGTTGGGTAAAAATAATTTTTATCTCCTTTAACAACTTTATTCATGTAATGTGGATGATCAGCTAAGAAAGCTTGAAGCTCTTTTTTGGTTAGTTCATAATTTGTTTTCTTTGTCTTTTTATTAGCTTTTCATCTTCTCAATGTGTCCAAATTATTTTGTTTATTTTCTTTCCAGCAAGAGGGATTGTCTATTTAACTTGAAGCTTTAAGCATCCTCCCTTGGTGTTTTACAATATCAATACAAGGCTTTTCATCTCCTCTTCAAAGCAAGTTTTCCCTCTGTTTCATCTTCAACTTTGAATATGGTTGCCATCTGCTTCTCTTCATCTCAGCACCAAAATCTTAAAGGCAATTAGAGAAAGCCTCTCTAGAGTTGCCCACATCATCCAGTGAAATAATCGGAAAAAACCCTTAGTCATACATTTTCCGCATTTTCAGTTCAGATGGTTTTATATTGTCTGCAATGTCACATTTTAAATTAACTTCATGCAAAGGAACAGGGAAAATACTTCAAATAAAAACCTTTTCACTTTTGAAAGAGCTTTGTGTAACTTGCTAACAGTGACTGTGCTCGTCCTATATCTAAGGGTAATAACCAATTTGCCAAACTCATCAGATGAACATTGTGTCACTGTACACCCAAACAAAATTCTCCAGGGTTTTCCATCACCTGATCATTTTTTCAATGGATGTGGGGAGACTCCCAGTTTGTGTGTAATTTATGGGTCAGCACTTTATCACTTGAGGGAATACACTTTGACTTGACAAATGTGACATGCTTGTTATTTAACTTGCAGCACACAACCTTCTGGGAACTGGAGGAACAGCACTTCATATTCCGCCTTGGAAGCCTACAACCCAATGGTCTCAATGTGGACTTTACTAGTTTCAAAATCTCCCCACCCCCGGCATCATCCCCAGACCAGCCCCCCGCTCTCATCTCCGCCTCCTTAACCTGTCCGTCTTCTCTTGCACCTATCCGCTACTCCCACCTCACTGACCAACCCACACCTCCACTTCCTATCTACACTCACCTTTACTAGCTTCATCCCCGCCTCCTTGACCTGTCCGTCTTCACTCCCACCTATCTGCTCCACTAGCCACCTTCTATCTCTGCTCCCCCTCGACCTCTCTATTTATTTCAGAGCCGTCTTCCCCTCCCCCTTTTCTGAAGAAGGGTCCAGACTGGAAACATCAGATTTCCTGCTCTTCTGAAGCTGCCTGGCCTGCTATATTCCTCCAGCTCCACACCTTGTTATCTCAGGCTCCAGCCTTGGCAGTTCCTACTATATCTCAGATATTGAGGGGAGTTTGGTAAGTTAAGGTGAGAAATCTTACTCGGTTGAACTGACTACAAGGAATCCTTCAAAAAGCTTGATGCAAGCCATCCTTAGCTAGCCGAAGCCCAATTCAGCTCAATGTCTGACTAACAATATGTGACCTGTAGTTAATTTCTATCGTGATATGCACTACATCTTGTTAAGACCAGACCATCTTATTCTTAAGTCTTGTGAGTGCTTGATCCTCTAATGCTGTAAACTGAACAGACCCTTAGATTCAGCTTGGGAAAGAAGAGTGGTGGCAGCATCCTTTTAACACACAAATGTCACAACATGCACTCAAAACATGGAAGAGTTTTGTTTAGCAATGTTGAATAAAAACCCTGTATCATTTTTTTTTCGGGCATAAATGGTGGAGCTGGAACATCTCACTGTATAGCAATATTTTGCAGAACACGTCATGTAATAAAAATTTTGGAGACAAAGCATGTTTTTGTAAATGCTGATTTGATGTAAAGGTTTGATCTTTTCCTTAGCAAATAGAGCTTGAACTAGTGTCATTAGCTCAAATGCAGTTTAAGTTTTTATTTCAATTACTGATCATATGGACTGTCAGCCATGTGCTGCCAATATCATTTGTTTATTGCTTTGCATTTCAACTTTAGACCATCACGTTTTAACCATTTCAAGATTTGTGATGAGGTTGGTCTAGCGGTAATCTATTGGGCCAAATTTGTTATATCAAGGCTTTTTAAGGAATTTGTCATGAGCAAAATGTGCCCCTGAACATTTAGATTTAACATGGTAAATTGTATAAGAATATAGTGAGGAAAACAGGGCACCTTTCGGGTCTGAGTGAACAGCCATTATGTATCTCCTTAACTAGAATACTGGATTGTGAAATTAAAACCAAAAGAACTGAGAGGAAGTGTAAATTAGAATGTGTGAATTCAATCCTAAATCAGGCTCAGTAGGAGAATGAAGGAGTGAAAGTGGGGAAGCAATGGCCCAGTGGTATTATCATTGAGCTTTTAATCCAGAAACTCAGCTAATGTTCTGGGGATTTTTCTGAAGAAGGGTCTAGGCCCGAAACGTCAGCCTTCCTGCTCCTCTGATGCTGCTTGGCCTGCTGTGTTCATCCAGCTCTACACCTTGTTATCTCTAATGTTCTGGGAATCTGTGTTAGGATTTAAATTCAATAAAAAATGTATCTGGAATTAGGAGCCCAATAATGACCATGAAGTCATTGTCAATTATTGGGGTAAAAACCCATCCAGTTCACTAAAGACATTTAGGGAAAGGAAATCTGTTATCCTTATGCCGACTGGCCTAAGTGTGACTCCACACCCACAGTAATGATGGTTGACTCTGAACTGTCCTCTGGTCAATTTGTAATGAACAGTAAATGCTAGTCCATCCAGAGACTCCCTCATTCCAGTGAATGAATGTAAAAAAAAATTGGATTAAGAAATGAAGGAAAGAAGCAGAAAGTATTTTTTTTTAAAAAAATCACATTTTCAAAATCTCTGACATCAATTACAAGCTAAAAGGATGAAATTTCACAGTTGAAATAACTAGAAAAGTTGATCAACAATAAGTAAAATTAACAGCATTTGTACATGAAACGATAAGACTTTGTGTGTAAGTTTAGTTTGTATGGACCATGCTAGCAGAACAACATCAAAACATTAAATACATTTCAAAAGTGAGTCAGGCAGTGGATTCTGTTTCTATCAAAGCTAATAGTGGCGTCTACCAACTAAAACTTTCAGATTTTGCATTTAACCTGGCATCTGCCTTCACTTAAAGTTGCTGTTTCATTTGCAAATAAATAACGACTTGCACCATCAGACTCACTGTAATTCTGACATGAAATTCCTGGCTTTTAGAAGGTTAGAAATAATAAAACAGATGGAGTTAAAAATAGCCTGGGCCCAAGCTATGCCTGCCTCTTTGTAGGTTACGTGGAACAATCCCTCTTCCGTACCTACACTGGCCCTAAACCCCACCTCTTCCTCCGTTACATTGATGACTGTATCGGCGCCGCCTCATGCTCCCACGAGGAGCTCAAACAGTTCATCCACTTCACCAACACCTTCCACCCCAACCTGAAATTCACCTGGACCATCTCCAACACTCCTCTCTCCTTCCTGGACCTCTCTGTCTCCATCTCGGGTAACCACCTAGAAACCGATGTCCATTTCAAGCCCACTGACTCTCACAGCTTCCTGGAATACACCTCCTCCCACCCACCTTCCTGCAAAAATGCCATCCCCTATTCCCAATTCCTTCGCCTCCGCCATGTCTGCTCCCAGGATGAGACATTCCACTCCCGTACATCTCAGATGTCCTCGTTTTTCAAAGACTGCAACATCCCCCCCGCAGTGGTCGAGAACGCCCTCGACTGTGTCTTCTGCATTTCCCGCAACTCATCCCTCACACTCCCTCCCCGCAATAACAACCAAAACAGAATCCCTCTCGTCCTCACGTACCACCCCACCAATCTTCCGCCAATGATCCAATGCATCATCCTCCGACACTTCCGCCATCTGCAATCCGACCCTACCACCAAAAAACTTTTTCCCTCCCCACCCTTATCTGCCTTCCAGAGGGACCACTCTCTCTGTGACTCCCTTGTCCGCTCCACACTCCCCTCCAGCCCCACCACACCCAGCACTTTTCCCTGCAACCGCAGGAAGTGCTACACCTGCCCCTACACCTCCCCCCTCACCCTCATCCCATGCCACAAGCAGACTTTCCACATCAAGCAGATGTTCACCTGCACATCTGCTAATGTGGTTCCTGTTTTGGCCTCCTCTACATCGGGGAAACCAAGTGGAGGCTTGGGGACTGCTTTGCAGAACACCTATGCTTGGTTCGCACTAAACAACTGCACCTCCCAGTCGCGAACCATTTCAACTCCCCCTCCTACTCCTCAGACGACATGTCTATCCTGGGCCTCCTGCAGTGCCACAACGATGCCACCTGAAGGCTGCAGGAACAGTAACTCATATTCTGCTTGGGAACCCTGCAGCCCAATGGTATCAATGTGGACTTCACAAGTTTCAAAAGCTAACCCCCCCACTACTGCATCCCAAAACCTGCCCAGCTCATCCTGCCTCCCTAACCTGTCCTTCCTTCCACCTATCCCCTCCTACTACCTCAAGCCCCAGCCCCCATCTCCTACCTACTAACCTCATCCCGCCCCCTTGACCTGTCCATCCCCCCTGGACTGACCATTCTCCTCCCTAACTCCATCCCCGCCTCTTTGACTTGTCTGTCTGCTCTCCACCTATCTTCTCCTCTCTCCATCTTCTATCCGCCTCCCCCTTTCTCCCTATTTATTTCAGAACCTCCTTCCCGTCCCCCATTTCTGAGGAAGGGTCTAGGCCCGAAACGTCAGCCTTCCTGCTCCTCTGATGCTGCTTGGCCTGCTGTGTTCATCCAGCTCTACACCTTGTTATTTGGAGATAAAAATAGTTCCTCTCTCCTTTGCAGTGTATCCTTTCAGGCAAGTGAAATGATCAATACCATATCACCCAGCATCTGAACTGTGCACAGCTTCATACGGCTTCATTTTCTCCTCTATTATGTTATAGCCTGAAGAAAAAATAACATGGAGAGCAAATAAAGTATGCACAAGCAGGCAAAATCTGAGAGGGATTGCGATTGTTGTGATAGATAAGCAGTACTGTGATATGATATTCTTGAAATTAAAGTAATAAGTGATATTTTGCAGAAAAGACTTTACAGCATATGCAGCAAGCATATGTAAAATGTAAACATTTAGTTTCAGATAAATCCATTGTGGGATATAGCTAAATATTTAAAAAGGCTGTTTGCCCCATTTAACAACACTCTTCAATGCAACACACAGAATCATAGATGTGGACTAAATATCATGAATAAAGATGTCAAGTGGTCAATGAATTACAAGCTGTAAATCTGTTGGTTCTGTAAAGAATTGTAATTTGTGACTCTCAGAAGTTGAGCATATAATGCAGGCTAACACCTCAAGATGGCACTGAGAGAGTACTGCACCGCTTGTTCACCAGTTTCTGATGAAATGTTGAACTGATGTCTGCCTCTTAGATGGGTGTAACATATTCCATTGCAAGCAGAGTAAGAGAGTTACCTCCAGTGCCCAAGCCCATATTTACTCCTCAGTAAGATATAAACAACACAGATTATTATCATGTTGATATTATGTGGGATTTTTGTGTGCAGATTGGCTGCCATATTTACTTCATTGTTAAGAGTGGTTACACTTCTAATGTACTTCATTTACTGTAAAGTACTTTAAAATATCCTGCTATTAGGAAAGTTGCTCTATAATTGTAAGCCTTACTTCACTTTTAGTAAAGAATACAGTGCTCATTGCCTTGATCCGATAGATGTAATCGTATATTCAGATTTTAGTGTATCATTTAGAAGTGTCAATTGACCATAACTAGGTGCCATTTTGGCCTTTTTATTGATTGATTTTGGTTTGAGTTAATCACAATCTAAACCAACTAATTTATTTGTTCAGTCTTCTATGAAACAAACATCACTCGCACAGCAAAATCAATACTACAACTGTACCAGTAATCGAAGAAAGTTTAAATTAAGATAATCCCGATACCTCAGATAAGAACATGATTGTCAAGTAACAAAACACAGTCAGTGACTGCTAAGATAGTATATTTTTCTGGGTATCAACTATCTAAGATTCAGTTGGTCATAATTCTTGTTGAATGAACGATTGTTTAAAGAATTAGTTAGAATACAATAAAATATGTTGAATGACAGGCTCTTAAAAACTGTTTTTAAACAGTGATTGTGGCAAATTGTCGTGCCCCCAACAATGTGAGGACCAGAAATTGGGGTGATGGGGGAGTGAGTGTTGGAAGGCGCATGCTCAACCAACTTCTAGAGTGATAGTCATACAGCAAGGTTACCGGCCCTTTGGCCCAACTTGTCCATGCCGAATAGGTTTCCTGAACTGAACTAGCCCCATTGGTCTGCATTTTGCCCATATCCCTCTAAACCTTTTCTATCCATCTACCTGTCCGAATGTCTTTTAAATGTCATTTTGTTACCTGCCTCCACCAATGCCTCTGGCAGCTCGTTCCATATATGCATCATTCCTTGTATGGAAAGGTTGCTCTCAGGTCCCTTTTGAATCTTTTCCCTCTCGTCTTAAACCTATGCCCTTTACTTTTGGACTCCTCAACCCTGGGGAAAAGACCTTGGCTCTTCACCTTTTCTTTGGCTCTCATGATTTTATAATCCTCTATAAGGTCACCTCTCAGCTTCCTACAACCCTGGGAAATAATATCCCAGCATATGCAGCCTCTCCTTTTAACCCAAACCTTTCCAGTCTCAGTAACATCCTTGTAAATCATTTTTGCACCCTTTCCAGTTTAATAACATCCTTCCTATAGCAGGGCTCTCAAAATTGTATACAGTGCTCTAAATGTAGCCTTACCAGTGCTGTGTACAGCTGGAACATGATGTCCCAACTCATCTACGCAATGTTCTGACTGATGAAGGCAAGCGTGCCAAATGCCTTCTTCATTACCCTACCTACCAGTGTTGCCACTTTCAAGGAACTATAAACGTGTTCCCCTAGGCCTCACTGTTCAACAACAGTCCTAACGGCCCTACCATTAATTGTACAAGTCCTGCCCTGGTTTGTCTTACCAAAATGCAACACCTCAAAATTTTCTGCATTACACAGCATCTGCCATTTCTCAGCCCACTGGCCCAGTTGATTGACTGTGTTGTACTCTTGGATAATCTTCTTCACCAATTTTAGTGTCATTTCCAAACTTACTATACAAGCTTCCTATATTCTCCTCCAGATAGTTTATAATTCAACATGGGACGGTAGCTCAGTGGTTAGCATTGCTGCCTTATAGTGCCGGGACCAAGGTTCGATTCCGGCCTTAGGTGACTGTGTGGAGTTTGTACGTCTCTCTGTGTCTACGTGGTTTCCTCCCACAGTCCAAAGATATGCAGGTTGGGTGGATTGACCACGTTAAATTGCCCGGAGATGTGCAGGCTAGCTGGATTAGCCATGAGATATGCAGAGTTACAGGAATGGGGGTGTGGTGGGTCTGGGTGGGTCACTTTTCGGACAGTTGGTATGGGCTCAATGAGCTGAATGGCCTGCTTCTGCACTGTAGGGATTCTACAAATGACAAACAACAGTTCTTACAAGGGAAGTAAGAACAACACTTAGCTCTTTGGGATAATAAGAACTGCCGATGCTGGAGTCTGAGATAACACAGTGTGGAGCTGGAGGCATACAGCAGGCCAGGCAGCATCAGAGGAGCATGAAGGCTGACGTTTCGGGTCGGGGCACTTCTTCAGAAAGGTCTTTGGGCACCTCCAGGCGCTGCCCTCTTCCAATTAGGTTGGCCTGGTAGGAATGCTGCAATTGCTTCAGTGATCTATTCCTTGGTTAAAGCTGCAGTCAGCACCAGATGAGATTGATTTGCATATTTAAAGACAGGCTCTGCTTGATTCTGATGGGTAACTTGCTGTTCTGATCTGAGAGCAGGATAAGGTTAGATGCTGCATGATTGATGGAGAATAGTAGTGATTTTCACTTTGGATCGTATTTTTGTTAAAGAGATGAGTATTGAGAGTTACAACATTATGGTCTTACAACCGCAAGCCTGTTTGTGAAGGTTAGCTATGCTCAAATTAGCAGACACAGGAACAAAAACAAAGTTGCTGGAAAAGCTCAGCAGATCAGGCAGCATCTGTGAAGGAGAAAACAGAGTTAACATAGAACATAGAACATAGAACAGTACAGGCCCTTCGGCCCACGATGTTGTGCCGAACTTTTACCCTCAACCTAAGGTCTATCTAACCTTCACCCCTACCTTATACTATCATCCATATGCCTATCTAATAGCCACTTAAATGCCCCTAATGCAGCCGATTCCACTACCCTCTCCGGCAATGCATTCCACGCCCCTACCACTCTCTGAGTAAAGAACTTACCTCTGACGTCTCCCCTGTAACTACCTCCACTCGCTTTAAAACTACGCCCCCTCCTAATAGCTACCTCCACCCTAGGGAAAAGTCTCTGGCTGTCCACTCTATCTATACCCTGATCATTTTGTACACCTCTATCAAGTCATCTCTCATCCTTCGTCGTTCTGAAGAGAAAAGCCCTAGCTCTCCCAACATTTCCTCGTAAGACCTTCCCTCCATTCCAGGCAACATCCTGGTAAATCTCCTCTGCACCTTTTCCAAAGCCTCCACATCGTTCATGTAATGAGGCGACCAGAACTGGACACAATACTCCAGATGTGGCCGAACCAGGCTTTTGTATAGCTGGAGCATAACTTCACGGCTCTTGAACTCGATCCCTCTATTAAGGAAAGCTAACGGGACCGTTTTGGGTCCCTTTGACCCTTCCTGAGAACTCAGTTGTTTTTGTTCCTGATTTACAGCATTCGCAGTTCTTTTGGTTCTCAAATTAGCAAACCCTTATAAACATTACAATAGTACTCATTTATACTTTTGAATGGCTGTCAAACATTTTAAGACATTTATAGGTCGTGAAAAGCTAATATAAATGTCAGGTGTATAACTGAAAGAGATCAGGGCTATGAGAAATCTTTCTCAGCAGCAGGAAAATTGAAAGAATGAGCATTGACCAGCCGAGAGAGAAATGGCAGAGATCACTGCTTCCAGGACTATCAGCCCGAGAACCAAGAAAGAAAGCAGGAACACAATCGCAACTCTAGCTTGCTGCTTTCAGTGGACACAGATACCAATTTTTCTCACATGATAGCAATTGCAGAGAAAGGAACTTCTCTGATGTCTGCTTTCTCACTCCAATTATTTGCTTTCCATTTAATACCTCTATCCTGCTTGCATGTTGTTATATAGTTGCACATTTAAAAAGAGTCGTGCATGATGTTGTTAAGAGCATGTACAAGTCCAGAATGCTGCATTACTCACCAGAACGCTACAGTGCGTTTATCAAGTTAGTGCTGTATTTGTTTACCAGCTCAGTAGAAAAGCTAGAAGCAGTATATTCTATGTCAGCTGCAGCATTCTGCATGAGTTAGAAAGGCCTTTAGTTTTTGCAAATGGAGAGAATGTCAAAAACCAATGTTTGTTTTTCTTGAGATCAAAGACTGTTAATGTATTATATGTATATGAGCAGTTGTGGTCTCTTCAGAGCTCCACTCGTCACCAGCTGCCATCCTGAAAAAAACCCCTTTATTCCCACTTTCTGCCTTCTGCCAGTTACCCGATCCTCTATCCACGCCAATACCTTGCCACAAGCACAATAGGCTCTTATCTTATTTCGTAATGTCCTGTGTGGCTCCTTGTCAAAGGCCCTCTAGAAATCCAAATAGATCACGTCCACTGGATTTTCTTTGTCTAACTTGTTCATTACCTCCTCAAAGAATTCTAACAGATTTGTTGGGCATGATCTCCCCTTGATGAAGCCATGCTGACTCTATCCTAATTTACCATGCGCTCTGCAATCTCATACTTAATAATGAATTCTAAATTCTTACCACTGAATGAAGTACGGCTAACTGACCCATACAAAAACAGAAGTTGCTAGAAAAGCTCAGTAGGCCTGGCAGCATCTGTGAAGAAAAGAATCAGAGTTAAGGTTTTGGGTCCAGTGAACCTTCCTCAGAACTGATAGTAGTTGGGAAAACATTGGTTTAGATGCAGAAAAAAGGGAAGGGGATGGGGTAAGGAGTAAATGATAGGATAGAGCCTGAAGAGAGAGAAGTGCAGTCGGATAGACAAAAGAGGTGATAACGATCTGGCTAGGAGGGTGAATAGTTGTTAATGGGAACTGTTAGTGACTAACAATAGGTGGTGTGTAATGACAGGCTATGTGACAACAAGGGCTGGTATGTGGGGTAGGGGCTAGGACATGGGAGAGTTTAGACCCTAAAAGTATTAAACTTTATATTGAGTCCGGAAGGCTGCAGGGTCCACAAGTCAAAAATGAGGTATTGTCCTTCCAGCTGGGGTTGAGCTTTGCTGGAGCACTGCAACAAGTCAGAGATAGAATGTTGGCCACGGAACCGGGTGATCTGTGAAAGTGACAGGCAACATGTAGCTCAGGGTCTTTTTTGCGAGCACAACGTAGATGTTCTGAGAAGCAGTCGCCAAGTCTATGCTTTGTTTTCCCCAGTGTAGAGGCGACCACATTGTGAGCAGCAAATGCAGTAGACTAGATTCTGGGAAGTGCAGGTGAAGTGTTGCTTTACCTGAAAGGTATGTTTGGGCCCTTGGATACTGGGGAGGGAGGAGGTAAATGGGCAGATATTGCATCTTTGGTCATAGGGGAAGGTGCTCTGGGGCTGTGGGGTGTGTTGGGTGTGAATGAAGAGTGGACCAGTGTGTCCCTGAGGGAACGGTCCCTGTGGAAGGCAGACAAGGGAGGGGAGGGAAATAGGTGTCTGGTGGTGGCATCTCGCTGGAGCTGGCAGAATTGGCATCTGATGATCTTCTGGATGTGGATGCTGGTGGGTGGTAGGCAAGGACAAAGGGAACCTTATCACTGTTGTGGGAGGGAAGAGAAGGGGTGAGGATGGAAGTGCAGGAGATGGGTTGGAACCGGTTGAGGCCCTGTCGACAATTGTGCTGAGGAGTCCTCGGTTGAGGAAGAATGTGGACATTTCGGAGGCTCCCTTGTCGAAATTGGCCTCATCTGAACATATGCAACGGAGACGGAGGAACTGAGAGAATGGGATGGAGTACTTACAGGAAGTGGGGTGTGAGGATGTATAGTCCAGGTAGCTGTGGGAGTTTGTGGGTTTGTAATGGATATTAGTGGCCAGTCTATCCCTGGAAAAGGAAACAGAAATATCAAGGAAGGGAAGGGAGGAGTCAGAGATAGATCAGGTGAAAGTGACAGCAGGGTGGAAATTGGAAGTGAAATCAATGAACACTTCCAATTCTGGATGAGAGAGGGAAGCAGTACCGATGATATCATTGATTTATTGGAGGAAGAGTTGTGGGTGGGGACGGAATAGGACCGGAACAAGGAATGTTCCACAAACCCCACAAAGAGACAGGCATAACTGGGGCCCATGCACTGACCTATAGTTTCCTGCCTTCTACCTCCCTCCCTTAAACAGGGATGTTACTTCCGCCATTTTCTAGTCTTCTGGGATCCTCACTGACTCCAGTGATTCCTGAAAGATCACCGTCAACGCCTGTACAATTTCCTCAGCTATCGCCTTCAGAGCCCTCCGGTGTAGCCCATCCGGTCTGGGTGATCTATCCACCTTCAGACTTTACAGCTTCAGGTTTTTAAAGACTTCCCAATCCTCTGGCTTCCCACTGATCTTCAATGCATCGTATGATTTTTGGTTTGTTTTCATGCTGTGCCTGACTTCCCTCATCAGTCTTGATTGCCTTGCCCTGACCTTCCTGGGGAGGTTGAAAAGAGAAAGCACTGATGTGGAGGACTTGTTTGGGATCTGGATAAGCAAAAAGCAGGTCGAGGTGAGCCTGAAAGTGGACGCCAATGGGAGCAGCCTCCAGCTGCCTTCCAGCATTGTGATTGGAGGGAGCTGAGGCTACGTAACATACATGGGATGGCCTAGAGTGTGCTGAACCTGTGGAAGGCCAGGGCATGTGGCAGCCAACTTCAAAGTGACCCTCTGCAGGAACTGTGAATGGTGGGTGGGGAGGGCATGGCCACTTGACTAAGGACTGTAAAGAGTCCAAGAACTGCAAGCCACCTGCACGAAGCATGCCCAAGACGAGGAGGAATGTACGCTGAGATGGCTGACATTGACGAGTACAGTGCCTGCTTCCATCAGGAGCACTGAAAGGAGAGTCACCCAGAGGTTGGAAAGGTCACCAGGGAGGGAAAATGGGAAAGCAACCAACTCACCTTCCACCCAAATATACAAAGTCAATGGAGAAGGAGACAATGAAGAAATCGGGGAAGTGGACAGAGGAAAGGAATAACCAGAAAAGAAAGCCACGCCAGATCTCCACTGACCAACAGCAAAACAGAAGGAGGCAGCTACATGAATGTCCCACTGGCAGCTTCTCTGATGACGAAAGTGTATGGAGGGATGACTACAGACAAAAGAAAGAGATAAAGCACTATGGGGGAGAGGGAGAGGAGGACCACTTACACCACCCCCACCCCCCAAGCACAGAAACACCAGATATCACATGGGACCCAGTGAAACCCAACTCCAGTTGTCAGGAACCAGGGCAGGGGAGGTGGGGGGGTGGGGGGTGCGGGTACCCACCACCACCACCACGCCACAGCTCTGGGCACCTGGGGGCAGCGATTTACTGAACAAGGAGCAGAGCACGACAGCAGCTCTATCTGATTCAGAACGGGAGCTTCCTGGCTTCGTCCTCACCGTAGTTACACCAGATTGGGACCATGCCCCAGGGAGGAAAAGGACAGCTCCCTCAGCCCTGCAAAGTTGCAACAGTCTGCCCGCACCACACGGATGCAGGAGCTCACCCAGCGACAAGACCATAGGAGAATGGATATTGGATATTTGGTTATCTTAACAATCTTTAAAAATGATTTTGAAAATTGCCAATGTCAATGTGCGTATTGTTAAAGCCGCTCTGGGATGTGTTTCTCAGTTGCCTTACCTGGCCAACATCAAAGCGAACCTCCTGTTTCTGCAGGAGTTCGGGATCCCGCAGCTCAGCAGCGATGGGAAATGGTCGAGCTTGTGGGCCATGAGCCTTTAATTAGGTCACGGGAGGTGCGGGGGAGAGTGGGGTAACGATTGGCATTCCTCCGGCTTGGGTATTCTGCTGTGGGGAGGCAAATTCACCATTTCTGAAGTTAAGGAGGTGGTGTACAGGCACCTCCATGTAGCAGGTGTAGTGTACAGAAACACTCCCCTGAAACTAACTAACGTGTACGTCCCGGGGGTAAAGAGAGAGCAGCTGGCCATCCTGCAGTAGCTCCCACCTGCTGATGGCAACACCTAGGGCGATCATTCTGGCCGGAGATATCAACCACCTCACTGATGCAGCTGGATGATCTGGAGGGGCTCACAGTAAACTGGATGTCACATCCAGATTCCTAGTGGAAATGGTTAAAGATACCAAGCTGCATGATGTCTTCAGTATCTCTGCGGATGGAGTGTAGCATAGATAGACCTGATCACAGCCAGACAGGTCTATCCACACAAGGTCAGATTTCCTTTTTGGTCCTGAGCATTCTCAGTCAGAACAACTGACATCTAGCTGGTGTTCTTCCCTGACTACTGCCTCCTGCTGGCTGACTATCATCTTGTGTATCTACCTGAAGATTTTTTTTATGAATGAGGTATACTTTTGCAAACAAAAAAAAACAGGTGCAGTTATTTTAAATCATTGGGTACTACTATGCCCACACATACATCTTACTGTTTCTGCTTTCCCAATACGCAGAAAGCAAACAGAAATCATACACGTGTTCATCTTCTTCTCAGTAGTCATTTGACTACTCTTGATGTCTTTTCCTTTAGGAGAGATAGTGAGCCTGATTTGAATATATTCATAAGGCAGCCTCTGTATGAATATTATCGGATGCTTTTGGGGGTGGATTGAACTTAATACAGGCTCAACAACAACAAAAACAGAAGTTGCTTGAAAAGCTTAGTAAGTCTGGCAGCATCTGTGAAGAAAAATATCAGAGTTAATGTTTCAGGTCCAATTACCCTTCCTCAGAACTGGCACTTAACCGGAACTTGATGCAAGCTCAAACTGTCAACACTTATTACCTCTGAGCTATACGCAAAAGTATGGTCAAGCAGGGTTTCATCCTTCAAGTCTCAATCCCATGTGATCTGACATTACTATGACACAGCTCTTTGTAGGTTATAGATTCAATTAACCCTTTACTCTATGTCCTCTGCCTCAGTCAGTACCTCAGCCATGTAAATAATGTTGAATTAACATTATGGCTAGCACAATTACATGGAAATTGGGTATTCAGTTGATTGAATTGCCCCAGTGCTCCTTTCCAGTGAAAAAAAAGCAAACCATATTTTTCCCACTGTCCTTGTTTTCCATTCTGCCTCTGTGGATAATGACCCAAATCTTTCAATCTGTGGTGGTTCCTATCCAGGCCAGATAAAAAAAGTTGCCCACTTACTTTTGGAGGAGAGATTCAGCTAAACTTCTGGGCCAGGAGCTTTTCAAGCTGAAACAGCGCAAGTGAGTTCATGGATTCACCCAGACAGCAACGAGGTAGATTGACACTGAAACCACACCTTTTTTTTTATTGGTAGTTTCTATATTCTGTGGTTTATGGATCCTGTAGGCACTGTAACTGCTCCTATGTAAGGTAAGTGAGGGGTGAGGGTAACACAGCTGCGAAGGTGGCAAGGTACCAAGTGAATGAGCGGGTATGGTGGTTGTCAGGTAGGAAAGGAGGTTGAGGTGGCTGGTAAGTGAGGGGACCGGGTGCACAGTGCCATTAGGTTGGCAGATAAGTAGGTGATGGCATTAGATAGTTCTGAGGATTGATTTGAAACATTGGCAACTGGGGTGGGTCTGTTGTTAGGGGATACATTGTAGGGGGTCGTGGCGATTGTGGTGTGGGTATTAGGGGTGTGAGTCAGTGGATTGGGAGTAAGGGGGGAATCAGCCTGGAGTAAAAAGATGGGAGTTGGATCTCTGACAAGGATTGGGAGTGTGTCAAGTGTCTGTGGGTTATTGGGAGAGAGTTACAAGTTGGGGGATTGCTCATGGTGAAGAGGCTCTGGGAGTGTTTGGAGTCAGGTCAGATCGATTGGGTTATGTTCTAAATGGGAGGGTCTGTTGGTGTTGATGTGTATCATTTGAGAGTCACAAGTTAGGGCAGGGTGTGAGGGAGTGATTGGGTATCTGTAAAGGTTTGAGGGTCATTGACATGGGAGTTGATCTGAGGCGAGTCAAGTTGAGGAGCTAGATTTCAAGTCAGCCAGGATTTAGAGCAAGTTTTAAGTTCTCTCGCCATTGCTGGCTAACTATTAAATCAGTGCAACCCCTCCAAAGTTCTCAACTCTAACTCACAGCTGGGGAAGATTCCAAAGCCCAGGGGAATTGTCCATCTGAAGTTTCAAATTCCTGCAAAATTTCAATGGTATCAGCTGAATCAAGAATTCCACGTGGCCCTGACATGTAACTGAGCCTTCAACAATGACTATCAACTGTGTCCAGTTGAATTGGTCGTATACAATGGCGACACTCATGTCGAATCTCACTCAGTAGCTATTTCTCAGTGAGAATCCTTGCCTTCATTCCATTTCCAAAGGTACATTCTAAAGCCGAGATACCTCATAGTGACTGAAGATTCTAGAAAAATTGTTGCTGATCTTTCCTTGCTTGCCAGGAGCACAGCGATCAATTTGCGCAGCGAACAGCATAAACTGGAAGCCAACAGTAAAATGTTTCTGGCTATTTATTTCAGAGCTACATAAACCAATGCGTTCAGCAAGTGAAGGGGCTTGGTAATTCATCCATTTTTATTTGAAGTTCTTCAGTAATGCTATCGCATTAATTTAAATGTTATGAAATTCAAGGAAGTTGGATCATTTACTTTCATGCCGTTGTGCACGAATTCTACAAACATGGCTTTGACAGGCACGGATGAGCAGCCTTCAGAGAAAGGAAATAATCACCTGGCACAGTATCTTAAGCCTCTCATGCTGAAGCTGTCACTGCTCTGTAAAAGTATTAAAAGCATTGTTGCTAATCTTCTTGTTCCTGTTCTATGTTATCAGCATAAGAATTTAAAACTACAGGTATTTCACTGACACACCAAACACGTTAAAAGAATAATAATAGCCAAGAAAGGTTCTTCTAACTAATTTTTAAATAGGTATCTCACCCTTACACCTAAAGCAAACAGTCTGTCACAGTACGAGATAATAGGTACTGCAGATGCTGGAGAATCCGAGATAACAAGGTGTGGAGCTGGATGAACACAGCAGGCCAAGCAGCATGATTTCTGATGAAGGGTCTAGGCCTGAAATGTCAAGCTTTCCTGCTCCTACGATGCTGCTTGGCCTGCTGTGTTCATCCAGCTCCACACCTTGTTATCTCTTAGTCTGTCACAATCCGCTTATTATTGGCCTTAAATAACTAATTTCATCCAACAATTACTAAAAAGCAAAACTAATCACAATGCCTTTATTTTCAATGGCATCCATGGCGTACAAATCATTTCAAAACATTTTGTGCAATCCACAGGAATAATTTGGCAACAGACTAACTGCTATGAAAGAAAATCACAAGGCTGAAATGTAGGTGTCACTCCTTCCAGTTGAGTGAGGCCAGAATTGCTGTTGAAAATTGTGCTGGCAAGGGAAATCACTTCATAATTTTTAAGCAAACAGATACAATAGACTGATTCTCTTTGCATCAACGCACACTTTCCTTGCTTCCAAGCATAATGAATTTTCTAGTACATAGTCCCTTACCAAGTGTTGTTTATGACAGTCATCCATAAATGTCCAACATAAACAATAAATTAAAACAAAGAACTGCAGATACTGGAAAAATCAAACAAATACAGAAATTACTGGAGAAACTTAGCAGGTATGGTAGCATCTGTGGAGACAAAGTAGAGCTAATATTTCAGTTTGAGATGTGGTCTCATAAGTGTTCTGTAGAAATGAAACATATCATCCTTATTTTTAGCTTCAATTAATTTTGTGATAAAGGTTAGCAACACATTAGAGTTCTGGATTACATGTTATACCTGCATACTAACATTTTGTGAGTCATGCACCAGAACTCTTAAATCTCTATACACTTTAAAATTTTGCAGTTGGTCTCTATTTAAAGAATACTTTGCCTTTCTATTCTTCCTGCCAAAATGAACAACATCACATTTTCACACATTATAGTCCATCTGCTAATATTTTGTCCACTCACTCAACCTATTAATATTTATCTCCAACTTTCTTATGTTTACTTCACAACATACTTTCCTACCTCTCCTGGTGTCATCTTTGAATTTGGTTTTGCTTCCCTCATCTAAGTCATTGACGTAAATTGTAAAGAACTGATGTCCCAGCACAGAGCCCTGTGGGACCCCACTTGTCACAACCTACCAATCAGAAAAAGGCCCATTTATGCGTACTCTCTGTTTTCTGACAGCCAGCCAATCTTCTATCCATGGTAAAATGACAATAAACTAATTAACTTGTTTCTTCCTGTTTGCTGTGTCCCTGTCTTCTTGAGAAAAAGGGTTAAATTTGCTGTTTTCCAGTATAATGGATCTTTCTTGACAGCAGTAACTTTTGGAAAATTAACACCAATGCATTTGCTCCCTTATTAGTAACCGCATTAAAATTATGGGATGAAATATATCTGGTCCTGGAGACTTCTCAGCCTGCAGCTTCACCTATTTGCTTAGTACTATTTCTTTTGTGATTTTAGTTTCATTAATTCCCTCTCTCCCTTCCAACTCCTGATTTAAAGCTATAATTGGAATGTTTGTTTTATACTTACTACAGCAAATACAGAAGAAGAACACTCAATCATTTCACCTGTAATTTCCTTATTATCTAATATTTACCATTCTCACATTCTAGAGCACCAACGTTCAATTTATTATTTCCTTTATAACTATAACTATAACAATAATTATCCTTGCTGTCTGTTTTAAGCTCATAGTTTCTTTGTTCTTTGTTCTTGTTAGCTTCCTCTCTTTCTCTAATTTCTTCATCCAGAGGAAGTTTTCAGTCATTCTGTGCTATTCTTTATATTTTGACCAATTACTCATCAATGTATAGTTATATGCATTTTTATTAAGTCTGGTGCTTTCCCTAGTTTCTTTAGTTAAACAAGAATGGTGAGTCCTCCCTTCAGAAATTTTCTTGAAATTAGGAATATACTGGTTCTGAGAATTCTGAAATATGTCCTTTGATATTTTCCACAGAGTCTCTACTGAGGTATTCCCTACCCTCATATACCAGTTCAATTCAGCTAGCTCATCTTTCATGCCAACACAATCGTCTTTACTTTGGCTTAAAATACTTGTCTTAAACCTAATCTTCTTCCTTTCAAACTGAATGTAAAATTCAATCATAATATGATTGCTGCTACATAGAGGTACCTTAACATGGGAAAATATCAAGTCATCTTTTATCTTGTTGGTTCCAAAATGTGCTGCTTGAAGAAAGAACTTTTGTGAACTGAAAAACACTTTATGAACTTCTCATTAAGGCTTTCTGCCAAACTGATTTTTCTCCTTATATGGAAGTTCAATTCACCAATGAGTTTTCCTGTCCCTTTATCACAAGTGCCTAATATTTCTTCTTGTATACTTTCTCTCACATTCTGATTACTGTTAGGGGCCACTCTCACTGGAAACATTTTCCATCTACTAAAATGATTCTACATGCTGATCTGAATCAAGGTTATCTCACATCATTGCACAAATCGTACCCTTGATTAACAGTACCATTCCTCCAAATTTATCTTCACACTTTTCACGAATGTGATATACCCCTCAATGTTCATAATGCAGTCTTTATTATCCTAAAAGCTGGGTCTATAGCAGCTATCAGATCTTATTCATTTTATTTCTATGCGCACTATTGGGTCATTTACTTTTTTACGTATGTGATGCATATTCAGGTACAAAGCTGTAAGTTTGGTCTTTTTCTTATTTTTTAACAACTAGTCTTGATTGCTGGTATAATCCTAGGATTTTTCTCTCTGCCTTCCTGTCATTCTCTGATCCTCGTTTCCCATATTGATATCTTTTGCAATTATATTGTCTTTACTTTTTGATATATAAATCTTTCCAGATTTGAGTGCTTGCCCCCACTATTTAATTTAAAATCCTCTCTATCTTTCCAAGTACTCAGTTCACAAAAATACAGGCCCCCAGTATGGTTCAAGCTTGATTGATCAGTATTTTGGGAAAAGTCCAGAGTTAGAAAGAGTTCAAAAGGAGCAATAAGTTTACTTAAATGCTACTTTCTATTTAACTGATAATCCTTTTACTGCATGTGATTCAATTTATTTTGTGCTGTTCAAATTATTTTTGAAGCTTTTCATTTATAGAATACAAGAGATACAAATTGCTGTTACCTTCATGCAATAATTTTTATTTGCTGCAATATAAAAATATTTATTCTATTTCTGAAACATTTTCTTGCGGATTAAATACTTTTTACCACAATAAAATATATGAAATGTATATGTAAGCCTGGTACTTCATGAAAAGTAAAGGTCTTTCTCAGAGTAATGTCATTATAATATTGCATTTGTCTCTGTCACAGAGTTTGGTAAATTTCTCCTAGTGTTGTCTGAGACCTTAGCCCTGAAAATCTTACTTGTTATACTTAAGTGTGTTTTAACATTAATTCAAAAATTTTGAAAGTTGTTATAAAACAATAAAATGTATAAATGTAAGCTATGAAGCACTTCTATCTGATATTGGTGCAAATACCAAGAATAGAGTATGTTGCATCATTTCACCAGTTCTCCGCTCATATTCCATTATCCAAGTAAAACACTGTGACAGAGAGAGAGAGAGAGAGAGAGAGAGAGACCATGGACACCATATGAAACACTGCGAAACAAAGAGAAAGAGGGTATACACAGCAGATAAAATACTGCGAGACAGGGTGGACAACAGACAAAACACCGCAACAGAGAGAGCGAGACAGCAGACACCAGACAGAACATCATGTGCGAGAAACAGCGAAAACCAGCCAAAAACCCAAAGACGAGAGAGAGAGAGAGAGAGGGCACTTGCTATAGGTGACAATGATATAGCATGGTACTGCACAGTAACATGCCCATTCCCTTGACTGTTGAATGCTTTGGACCATGACAACCTGCTTGTTTCTCCATCTGTGCTAAACAGCAATGCAAGCCACAGAAGCTAGCTGCTGTTACATTATGGAGGCTGGCACCCTCGAAGTCAGCACAAAGTGAGTGAGCACTATGAAAGTAAGCTAGAGGTACACCAGGCAGCCTTTTTGCAAGCATGTGCATAAAATGACAATGAAAAAGTAAGATGTACATAAGTGTCCATGAGCTCCAAAGTGAAGTGCTGAATAGCTCAAGTGGTGTGTCAGAGTCATTCTGAAAGTAGCCAATGATGATATGGTGAGGCTGGTGGTTTGGTGATGCCCAGTTGTATGGAAGAAAAGTGGAAGAAGATGGCATCCTTGGAATATACAGGGAAATGGTGGTGATGGTGCAGCAGGATGAAGAACCAGAGAAGCAAGCAGTGAGTTGTGGCACTACGAAACTGCTCTGATATGTATGCTGGGAATTGGTGCCATGTAGATTCTTATGGAAGGAGGGGACAATGGAGAGCTGCTTAGAAATGAAGTGAGACTAGCTATTAATAAGATGAAAAATTGAATGAAAATAATGTAGTCACCAAACATTCATGAGATTCAGGACTTCCCGCTAAACCCTTAAAGAAAAACATCTCTATTTTTCTGTATCAGCAAGATCTTGATTTTTTTTTTATTCTTCTTGTATTTTCCCAACTTGCTTCCTTTTGCTTAAACTGTTCAAGGCTTGGGAAACTTCTGCCCATAATTTCAATTCAATTTGAAAATCTACCTAGCTTGGCTACAGTGATGCAGTTTCAACTTCATTGAACTAGTAACTCAGAAGGCCAGGTTGATTCTTTGGATCTGTACCTTCAAACCCTACCATTGCAGCTGGTGGAATTTGAATTCAGTTAAAAAAAATTCACTTTAGAAATCGTAATTGAAAACTATTTTCGGTAGTGTCATCACTGCTCCTAAATGCATTTGATTGATTAATGACATATAGGGAAGAAAGTCTGCCCCTTAATCTGGCCTAGCCTATGCATAATTTCAAACTGCAACAATGTGGTTAACTCCGAACTGCTGCAGAGGAACAAAGAATGACATCAAATCTTAAAATTACCAATGATACCCACGGAAAATAAAACAAAAGATGCCTTATCAGTGTTCAGAAATGTCTTCCACTGTCACTGTAATCTAAATAAAATTACCCAATTTCTGTTTCTTGGCAGAAACAATAATGAACCAAACCAATTATTTACAGGACTGCTGCAGATTGTGCTGGTAATGAATATGTACAAAAGATGATGTTTCACGTGAGCAGGGTGGGAGGAGGGAAGCAGAGAATGTGGTGGATGAGCAGAAATGAACCATTCTAGGCAGTGACCTAGTTAAAAACTGACAAATTCATTAGAAAATTTGTCAAACTTATTACAAGATTGACTGATCTCCGTTGGGAGTAGCAATGTGAAATTTCAGACATGTAACAGCAATATGGCAGGATAGCATGCTGGCTGATGTCAGAAAATGTATCTTTATAATCTTATTTTAGCTTAAGCATACAGTTTATTCAATTATGGTTGTGATACTGTTTCAAAGAAGTCAACAGGAAACTGATGATTCTTTCAAAAAAGTATTCATTAAAAAAAAAGCGCACATTTTGTTGAAATCACTTCAGATTAAGAGCCCCCTCAGATAACGCTCGTTAATAGCTTGCACTTATAGAGCACCTTTCAGGGGCCTTGGGGCACAGTGGCAATATCCCTGCCTCTGGGTCGGGAGATTTGGGTTCACCTGCTCCAGCAGTGTGTATTAATATCTCTAAGTAGGTTAGTTAGAATATATATACATTTTAGTAAAATGTTCCCAGGCACTTTAAAGGAGAGTTATCAGACAGAATTTGACATAGAAATGCAGAAAGAGATATTAGAGCAGGTGAACAAGTGTGTGAAAAAATAAATAGGTTTTAACCAGAGTTTTGAAGTTCAGGTTAGGAGGCCTACTACATTGTGCAGATAGGTGTACATTCTCTGTTTCTGACCCTTTGTTCTGCCTCTCTGTTTCTGACCCCTACAAAGGGCTAAAGGTAGGCCAGACTATGGAAGCTGGGGTTTAATTCGGAGATATGTGAGGTCATGGAGTTTGGATCTAAGAAATAAAAATTGGAATTTTTTTTCGGGGTTGAAATCTAAGAAATGTGGAAATGCAAAGGAATTTTAGGCATTGATGTGTGTGATCACTGAAGCAAGTACAAAGGTTTTTTTTAACAAAAACTAACCAAAAAGAGAGCTGGAACCTAAGACTTATCCCTAAGAGTCTGGAATACACACATGAAAAAGATATGCTTTGGCTTTACAGAATTTTAATCAAATTTCATCAGGACAATATTGGAAAGAAGGTTTCTGGAGGGAATACAGTTCACAAAAGCCAGAGCTTTCGGATTGAAAGGATTAAATTATTAAAAAAAAATCCCTTAAAAACAATGGTTGAGTATAATCTAATAAAAATGTTTAAAATTGTTAATTAATACAATATAAAACATAGAACATATAACAATTCAGCACAAGAATGGGACCTTCGGTCCACGATGTTGTGCCGAACTACAGAGGTCCCATTTTGGATCATTGTGGAACATCACTAGTCATGGACCTCCAGCCTGAAAACCTTCTACCATCACCCTCTGCCTTCTACGGGCAAGCCAATTCTGAGCCCACATGGCCAAGTTGCCGTGGATCCCACGCATCTTAATCTTCTGGATGAGCCTACCATGAAGTACTTTGTCAAAAGCTGTACTAAAATCCACGTAGACAGTGTCCACCATTCAACTCTCATTGATTACCTTTGTCATCTCATCAAAAAACTCAATCAAGTTAATAAAGACATGACCTGCCCTGCACAAAACCATTCTAACTGTCCCTAATTACGCCATGCTTTTCCAAATGTGTGTAAATCCTATCCCTAAGAACTCTCTCCAATAGTTTCCCAACAAACAATGTGGGGCTCACCGGTCTACAGTTTCCTGGACTATCCCTTCTTGAACAGAGGAACAACATTAGCTACTTGCTAGTCCTCTGGGACCTCTCCAGTGGCTAATGAGGATACAAAGGCCTTGGTCAAGGCCCCAGCAATCTCCTCTCTTGCCTTTCTCAATAACCCAGGGTAGATACCATCAGGCCCTTATCCACCTTAATGCTCTTCAAGAGACCCAACACCACTTATTTCTTGATCTCAAAATGCCGTAGCATATTAGCATGCTCTACACAAATCTCACTATCCTCAATTTCATTTTCCTGGGTGAATACTGATGCAAAGTACTCTTTTAGGATTTCACCCACATCCTCTGCCTCTAAGTACAAGTTCCCTCCTTTATCCTTGGATGGTCCTTCCTTCTCCCTCGTTACCATCTTTTTTTTTAATGTATGTATGGAATGCCTTGGGATTCTCTTTTACTGTACTTGCCAAGGTCATTTTACATCCCCTTCTTGTTCTCCTGATTCCCTGTTTGAGTTCTTTCCTGCTTTCTTTATATTCCTCATGGGGCTTGTTGGATTTTAGCTTTCTAAATCTTACATATGCTTCTTTTCTCCTTTTGATTAAATTCATGACCTCCCTCATTATCCAAGGGTCCCTTACCTTGCCATCCTTGTCCTTCTTCCTTACTGGAACATGCCGGTCCTGAACTTTCATCATTATGTCTTTAAACAATTCCCATGAGTCAAATGTTGACTTGCCTGATAAAAGTTCCTCACAATTAACATTCCCTAGCTCCTGTCAAATACAGATGTAATTTGCCCTCCTCCAATTTAACACCTTGCCACAAGGTCCTGACTTATCCTCATTGATAGTTACCTTTAAACTTAAGGAGTTGTGATCACTGTTTCCAAAATGCCCTCCCACTGAAAGCTCAGTCTCCTTGCCAGGCTCATTAGCCAATACAAGATCCAGTATGTCCCCTCCTGTAGCTCGACTGTCCATATACTGTTTCAAGAAATCCTCTTGGATGCACTTAACAAATCCTGCCCCATCTAAGTCTCTTGCTCTTAGGGAGTCCCAGTCAATATTGGGGAAGTTAAAGTCACCCACTATAACAACTGTGTTTTTATTGCATCTTTCCATAATCTGCCTACATATTTGTTCCTCAATGTCTCGGTGGCTGTTGGGGGGCCTATAGTGTAATCCAATCAGAATGATTGAACCCATCTTAGTTTTGAGCTCGACCCATATTGCCTCTGGATCAACCCTCTGGACGTCCTCGCTGAGTGCAGATGTAACATACTCCCTGATAAGTCATGTAAACTCCTCCACCTCTTTTACCTTACTCTCTATCATATCTAAAACAATGAAACCCTGGAATGTTGAGCAACTAGTCCTGTCTGTCTGTCTGTCTGTCTGTCTCTCTCCCTCTCTCTCAACCAAGTCTCTGTAATGGCCACAATATCATAGTATCGTGTACTGATTCAGGTTCTAAGCTCACCTGCCTTACCTATAATACTCCTTGCATTGAAATAAACACACTTCAGCCCATTAGTACCAATATGCAATGGAGTCTCCAACAGTGACAATTCTAAGAGAGGTTGATGATTGGGGAGCCCAATTAATTGCACTGGGGTCTCCAGCAGTAGATGAAGATGGTGAGGGAGGGCAGCTGGAACAGTCAAATGGACCCTTTTTGGAAAAGAAAATGTTGTCTTTGTAGAAGTAGGGTTCATGGAAAACTGGAGCAGAGAGACACAAGTATTTTTCAGTCCAAGTGAACAACAGGCTTCGTTTCACGCATGTACCGTAAATACTTCTTTGTTTAACCTTAATTTCCCCTTAAATCTGTAATGACCTGATGCCAGTAGAATAATGATCCCTTGCTTCATGATCTTTGGGCCCTCCATTTGTTCAAAACTCTTGTTCCATTGTTGGCATTGCCAGCAGGATTCCACAACACAGGTACAAAGTCACAGAAACCTGACTGAGATGTAGCACACAATAGGGGGGTTGAAATTGTAATGTCTGGAAGTGAGGCTGATTCAGCCTCAGAGTCACTGGAGAATCAGATATTGAATATTTAGGTCAAATCCAAGCAGAACCTCTCTTTATGCATTTCCTTAATGCTACAGAGGAAGGAAGCAGTACTCCTGGTCAGATATTCTACTTGCTGATGAGTAAGAAGCTGGACAGATTCAGGAAAGACTGATAATAACTAATGATCTAATGACTGAAAACTGGATTGAGGATGCACAGTTCGTTATAGTGTCCAGGGGCCTCAATGTGAGTGAGCAGGCAGTATTTATGATGTAACATCTGAGTGGGAAATCCCATCGTGAAATATTGAGAAGAGGTACAGATGTTCAAAGAAGACCACAGCAGATCTTTGAAATACTTTCAGGGGTTTCTATGGGCAGCAGTAGCCTCTCAGTCACAGCAGAGTTTTTATGAGTACATGCAAGCTGAAGGGAAGGACTTTGTCTCTGAACCTCTTGCAGCTGGTAAAGTTGTTTGATCGGATCATTCTGCAGCATCCCTTCTTCAAATTGAGCTGGAACAAGAAGCTGAAGGCCTGCATCACAGAAATGTTGAGGGATGGGAATGCCCAGATGGAGTCCAGGAGTTTTAAGTGTGATAAATTCTCAATTATCTTTCTTTGAAGCACGGGATCGCATCATCCAGTTTGGGGGAAAGATTGGATTCCTAAGACCTCTTAGGAAAGAGGATACCATCAGAGATAGGGCTGTCAGTACGGACGGGAATGTAAACCTTAGGCTAAAGAAACAGACACAATAGATGACTGCCGAGCGAGTACAGATCTAATCCTTCCTGTTATGGAACATGGTGAGCCTCATTGCTGATCCTACCCCAGGAATAGTTTAGAGATGTGTTGGAATTGTGAAAGGCCTGGGTACTTCAAATGAGTCTGCCCTCAACAACAACGGCCACCACTGCCGTCAGGCACAGTACCCCACCCAGTGAAATGGCCTTCCCTTCTCACAAGGTGGTAAACCAACTGGGATCCCACTAAGAGCCAAGCAGAGGTCAAAGTTCCTTCAGGAAGAGGCTGACCTTTATATAGAACAAAGGCTTGCCTGATAGTGAGCATGAAACTTGGTAAGGAAGAAGCACCAACCGTTACTCATTGGTTTTTCCATGAACAGCTCACTGAGGTGTATAAGCTGATTGACATCTCATTCCTCACGTAGATCTCTGCCTCAGGGATTGGACATTCCCTATCATGGTTACATTGAACTGTCCCTATCCATCCTCAATCACGTTTTTTATTGTCCCAGCTTTCAGGAAGTTCATGACCTGATCAATGCTCCAGTCGATGTAATGAAATTCAGGATACCCTTAGTGTTGGAGATGAATGTACTAAGAAATATCTGGGTGTCATTGGAAAGCATGTATAGTGACAGCTCTGAGCAGCAGATTACAAGTTCAGCAGATGGGGCTAGGAATCGTTGACCTTGTTCCATGTACTCGAAGTATATCAGACTGTATGTATCTAAAGCTGTTAGAATGCCAGGTCATCAGGCACTCGCCTCTTATTTGCCTGCACCATCACAGTTCTTGAAGACACATGGGTATTCTGATCTGCTAAGCCACAGGGTTGTGGCTTAAAAAGGTGTTCAGTAAATGTTCCTTATACCATCAGTTGGATGAAGTCTGGGGTTACCTGCAGAAGTCTTTGGACGAAGATGTCATCCACAAGTTGGCAAGTACATATGCATAACCCATAAGTCTTTGGGAGGAAGAAAGTTGGAAAACTGAAGCTTTACGTCAATTGCTGGGCACTCAATGCAAAGACTCATAAGGATCTTAGTCTCTGCTCAGGCTCGAGGAAGCGTTGCAAAGTTTTTCTGCAATCTTAATTTGGGGCACAGCTATAACCAGCTACCCATTGCAGAACAAGTCATTAAAAACATTGGTGTACAGATATGGACCTAAGGACTTTCTGAGTGAACGAGAATGCCATTTTGGTTTTGTAATACTTCCCAGCCACTTTCATATGTGAGCTGGATAAAGCTTTTGGTGACCTCAATTTCCAGTCCCTTTTCATGTCATTGAACAATATACTCATCTTGGTCTCAACATTTGAAGAGACCCTACCATGATCAGGCATTGTCTTGGCCTGCTGTCACAGTTTAACTTGAAATCAAACTGGATGAGAACCAATTTATCTGGACAAGAGTCTTCATTTGCAAGGAAAGCATTACTTCTGACAGTTAGAAAATCCAAGCAGTAGATGTGTGGTCCTAGCTGAATATAGGGAGGGAACTGTTGTGGTTCCTTTGTCTAGTAGATTACTAGAGGAGGTCTGTGCAAGGCTATATACAGTTGGCAGCTCCACTCCCAGATTTGCTGAGGAAATCAGGGAATGCTCCAGTAGAAGTTAGGGAAGGGTATATGAGACGCGGTCCTTCACGGAGCATCATAGGGAGTTGGATCCCAGCTGGTGAAGACTCTTTGTGCACCTTCAACCAGCATCTTGTCTCATCTCCTGCCCTTGGCTACCAGTATTTTCAAATCCCTTTCATGGTGTAAATTCATGCCTGTTTCCTTGGCCCAGGAGTAGTGCTGTCACAGGATCAAGGACAGGAAACTGTAGTTATTACTTCTGCCAGTCAGATGTAGCCAAATGTGAGGAATATGGAGAATTACTACAGTATTAGTCAGGAACTTCCACCTTTGAGGGGATGGCTACTTCTCAGAAGTTTAGAGACATTCTGATGAGTGCAGAGTTTGATGTGTTTACAGGCAACAACAGATGCAGCTACTTCAAAACATCGACAAAAATGAGTGCCACTGAATGGGCTGCTGAACTCACACAATTTTGATTCCAGATCCAGTACAGGTCAGGCAAAACTAATGTGAATGCTGTTGTACAGAGTCAAGAGACTAAACAGTGGAGGAGACCCAGTCTGCCTGGCTGGAGGGGACTGCAGCTGACAGCATGCCCAGGGTCCAAGTCAAAGGCAGCATTCCAGCCCCAATTTCCTAAAATGCTCGGACTAAAATTCGGTGGAGAGTCACTGAGTTACTTGTGAGTGTGAATCAACCCAGGCCCAGAGAGGTAAAGCCAGATGTGGCTTTACTTTTGCCAATAATCTCAACAGAAGGTCTCAGACAACTTCAACTGATTGACATAGACAGCTCCGTGATTGGAAGACCCATCATCCTCCAAACCAGTGCCAGCTATTGAGGGATTCCAAAATGGTACAGAAACTGTTGAGGTGCTGGAAGAGGATCAGGGAGCAGGGTGGAGGCATCTATTGGCTGTTTCGTGACAAGGAGAGAGAGAGGTGAAGCAACCCATCCTCCCTGACAGTCTTGTGTGTCATGTGTTGTACCAGTTCATGATCAAACAGGATGCCACACAACGCAAACAACAACAGCTCTGACCAGAGATTGTGTTACTGACCTAGTGTCATTTGCAAACTTGTCTCCTGCACACCATTAGATAAGTACATGAATAAGAAATATTTGGAGGGCTATGGGCCAAGCACAGGTAGGTGGAACTAGTTTAGTTTGGGATTATGATAGGCATGGACTTGCTGGACTGAAAGGTCTGATTATGTGTTGTATGACTCTATGACTCTATGACCTGGGATGGCTGCTGATACTGATGACCACTGTTAGAATTGTGAGATGTCTACTTTGGCCAAAGCAGGGAAGTGCCTTCAGCCCAGCGTAGGATCCCTGGTCACCAAGTGACCCCTAGTGGCCCTTACAATGGATTCTAGTTCCTTGAGCTCAGTAGTAACAGGATTGAATAGCATCTTATGTTCATGGATGTCTTCAACAAGTTCATGTGGCTATTTGCACTCATGACCCTGAAGCCTTACCTATAGCCAAAGGGTTACTGCATATCTGGTATGTCCACTTCAGTGTTCCATGTCAGATTCAGAGTGATCAGGGATGCAACTTTGAGAGCAGGATCCTGCAGGAGATTTGCAAGATCTATGGCATCCCCTATCATTCAAATGGTAATGGACAGTGTGATAGATTCAACTATTCTCTGTTTGACCATCTGCACATTCTGCCTTCTGAGACCAAACAAAAGGGATGCAAGTACCTCTGGCGTTGTTTTATGATTATACTAGGAGTGCACACTTTGCCATGGGCTTTTCTCAACACAACTTCTTCTTTCATTGAGACCCAATCCTTCCTATCAAACATCTCCTTGGATTCATCACATCCTTCTGATGGAGATGTGTAGGTCAATAAATGGATAGTCAAGTGGCACACAAAGCCAAGCCAGGCATTCAAGATGGCACCCAAGAGGACTGAGAAGTGCTGAGAAGAAAAACATTAAACGATTACAAGAATGACAGGGCCAGGCTTCCAATTGGTGCAAGGATATTCCTCTGAAATGGGAATATCCAGGGTCAGAAAAAGATACAAGATGTGTGAAATGCAGAACCATCAGGGAGTCATCAAGCAGCTGGCTACAGAGGGCCAGGCCCATGTTGTTGAATTGCATGTTGTTGGGCAGCATCAGAAAAATGGTTCACAATGGGGGAGATGCTTGAGGCCAGAGCCTGGTGGATGATATGAAGATAAGTAGCTCACTCAGTGGTATTGTGGAACCTGAAGTATTGGTGCATGTAGGCTCAAGTGAAGTGAAGTCAGATAGTGAAGTGGAATCCTGAAATGATATTTGTATTGGGAAACCAGGGAGTCTATCTGGCCCTCGAAAATGGCACATATGGACCTGCTGGAAGGCAATGACTGAAGAAACAAATGCTATCAATCACGCCTGGAGATCTGACTTATATAGGTTCCAATGACAGTGATCTGCCACAGAGCCTTTGGTACCAGAACGATAAGAGGCTGCAAAAATCTTCAAGAAAATGCTGGACCTCACCCCAACACTTTACCATTTACCCTGATCAGCGATGCATGAAGAGAATGCTACCACTATTGTGGCCTTGAGCGTTCTAGCCACCATGGCACAATTGAACCTGCTCATCATGCAATGGCTTGGCAAAATTCAAAGATGGCAAGATTTGGGGCTTATGGGAAGAAAGGGTGGTGAGATGAAAGGATTCCTTGACCTAAGTAAGTCACAGGCTTTATTATACATAAATATATTATTTTCTGAATTTCCCTTTATATTTGTAACGTCTTGATTAAAGAGTTTTGCTTCAATGTCATTGGGCAAATAGCAATAAATCTGCTTGTTCTCATACTTGCATTTCTGTCTTAGGCTTTCTGTAATGTATGTACCAGTGAAGCCCAAAACAAGCTAGAGAAGCAGAATCTCATTTTCTGCTTAGGCATTTTATAACATTATGGACTCAGTATTGATTCAATAACTTAAGACCATGCTCTGTTTTATTCCTTTTTCCCATAATGTTAATGTCTGATTTTATTTTTGCATCCAGTCAGTGCTGACCTACATTGTACCATTAACACCAGCAGATCTTTTGTAGCTTCTATATGTATTATCACACATGTTGCCGTTTGTTCTGTCACAGCTGTGATCTGTATCTCTCTTGTCTTCTAATATTTCCCTGATTTTCCCTTTAGTTGCACTTGCTCCTTCCCACTCTTCTCAGCTGTTGAATAGGGTAATGATTCTGTCATAAGGAAAGGCAGAACATCTTAGGATCCCAAAGGGGTCAGCCCTATTATCCTAAGCCCCCCAGAGGTTTTAGAAACAATTTTTGTCTTACTTGTGTAGCATCGACCTGATAGCTACCGCTCAATAAACTATATAGTCATAAAGCATGGAAACAGATCTTTCGGTCCAACCAGTCCATGCCAAACATAATCCCAAACTAAACTAATCTCACCCTGCCACCTCCTGGTCCATAACCCTTCAAACCTTTCCTATTCATGTACTTATCCAAATGCCTTTTAAATGTTGCAAATGTACCCACATCCACTAGTTCCTCAGGAATTTCATTCCACAGGCTCACTACACTTTGTGTAAAACAAAATTGCCCCTCATGTCTTTTACAACCCTCCCTCCTCTCGCATTAAAAATGTACCCCGAGTCTTGAAATCCCCCATCCTAGGGAAAGACAACTACCATCAACTCTATCTTTTATTTGTGAACTTTTATCAAAATCTTGTTTAAGTCAAGAGCATCATCTCAAGAGATTACCCAGAAAATTTTCCCCATCACTTTAATCTGCATGCGCCCTGTAGATTCAATCGGAAAATGGAATGGTATCAGTAATATGCACAACTCCAGATTGACTGTGTTGGCATGGTATGCACATACAACATCTAAACCTATCATATTTTTACCTCTTTTTCCGTTTTGAAGAAGATCATATTGAATTCAAAGTGTGTTAACATTGTTTCTGCTTCCATCGATGTTGCCAGACCTGCTGAGTTTCTCGAACACATTTTTCTAAAATTAACATTCAACCATTTTGGATTGAAATCATGAAGCACTTTTTTCACTAAAGGGAATCAGGAAATCAAAAATGTTCCCCCCAAAAGGCTATGGGTGAAATTGAAATTTTCAAGACAGTGTCAGTTGGATTTTTGTTAGATAAAGGTATCAAGGTCTATGAGGTGAAGTTGATGTACAGAACTGATATCAGCTCGTTGAATGACTGACTGGCTTATTCCAGCTCCTACATTCCAATATTTGTTATATTTTTCATGTTTCATGTAAAAACAAAGACTTGTTTTAGCATTTCAGTTTTTCCAAATACAATGGATTCTCCTTAGAGTAACCAGTTTTATATTCACCATCACACAATGCACAAGCATTGCAAATTTGATTTGTTTGCAAGTCCAGCTGAACAACATCAGCAAGCAGCATTTGGGAATAAATAAAGGAATGCAACTGAGCCATTGAAAAGTAAGATTGTTAAGCAGGGTTAATTTTAACTTGTAATTGCTGGGCAGAAAATTGCTGCTCTTGAATTGGTCTCACGTTTTCCATTGAGTCGTACTTTCTTCTCCATTGACTTCAAAAGAAAATGATTACACAAAATAGAAAAGAGACAGTATTCACTATCACTTGTTTTCCAACTAAAATGTTCTTATTTTCAGAAAGCTTAAACAGGTAGAAAACCTTATGATCCATGTCAGAACGATACAAATATATTCATTCAATATTTTGTTATCCTTTGTTAATAATTAAAACTGGTTTAAAGTCATACCCAGTGCTTTGTTGATCTAATTCTCAATTATTTGCTTGGTTCTCCATTCATTCTTCGAGAAAAAACATCTGGTTTTCATAGCTTGCTTCAAGCAATTAGTTATATTCAAACATACAGCACAGCCTGGCCGAGCATGAGATCAAATTCAGTTAAGTTAAATTGATTCGATCTTCCTCTGGGTTTACATTGTATTTTCTTCCTCTATGAACACAGACGTCCATGTTGCACAGTCGGCACAAATGCTTTCTACTTCAGCCTTATTAGAACATTCTGATTCACAGCCAGTCAGTTCAAACCTGGCATTAGCTGGCAGGCATTTTTATCACAAGGTAACAGCAGAATAAACATATTTTCACCACTTGCATTATGTGTTTTAGGTTAGCATGGTTGTCAATTTGGTACAAGATCAAATCAACAGATGCTCTTTAAATGGGTTAATAGGCATGGCAATGATTAATTGCCAATTTAGACAGATAGTGTAATATGTAGGTAGTGTGTGTGTTATTAGTGAATAACAATTTAATTGATTTGTAACCCTTGATGATACTATTCGACTGTTTTCCAATTTTAAGTGACAAAGAATTGAGAAGAAAATGTTATATATACACATTAATCACAGGAGTAATTTACAATAACTGAGTGTTATTTCCTTCTGGATTTCTGATATCAGCAAATCACCCAAATATTCATATACTTGCAAAGAAATCCTTAAAAAGAAAACAATGTCCTTGTTTTAACTCTGGGACAACCTAAGGTATAAGAGCTGAGGTATTTAATGCCTGAATCTTTTAAGTCATTCTATACAATCCAGGGAAGAATTTGTTGGGAAGCAGAAATTGTGAGGGCTAAAGGCTGCTTGTTGATAGGACTGGCACACTTGGCTGTCAACCAAAAATGCAATGGGAAGGAAATGGCCAGACCTGGGATTAGTGGATAAAGTATGTATGTGGTGTCCAGGGAAGATCTAGATTTTGGGGTGATCATTTTACTCTAATCCTTAAATGCTGGATTGCCTTGTTGCAGGCTCACCGCTGCTTCCTGTTCAGAATGCTGAATTAAAATGATAGTTAAGCCCTGCCGACATCCTGGGAATGCAACATTCCACATTCTTTAAGGGTCCCGTTGGCTTTGGATAGTTTGCTCAGAAGAACAGGTGAAAATTAAAAGTTGCCAGCTTCCGAAGACCTGAAAGTGATAAATAACAGGTAATTTTAACCTGGTTTCTGCAGGTTGGATAGGTCAAATACTGTCCCCATAGTTTTATTAATTTGAGTACGGTATTGTTATCATCATGTTAATCTTCCTCATTGGTACAGGGTTGGATGGTCATTTTATTTATGCTCCAGCATAACTTATGCATCCACGTACGAAAAATTAAGCTTTCTAAGAGATAAAGGAAAAGTGTGGGACATACATGCACAGTGAATGTCTGTGTGAAGTGTGACAGAGTCTAACATTTCATCTGTATTATTCAGTGCTACTGAATCCTGCTTTTAGTTTTGTAAATTTTCTCAGATGCTTGTCATGGCATTGAGTATGGTTCAATCTTGCATTTCTTTGGCAATAAGCTTAACAGCACAAGGAAGGATTCCAGTAAGAAATTGTTCTGGAAATTTGCCTCAGTACATTTCGGAATTTAATCTCCAAATTCTTTACCTCTAAATATTTAGCATAATGTTCAAACTCTAACTTCCATGTCTGCTGAAAGATAACATGTGCGCATAGTTGCTGCCTGCAATGCAATGTTACAGTGTGATCTCCAGTGATCTCTGCCAAGGAATATGGAGGCACTTGTGAAAACAATAACCTGGGAATGTACCCTGGCATTTTTCCTGGGAAATAACAGACAATATTCATAAACCAAACCCTGATAAAAAGCAGTGAATGTGACAGTTTGTTTGTTGTTAATACACTTCGAAAGTGTTATGTGAAGTGGAAACAAGATTTCTTCACTTCCCCAAATTAAAACGTCAGCATTGCCAATAATATGTCAAATGTGGTGCTGTTACCTTGGCCACTTTTCACTTTTAATGACATAACATTGTCAGCTGTGCCTGAATGATTTGCATGCACAGAGAAAATACATTTTCCTTAGACCAAACAGTACACTTCAACTACATGAGTTACAGCAAGCTGATAGAATCTTGCCTGGCCAGCTTATCTTTGCTTTTATGCTTATTTTCCTGCTGTCTCTCCTACCCCCTGACACTTTTATATTTTGAGCGCTCTTACTAATAAATCTATTGTCTCTTACACAATTGAAAATGAAGCACACACAGCCTGAGTAGAATGACATTAACGTACAAGCTAACAAGCATGGGGCTGGATGAACACAGCAGGTCAAGCAGCATCATAGGAGCAGGAAAACGTACAAGCTGTTGGTTTTATAATGGCAACCACATTCACTTATTCTTTCCATTTTATATCTGCTTTCATTCCTGGATTTTCTCTTGGAATTGTTATGGTAGTGATACAATATGGACTATCCATTTTCATTTTCTACTATCTGGTTTTAATACCTGGAACTTTCAGGGACTGAAATTGTTTCAAAAAGGAAAATCACTTACTTGAACTGGCCACAACAATCAGTTAGCCACAAACAAAAACAGAAATTACTGGTAAAGTTCAGCAAGCCTGGCAGCATCTGTGGAGAGAAATCAAAGTTAACATTTTGGGTCGAATGACCTTTCTTCAGAACTGTACATAATATCTTTTATCTTCAACATGTGAAACTTGTCATAGAGGTGTAAATCTTGGGAACTGAAGAAGGGTCACACAACCTGAACCATTAGCTCTGATTTCTCTTCACAGATGCTGCTAGACCTGCTGAGATTTTCTAGCAATTTCTGATTTACAGCATCAGCAGATTTTTCATTTTTTGATCATTTAGCCAAATGGGTTTCCTAAGGTTTATGAAATGTGGAATAAACATGATCATTTAAAGAATTATTAATTTAATTATCAAATGACACTGAAACCAATCTACCCAGTTAGGTGAAGAAACCCTTATTGACCATTTTGATTTACATCTCTATGACAGGCTTCACATCTTGAAGATGAAAGATATTATGTGTAATTATCAAGCTTGGAAACAATGAACTCAGGAATAAAAATGAACCAATGAGTTGTAATCAAGGAACTGCTTTCAGCAAAGCAGTGGAGATGGGACTTGTGACTACATGACTGGAGAAATGTCTCTTTCTCTGCCTCTCGAAAGTCAAAGCACTTGGTGACAACACAAATTGGAGAGAAAAATCCAGACACTGAAGACTTAAAAGAGATCTGCAATATTCAGTGCTATTGAGGACACAAGACATTGATTAAGTAACTATGGTCTTCAGTTAAAATCTTTAGGCAATTAGAATGTCCAAGGACTGAAGAGGGTCATTGGACCCAAGACCCTTTGCTTTTATTTCCACAGACTTGTTGAGCTTCTCCAGCAATTTCAAGTTTTGTTTCAGATCTTTAGCATCTGCACTTCTTTGATTTCTTTTATACATTCTTCTTATCTTCCTTTTGGATAGGTCTCTGTCTCTTTTTAACTTCACACCTTTGTGCATGTATGTTTGATGTCACATCTTTATTATTTTTCTTAGGGTCAGCAGAAAATAAGATGGCTGTTTGTTTCTGTCAATAAAACCTTGTGGTTAGCTCCTTACAGACACTTGGGACTTCAGGAAATCATATTTTCAAGGGGGAGAGAACTGTTGACACAGTCTCTGCCTATTTTTTCTCATTTTTGGTTTGGAACTGTGAACTGAAGTTGAAAATTGACTTTTAACTTGAGTAGCAGCTTGTTTTGTAAAGGAGGAGAGGGCAAACAAGCAGACTTTGATTTATGGGATCTGGACTGGAAAGATAATTACTGGTTACTGACTGTTCTCAGAAGACTGCATGCATTCCGGCTACAGAATGTGTTCTGTTGGAGCATTCGAAGCTGGTTGGATGTTGAATATCTCAATCAAGGGAGGCTGATGTTCACCAACCAACAGCAGAAAACGTTGAAAGAGAAAGTACAGACTGAACTAGTTGTTACAGTCTTTTTGGGCAGAAGGCTGTGTTCTCAGAAGCTGAGGTTTACTCTGTCTAGTTTTATATTCAGTTACAGAATTGTTTAATGTCTGAGAAAAGAATCTAAGTTTATAAGAAATAAGAAAATATTCCTTGGAGCTTGCTGGAAGCTGTTTGTATTGACCGGTGACTTTGTCATTCAAGCAAAATATGATCCAATGTGAAATAAACGAAAACAGAAAATGCCAGGGAAACTCAACAGGAATAGGTTCTAAAAACAGGTCACTGTACGTGAAACATTAACTCTGCTTCCTCTCCACAGCTGGTGTTTGACCTGCTGTGTTTCTCCAGCAATTTCCATTTACTTTTTGTTTCAGACATTCAACCACCACAGTTTCTTGTTTCATTAAACAATCCCATGGATCTATAATAAAGTCCACTGTTCAATGAATTTCATAACGGTTTAGTACTCATTGGTGAAACAGTTATCAAACTGACACTTTTATTTTCTTAATGATTTATGCTTTAATTGTGTCTGTCTCACGGTGTGTGAGTAGGGGTAACAACCAAAGAAGTTTGGCTTTAAATCGTAAACATTGATTAGATTACTTTGTTGTTTAGCTTTGCTCTATTAAAATTACAGGATTAATAATTAACTGGTAATTTGTGTTTAAGTTATAAGCTTGGAGTCTGATATCTGGTATTCTTAAACTTTGCTTAGGATCAATTGGGTCACTTTAAGTATCATCGAATATTTTAATTTCACTGCATTGTTAATAAAGTGGAGCCATTTCACCTCTTCTCAACTAGTCATATCGACGTGTTTAGAATTGCCTCTGGAATTCCATCTTATATGAATTATACAAGAATACTTGGTTCATGATGACGAATTCTGTTATGATAGTGCACTTTGTCTAGTCTTCAGTTTTTAGGTCTCATTTATTTACACGCTGTAGATAGTATGACGTCAATTACAATTGAATTAGATCTCATCCCTTTAATACAGGAACACTTGTACTGGTAACACTCCCAATGTTGCAAATTTGTTTCAAATGACTTCACTGTAGTAGTTTGCAAATAGTTACAGAGGACTGAAGCTTATGCATTTTTGGCAACGTGTGAGTTGTATTGTGTTTTTGGAAGATTTTTACCACAAGTCCCAGTGAGAGTTCTTGCTGTATTTTACCCAATACACTTCATTGATTACTTATCCCTATTCTATGACATTGTTCACATCCAATTCTGTCTCTATCTGACCACATGCTGCCGCTGAATAACTTGAAACTCACTGGATATTCACTAAAAGACCGCCATCCCTGTTGACTTTGGTATATTCAAAAAGCCAAGTGCATCCAAATGCGCAGTAACTTTCCGAAGTTGCCCTGCTTGGTCAAGGATGTTTTCCAAAGAGGTTTGAGAAGGAGAAGATGGTGCTCTGATACTCTTATAAGAACCTTGAGGTCCTGGCTGAGTTGTGGTGCCCAGAAGGTGTGCCCTGGAGGACTGGCAAAGTAGGCTATACCATCAAACCCTGCCAGTAAGGTCCAAGGTCAGTCCCATATTCATGTGCCATAAGAAGGTCAATATCCTTCTTCACTCCACCAGGAAAGTGCCACACTTTTCTCTCTACAACCTTACACTTGCTGTATCTCTGCTACTCTACCCATCACTCATCAAGGCTCATGTTCCACCACTCTCCCTATTGTCTTTACCATTTTCCCCAATTTGTTCTCACCCACTCCACCAAAATCCCACAACAAAAACCCTGCATGACCTTTGTGTTGTCTCCTCACTCTGTTTGTATCAGCTGTACCGGGACTAACAGCCAAGGCGCCCACTTCCATCTCTCATAATCCCTCCCTTTCTGTTATTCCAGGAAAAGCTAAAACAGGGCAGAAAGGACCTGGATGGATAGAGATGTGTTTGGCATTAGGCTGCTCAGTCCCTGAAAGGAGAGAATCTTGGCCCTCACAGGACTGGGCGCATACTACTCCTGTGTGATGCCAAGACATCCATGTTCTACAAACTGAGAAAGTACCCCAGATAGTGACACCTCAGTGAGAACGTTCATGTTGCAAAGCATGGGAGCTCAATTCAATGACCACCTGTGGTGAGAAGTTCTCTTGGTGCCAGCAAATCAGAGACTTATTTCATGTGTGCCCTAGGGATATGGAATATTATCTATGAATAGGTTGATTAAAACTCTTATAATGCATTAGTAAACAGCCTATCTGCAAAAATAGAAACAAGGCTGTGAAGAAGGGGATTGTAGAAAATGGACCATTTGAAGGTATCCAGTGCGTAGGAATCTTTCACCGCTATTCAACTCTACAGGATAATTTTTTAGCTTGTCATTGATGCAAACTTAGTGTTAATGGGATACCTAGTTCATTTAAATAGTATTAACATTATTGTAAGTTATTTTCTTATTAGGTTAACCCCATTTTGTTGAAAGTGTCAATGGAAAGTTGCAAATAAATTTCACATTAAAACTGAATATGGTACCAAAGGTAGAAGAATATGAGTGTGTAAGGAAAGGAATGTTTTGAAATCATTAACTTGTGAAAATAAAATATTTCTCTTGGCTTTCATAACACCATGGAATGTTTTGCCAATCAAAATATGCTATAGAATTGCAAGACTTTGTCCATATTGACTTTTTTTGTAATTCACTCTTTTATTCCTCATTCCAAGAAAAAAGACCCTGAATTTAAAGCCCTGTTAAAAATCAACATTAAAGCAAGTAAAGTTCAAACATTAAATATTGCAATGTCTGAACATGATGTGGGTGTAGAAATAGTGAGGAAATCCTTAGGCATATTAATAACAAAGACTCTTTATTATGTAAGAAACGTCTTGCATATTCTTTCACATATACTGCAGTTGAAAGCCTTAGGGAATATATATTCAATATTCTGACATGAATCTTTAGTCATTGCTGACAACAATAAAGTTATTTCACAATTAAAGTACCTGGTTTTATACTTTAACTGTATTTAATACCTACAAATCATTTCCATGCACGCTCTCTCATTTTCTACATGCTACTGAACATTCACAACAGATTGCATATGGAGGGAGGTGAGGAAATTGTTGGGGTCTTGTGCGAAGTCTTTTTATCCTCTTTAGTCACAGGAGAGGTCCCAGAGGATTGGAGATTAGCCAATGCTGTTCATCAATTTAAGAAGGGCAACAGGGATAACCTAGAAAATTACAGGCCAGTGAGCCTTATGTCAGTGGCAGAGAATTTATTGGAGAAGATTCTTAGGGATGGGATTTACTCATGTATTTCGAAAAATATGGTGAATTCATGGTGAATTGATAAATAGATACAAGTTTGGCTCAGTCTTAGAAGACAGAGAATAGCGGAAGAAGTATTTTTCTGACTGGAGATCGATGACCAGTGGTGTTCTGTAGGGATCAATGCTGGGACCCTGATTTTTTTGTAATATATAAATGATTTGAAAGAGAGTGTAGGTACCTTGATCAGTTAGTTTGCGGTTGACTCAATGACTGGTGGAGCTGCGAATAGTGAGAAAGATTGCTGGAGGATACAGCAGGATATAGACAGGCTGGAGGCTTGAGCAGAGAATTGGCAGATGGAGTTTAACCTGAACAAATGGGAGGTGATACATTTTGGAAGATCTAATGCAGGAGGGAAGTATACAGTAAATTGCAGAACCCTTAGTAGCAGCAACATATAGAGGGATCAAGGTATAGAGGTCTACAGTTGACTGAAAGTGGCAATACAAGTGGATAAAGTTATCAAGAAGGCATACAGCATTCTTGTCTTCATCAGTCGGGGTTTACTGTACAAAAATTAGCAAGTCATTTTGCAGCTGTATAAAACTTTAGTTAGACCACATTTGGAATATTGTGTACAGTTCTGCTCACCACACGACAAAAAGGATGTGGAGAGTTTGGGGAGGGCACAGAAAAGGTTTATCAGAATGTTGCCTGGTTTGGAGAGTATTAGCTATGAAGAGAGATCAGACAAACCTTGTTTGTTTTCACGTCCTCAACGAAGGACGAGGGGCAGCCTGGAAGAAGTTGATAGAATTATGTGAGAATGGATGGTCAGAGTCTATTTCTTAGGGTTGAAATGTCAATTACTAGGGGACATAGGTTTAAGGTAAAAAGAAGTAAGTTTAAAGCAGACACGAAAGATAATATTTTTAGATGGAGGGTGCCTGGAATGCGTTGCCAGAGGAGGTGTTGGAGGTGGATACAATAGCAAAATTTCAGAGGCACCTTGACATATATAAATAAGAAGAGAATGGAGGGACACAAACTGCATAGAGGCAAAAAAAATGTTGGATTAGAAAGGCATCATTTGTTGGTACAGTCTTGCTGGGCCGAAGGGTTTGTCCCTGTCCTGTCCTGTTCTTTGATCTTTGTTATGGCTACTACACATTTTGCACACAAGATCATTCAAAAACGCAACATGTAACTACTACCTTCTGATGGAAAAGTTTCTTATTTTAGTAAATAAAATCCCTTAAATGTAAGTCAGCTAGTAAATATATTTAGTTATTATGTGAGTTGCTTAAATCTTGCAGCATTAATTACAAAATCAGCTTGAAACATTTTGGGATCAAAAATTTAAATCTGCCTTTGGCACAGACCCTTTGTAATTCTGGATAGAATGGATTCTAGACTTTTCCATCAGTGTAGCACCTTATTTGGCATGGAAATACTATTCATCTAAAGTGGCATTAAGGTGGTTAGGGAAAGGGAGCTTCAGAGCAGGAGATTAGGGACTGATTAGGGATAGTCAGCATGGCTTTGTGCATGGGAAATTATATCTAACAAACTTGATCGAGGTTTCTGAGGGTGTAATAAAGAAGATTGAGGGAAGAGTAGTAGATGTTTTCTACATGGATTTAAGTAAAGCCTTTGACAAGGTTCCGTATGGTAATTAGTAAAAGTATGTCACTTGGGATTAAGGTAGAGCTTGCTAATTGGATATAAAATTGGCTTGACTGTAGGAGACAAAAGATGATGGTGGAGGGTTGTTTTTCGGATTGGAAGCCTGTGACCAGTGGTATACGTCGGGGTTCGATATTGGGTCCATTGTCGTTTATATAGACAATTTGGAAGAGAACTTAGGAGACAGAATTAGTAAGTTTGCGGATGACACCAAAATTGGTGGTGTAGTGGACAGTAAGGTAAATTATTTAAGGTTACAAAGGGATAGTGATCAATAGGGCCAATGGACTGATAACTGGCAGATGGAATTTAATGTGGATAAATGCGAGGTATTGCGTTTTGGTAAAACAAACAAGAGCAGAATTTATAATGGTAGGGCCCTTGGTATTGTTGTCGAATAGAGAGACCTAGGGATTCAGGTTCATAATTCTTCTACATTTGTGTCATAGGTAGACCGGGTGCTTCAGAACATATTTAACATGCTTGCCTTCATTGCTCAGAACATTGAGTATAGGAGTTGAGATGTCATGTTGAGGTTATACAGGATGTTGGTGAGGCCATTTTTGGAGTACTACGTACAGTTCTGGTTGCCCTGCTATAGAAAGGTTATTATTAAATCGGAGAGAGTTCAGAAGAGATTTACCCCAGGATTGTGTTGGGACTGGAGTGTTTGAGTTATAAAAACAGACTGGATAGGTTGGATTTCTTTCACTGAGGCATAAAAGGTTGAGGGATAACTTAGAAATGTTATAAAATCATGAGGGGCATGGATAAGGTGAATAGCAATAGTCTTTTCCCCTAGGGTGGGGGTATTCAAAATTAGGAAACATTTTTAAGGTGAGAGGAGAAAGATTTAAAACGGACCTGAGGGACAACTTTTTCACAGTGGTGGTTTGTGTGCAGAATGAACTGTTGGAGGAAGTGATAGATGCAGGTACCAATACAACATGTAAAGGACATTTGGATAGGTACATGAATAGGAAAGGTTTAGAGGGATATGGGCCAAACGCACACAAGTGGGACTAATTTAGTTTGGGAAACTTGGTCAGCAGGAATGAGTTGGACTGAACGGTCTGTTTCCATGCTGTATGACCCTGAATCTAATCTAAAGAAGGAGCAGGAAACCAGTGTGCTGAATGAAAGCAGGAGAATTGAAGGAAGTTTAGCCTATTTTGGCATAATTTAGAATTCAGCCCATACTTAGCATCTGCTGGCATGACAAACCTTTTCTGATCAGCGGCCACTCAAGAGAAGCCTACCATTGGTAATTTAATTTGGAGCCACTCCTGAACCTATACATTTTGGCAGGGTTTATTGCCAACTGTTCCACGTGGTTAGTAGGTTATGAGCAATCAATATAGAAAATAACCTTATGACTAACAATTACCACTTCTCTTCCATTGTGCCTTGCCACTTTAAAATAATAAGTGCTTTGCTTTACCCTTATCAGTTTTCGTCCTCCATTTCCTGTAGGCATTGATTCTTGGCTGGTGTGTAGTGACTCGGGTGCCGGTTAATGCAGTATCTATCAAAATAGTCATGATTCTATGTATGACCCTTGTCAGTGACCATTTCAATATCAGGAGAAATTGTAATGGAACATGAGCTTGACTTCACCCAACATCCTTCATCACCGAGCAACAGGAGTCGCTGAATAGTGACCTGGGGCAGGATTGCCTGATTGATTTCCCTACCTCCAACATGGGCTCAGAATGCAATTAATCGACAAGCCCCAGCTGGAAGGGTAAGAGCAGAAATGAAATTTCACTCTCCTTTTATATATAAGGTACACTTGTAATTATAATAACTGACAGAATTGGGAGCGGTGTTAGAATTAAGCTGTGTGGAAGCTCTAAAGGTACTTTTGGAATGGACTGGGACAGGCACAGAATTTGATTTGAATCTGCAATGACATTTGAAACGAAGTTCCACAGATGTTCCATTTGCAGTGTTAGATTCACTTGCATATAAAACTGACTCTGGAATAAATTGAGAACTTATCACAAAGCCCTGTACACAGTGCTGAGTGTATAGTAATTCAGTCCTATATATACCTGACATTTTCTGAACCAAATCAGCCTTGTCTGTCTGAATGAATTTGGAAATTAAGTAGAACGGTTTGTTTCAGGGAATTAATGTGATGTCACTTCTACCAAAGGTGGCAACCAGCGGATTAATAAATATTAATAAAGTGTCGACTGGTGCCAGAATCAGTCAGTGGAAATGGGATGATAGACGGGTGCAATGCTTTTATCTTCACTCTCTACACAAAGATATTTGAACACATAGCTGGAATATTTTCTTGCTGGGGATGGTGGTCTCACCATGTTATAGAGAGTACAAGTCAGCTTTAAAAAAAGGCTGCATGGATAACCTTGATGATTTATAAAGTAATAGTTCTGAAAGGGTCAATTTTGAAAGCTGCATCAAACTTCACTCAATCTGATGATAAACTTGGGGCGTTGTAGAGTGAAGACCTATATGCACAGGTCTTCCAACAGTCTTAGTAGCAATGTCTACAATTGCTAATAGAATTTGTACCTGATTACTATCATGCAATAATTTACCTCTTGTTTAAGACAACAGTGTCTTCTCATTAAGACTGACTAGTGGTTTTTCTCTACCACTGTAAACCACGTAGGCTCTTAGTCGCAGCCAAGGGAAGAGGCTGGTGGCATCAAACATGTGCAGTGCTATCTGGCATTACAGCACATAGCACAATGTAAAAGCAATGTGTATTCTTCCTTAATACCATAAGGTAATAGTGGTGAGCATTCCAATGCAGAGAATTCAAGTGGACCCAGCAGTAGTCCTGGACATTTAAAACTTTAAATACTTTATTTCTTAAAAAACTGAAAGAACTGCAGATGCTGTCAATCGGGAACAAAAACAGAAGTTGCTGGAAAAGCTCAGCAGGTCTGGCATCGTCTGTGAAGAAAAAAACCGAGTTAATGTTTTGGGTCCAGTGACCCTAGCTCTGTTCCAAGGAAGGATCATTGGACCCGAAACATTAACTATGGACGTTTTCTTCACAAATGCTGCCAGACCTGCTGAGCTTTTCCAGCAACTTCTGTTTTTATTCCTTTATTTCTTTAAGACCTATTCATACAAACAGTTGCAGTTGAACAGTCACTCACTTTTCAGACAAACTCATAGAAACACCAACAAGGAAGAAGCAACATTTAATGGCAAAGACTTTTACTTCAGCTCTGGTAGGTGTAACACGTCTGTGTAGCAAGTGTGAGCTGGAAACTATTGAAAATCAGCTGTTACAAGTTCCATTGGAAAGCAGTTCAATTAAACAGTGAGCCAGCATCAGAGCTCCGTCAGTAAAGTTAAAAGTTCCTATTGAGCAAGGGGAAACCTTTAAATAGCATAGAATAAGTTGAAAATACTCAGATTCAAAACAAGCACTATGAGCATTGCTGTCATAGTGAGTGGACACTACGAGACACCGAGATGTCGGGAAATCCAAGGCAAGAAAAGCAATTTAAATCAAGATTGCAGCACTGGTCACATTGAGGCCAAAATGCAGATGACAAAAGGGGCAATTTAAAAGCGTAAGCCGACAGAATCTAACAGGGGAAAATAGGAGAAGTTCTACAAGCTTTTGATGATTATTTTAATCTGAGAACAAAGAGCAGCAAGATTTAACGAGTTCAGCTTCAAGGAGAATCGATAAGTACATTCATTAATGATTTCCACAGTTTAATGGAAAACTATGATTATATGACCTTGATAACAGAATATACAAAAATCAGAATTATTGTAGGAATTATTGATGTGTCAAATTTATTAGATTTTGAAGAAGATTTAACTCAGTAGAAAACCATTCAAATTGTGCTGGAACCATAAATTGAGAAGCATTCTAGAGAAGTCCAGAAGGACAACCTGTCACTGGAAAACACCGGTATTCACTTTGTTTATAAGGGTATAAAAATGATAAAGACACACAGGACAAGCCAATATGGAAATTAAGTCAGCTGACAGATTCTAACAGTCAGTGTCAGTGCTGTGGAACAAGGAAGCCTCACAGTTACAAGCAGTGCCCAGCTATTAAAGAAATGCTTTACCTGTAGAACTACAGGTCACTTTCAAAAGATGCCTAGAAGTAGAAAACACGTAACAAAGCAGCAAAAAATTCATACATAGACATTAATGTTGATAGCTCTTACCATTAGAAAAGGTACCGAAGCATTCCCAGAAGAAATTGATGATCCAACCAACTTGAGTTTGAAAGATGCAAGAACTGAAGATGCTGGAGTTGGAATCAATACAATGTAGAACTGGAGGAACACAGCAGGTCAGGCAGCATCAAAGGAGTAGGAAAGTCAATGTTTTGGGTTTACACCCTTCATCAGGACTGTGGAGGAGGAAGGGAGCTCAGAAATAAATGAAGCGGGGGTGCGGGGCTGGGGGAAGGTAGGTGGTAGGTAGGTACAGGTAAAGGGTAGTGGGGATTGGCCAGTGGGAAGGATGGGGCGGGTAGGTGGGGAAGAAGATGAACAGGTTATGTCAGGTCATGGAGGTGGAGTGAGAGGGAGGGATAGACATGGGATGAGGCCAGGGCTGGGGAGATTTTGAAACTAGTGAATACAGAGATGAGTGTCACAGTTGAATCAAATAAGATCATAAGATATAAGAACAGAATTAGGCCATTTGATCTGTCAAGTCTGTTCCACCATTTGATTATGGCTGATACGTTTCTTAACCCTGTTCTCCTGCCTTGTTTCTTTAATTCTTGATCTCCTTACAAATCAGAAACCTATCTATCTCTGTCTTAAAGACGATCAATGACTTGGCCTCAGCAGTCTTTTGTGGCAATGAGTTCCACAGATTCACGAACTCTGGCTGAAGAAGTTTCTCCTCATCTCAGTTCTAAAGAGCTGTTCCTACCTCTGAGGCTGTGTCCCCTATGTTCTAGTCATAGAGTTATACAGCGTGGAAACCATCCCTTTGGTTCAACTCATCCATGTTGACCAGATATACTAAATTAATCTAGTCCCATTTGCCAGCATTTGGCCCATATCCTTCTAAACCCTTCCTATTCATGTACCCATCCAGATGCCTTTGTCTCTCCCACTTGTGGAAACATCTCCACATCCACTGTATCCAGACCTTTCAGTATTCTGTACGTTTCAATGAAATTTCCCCCTCATCCTTCTAAATTTCATCAAATTAGAGACTCAGACTCCTCACGCCCTCTTCACATGATAAGCCCTTCATCCCCAGGATTATTCTTGTAAACCTTCTCTGGATGCCTTACAAGGCCAACGTATCCTTCCTTAGATACGTGGCCTAAAACTGCTCACACTATTCAAAATGCATTCTGACCAGACCCTTAAAAAGCTACACCAGTACATCCATGCTCTTGTTTTCTAGTCCTTTAAAAATGAAAGCTAATATTACATTCGCGTACCTAGCTGTCAACTGAACCTGCATGTTAACCTTGAGAGAACCCTGAACTTTGATTCCTAAATCCCTTATGCTTCAAATTTACAAAGCATTTCTCCAGGTAGAAATGTAGTCTATGCCTTTATCGTCCTGCTAAAGTGCATGACCTCACATTTTCCCAAATTTGGTTCCATCTGCCGCTTGTTGCCCACTCTCCTAGCCTGTCCAAGTCCTTCTGCAGCCTCCCTGTTCCTTAATGTTACTTATCCCTCTACCCGTATTCGTATCATCTGAAAACTTAGCAACAATGCCCTTAGTTCCTTCATCCAGATCATTGGAGTATAACGTAAATAGTTGTGGTCCCAACAATGAACTCTGTGGAACACCACTCATCACTGCCTGCTATCCTGAAAAGGATCACCACTCTTTGCCTTCTGCCAGTCAGCCGACCCTTTATCCATGCCAGTACCTTAACCCTAACACCATGGCCTCTTATCTTATCTTATCTATCAGCCGCCTGTGTGGCACCTTGTCAAAGGCCTTCAGGAAATCCAAATAGATCACATGCACTGGCGTTCCTTTGGCCAACTTGCTCATTTCCTCAAAAAATTCTAACAGATTTGTCATTCATGCCTTGCACTTGATGAAGTCGTGCTAACTCAGCCCTATTTTTCCATGCACTTCCAATTGCTCCACAATCTCACCTTTAAAAATGGACTCTAAAATCTTACCAATGGCCGAGGTCAGACTGACTGGCCTATAACTTCCTTTCTTCTACCTTGGTCCTTTCTTAAACAGGAGTGTTACTTTAGCCATTTTCTAGTCCTTTGGAGCCCTCCCTGATTTCAAGTATTCCTGAAAGGCCTCCACAATCTCCTCAACTATCTCTTTCAAAAACTTTGAGATGTAGTCCATCCAGTTCACCTGGTGATTTATCCATCTTCAGACCTTTCAGCTCCCCAGTCCCTTCTCCTTAGTGACGGCCACTACACTCACCTCTGTCCCCAACTCTCTTGAACTTTTGCTACTGGTGACTTTCACTGTGAAAATTGGTGTAAATTACCCATTCAGTTCCTCAGCCTTTTCTTTTTTTCTGACTGCTATTTCACCAGCCTCATTTTCCAGTGGTCCAATGTCCACTTTTGCCTCTCTTGTAACTTTTAGATATCTAAAGAGGCTCTTGCAATCTTTTTTCAAATTACTAGCTAGTTTACTCTCATATTTCATCTTCTCCCCGCTCCATTGCTTTTTGTAGTTGTCCTCTGCAGGCTTCCTAATCTTCTGTCTTCCCACTAACCTTGACCACATTGTATGCTTTTTCTTTAGCTTTGATGCTGTTCCTGACTTCCCTTGTCAGCTATGGTTCCCTCATCCTCCCCTTGGTATGTTTTCTTCTTCCTTGGGATGCATTTCTGCTGTGCCTCCCAAATTACTCCCAGAAACCACTGCTATTGCTGTTCCACCATCTTCCCTGCTCGGCTCCCCTCCCAATCAAATCTGGCCAGTTTCATCTTCATTTCATTGTAGTTACCTTTACTCAATTGTAATACCATTATATCTGATCCCAGCCTCTCTTTCTCAAACTGCAGATTGAATTCAATATATGGTCACTGCCCCCTAAGTGTTCTTTCACCTTAAGCTCCCTAATCAAGTCTGTCTCATTGAACACCACCAATTCCAGAATTACCTGTTTCCCAGTGGGCTTTACCATAAATTGCTTCAAAAAAAAAATCTCATACACATTCCACAAATTCTTTTTCTTGGGATTTGCTCCCAACCTGATTTTCCCAGTCAACCCCCATATTGCAGACCCCATGATTGTTGGACTGGTACCTTTCTTTCATGTCTTTTATATTTCCTGATTTATTTTCTGCCCCGCATCGTGACTACTGTTCATTTGCCAGTGGTGAAGGACAGAAGTTTATAGCTTAAAACGCTGAAACATATGGCCTATATTGTCAACTGGAACAGTTCTCAAGAATAAAGATACTGTATGCTGTAACCAACATCGCTACATTAATGGAGTAGGATAGTAGCAAGTGTATACATAATTCATTATCCAGAAGCCTTACTCTTGAGTATGCATGCATGTGCAGAGTTCAACTAATAGAAGGGGTTTAAATGATTACAATGAGCAGGCAACAAATTAAGAGAGGTTAACTTATGCACAGAGAACAACTGGTCCTGGAACTAACAATTGTTGATCAAATGGTCAAGTGGCAAGTAGTAGAATATTACATTGGGCTGCCTAGACAGATGCCACTACCAAAAAGGGGAAAATCGGTTGAGATTTACTTGATGGCTTAAAAAGTGTTTTTTACGGGCGAGAAGAGTTAACGGTGAGGAAGCTAAAATAGACTCAAGTTAATTAAAGAAAAAAAAACAGAAGACATGTTCTTTACAGAGGGTTGTTGAGGCTGGATCATTTAGAGTTTTAATCGGTAAGGTGATTAAGGGTTATAGGGAAAAGGCAGGAAAGTGGAGTTGAGGATTATCAGTGATGATCTTATTGAATGATGGAGCAGATGTGATGGATGGATGCCTACGTCTGCTCAAATGTCATATGATCCTTTGTAATGAAAATGCACAACTGTTCACTGCATTGAAGGACTGCTGGGGTGAAAAGCCTAGTTATTTGCTGAGATCACAAACTTTGAGCATTGACACAATAACACAATTGCAGACAGCTTACTTGCTCACAAACTTTGAGCAGTGACACAATACACAATCATAGACAGCTTACTAGTATATGAAAAAAGGTTAGTTATTCCAGGTTATCTTTGGGAAGATGTCCTGTGAAACATATACCAGGGACATGTAAGGATTGCCAAGTGTATAGCCAGGATTCAGTTAGCAGTATGGTGGTTAGCGATCTCATATATCATTGTGAAATCTGTGACCACATGGGATTGTCAGGTCTGGAAAGCAATCACTGGAGTAAATTCAGAAGAAATGTACCAGCAAGATGAGGAGCAAAAGAATAAGCATTATAACTGTGTGTGGAGTCCTTGGTCAACCTTTAACAAAAATTGCTCAGGCATCAAGCAACTTGGTGAACCAACTGTAATAGCAGGTCTCAATCAGATGTCTGATGATGAAATTACACACATTAGGAATACTTCACATTTTCATCTTCCAAGAAATAATTGTTACTACCAGTAACAGACCTTTGCCAGAGTTGGAGGGTTTGATCTATAGGGAGGGGCTGAATAGGCTGAGGCTGTTTTCCCTGGAGCATCGGAGGCTGAGGGGACCTTATAGATGTTTATAAAATCATGAGGGGCATGGATGGGGTAAATAGCCGAGGTCTTTTCGCTGGGGTGGGGGAATCCAAATACTAGAGGGCATAGGTTTAAGATGAGAGGGTAAAGATATAGAATGAACCTAAGGGGCAACTTTTTCACGCAGAGGGTGGTGTGTGTATGGAATGAGCTGGCAAAGGAAGTGGTGGAGGCTGATACGGATACAACATTTAAAAGGCATCTGGATAGGTATATGGATAGGAAGGGTTTAGAGGGATATGGGCCAAATGCTGATAAATGGGACTAGATTTATATAGGATACCTGGCTGGCATGGATGAGTTGGACGGAAGAGTCTGTTTCCGCGCTGCGTATCTCTATAACTGTAAGAGGATAGAGAGCTGGCCAGCTCTCACTTTCTGATAGAATTAATCTTACATTTCTAACATTGTTGTAAAACCCTTTTTATGCCTTCAATATCCTTTTTATTATAAGGTGACCAGAATTATACACAATACTCCAAGCGTAGTCTGGCCAAGGTTTTACTGTTTAGATCACACTTTGCATCAGCAGGCACAGGGGCTAACAATGAGAGACATACAGGTTTTAAATACATTTTAAAAGGAGGGGGGAGTAGAATGAGGTAGAATGGTTGAGATCAAGGCTTAGAAAATTAGGTAATAGGAGTAGAATGGTTCTTCTGGCTCAAAGAATTCCACAGATTCCCAATCCTCTTAGCGAGGAAATGTCTCTTCTTAGTCCAAAATGGCCTAACTCAAATATTGACCCCTTGTTCTGGATTCCTCAGCCAGGAGAAATATCACCTCTGCATCTGATCTCCCCAGTCCTGTAAGATTTTTATGTTTTAATGAAATAATCCGTCCTTCTAAAAACAGCAGTTTGGGCTCTGGATTGCAAGGCTTCTGACATTACCATCACACTACTGTGTAGATCAGGGGAATCTGAGTGTTTAAGTCAAACAAAGAATTGTTCTAAGGAAGGGTCACCGGACCCGAAACGTTAACTGTTTTTTCCTTCACAGATACTGCCAGACCTGCTGAGCTTTTCCAGCAACTTCTGTTTTTGAAAACATTGTGAAGGCCACAGCTGGAGGTTGAAATGCTGCAGTTTCTTCCCAGGGCACTGAATGTCAAAGAGAAGATATTTAATGAAGTGCAGGTAAGTAGCTGGTGTAACTATGAGTGTGTTAAGGGTTAGTTATTATGAGTCATGCTTTTTTGTGGTCCTACCAGGAAAATCATCAGCCTTGGCAAAGGCACATTGAAGGTGAAAGTAACTAACTGAGAATGACAACTTTTGCGGGAGTAGCTTGGACTCTCTTGACTGGGCATCTTCAATGGATGCTACCAGAAGTGTAGGCTAAAATGCCTCATCAAACGTTGTATGTCATGTGTGTTCTTGGATTTTGAAATTAAACGGTGTTGAGAGCTAGCTGTGGATTTTCTTTTTTGCTGTTCTAAACTGCACTGGATTGCACCGTACAACAGTCACTCTGTAAACATTAACTCATGTGGCTGAGAAGTAGTAAAATTTTAATGTGGTGGTAGGGTCTGAGTCTGAATCATATCACCACGTAAAAAAAATGTGAGGTATGCACATCTGACATGGTGATTTCCCACTGTCAAGGAGATTGGTTGCACAGCTCCAAGGCCAGTGAGGGGCAAGCATCCTCATCCTATAGTACTGGTCATGAATGAAATGTAAATCTAGAAATCTATGACCATCTAGCAAGTGCCCAGTATCCATCCAGGATGACCCCATGGTCAGGAGCTGCTGTCCTTTCCAGGTCCATGGAAATGGTTTCAAAGTCAAATCACTGGTGAGGATGCGGGAACCAAGAAACTTTTGCTTGGCATGACAATCATAGCTTTGAGCTTCAAGTAGTTGGTTAGAGACTAAAATCTGATTCTGAGGGCTGACTGAGAGGACACATAGATGAGAAGCAGACCTAATTTAGCAATTTGCTTTTAGCATGCTACTCTAGCTGGTAATGTTTTTTGCATGCAGTGATTGTAAAGCTAACTATAAATGTAAATATTAATAATCAAGCAAGTGCACAATTGATCAGATGATATGGGAAGGGTAGGTTTGTGTCCCACCAGCTGTGCTGGGTTATATCTTGTTGGTGTGGAACTCCACCCTTGGCTGACTTTGAAGATTGCGGCCAGTTACTTTTATTCTCTGAACTTCTCATTAACATCGAGGACTGCTAATCAGTTTTGGGGTGGTCAGCTACTTGCAGACTGTATATGATATTCTTCCACCTCATGGACAAGCCATGCAAGTATTTGGATAAGTTCACACTTACGGAGTTTGTTTTAATAAACAAATGCCTCATCATCTAATTAGAGAAGCACATGAACGGATGAACGAAATTCCCACCATCCCAGCCTTCTATTTGGGGAAATTGCAGGCAAGGGATTGGGAATTTACTTGGAAATGCCTTTCCAGTAGATTAGTCAATTAGATGCCTACTAAGTAATGTGTAAGCTGTCTTAAATATAGCATATTCATGACTAGTAAAATGTATTAGAACATGAAATCTTGTCCTGCAAACCTTTTGAGTTAGTCTCTAGAAAACTTATTTTTGAAAGTTATCAATCTCTAAACGATTCCTTAGCAGTATTTTACAGCTACGTTTCTTTCCTAGAATTTTATTAATCCCTGTGCTTTACTGCAAAGTAATAACAAATATTTCTATACTTCCAGAGTAAGTCCATCTTTTTGAAAAGTTGGAAGGGTAAGCTGAGAATTACTGCCAAAGAACAATCTTCCTGCTGCAGCACATATCTTTTGCTCTTCTAGCAGATTTCGGCTAAATGAGTGACAGAGACGTGACAAATTTCATAGAGTCAGCTATCTAAAAAAGACATTTCTGCTAGGACAAGTTTCTGTACTTAAGAAAATTATAACATATTATCGTGAAGAAAAAAAGAGCATTCCTAGGATAATGTGATTATGGACTGACATATGCCACCACAAACAGGCAGAAATCTGATGGCCTCGTCGATCCCCTAGAGTTTCCTCAAGATTGAGTGATTGAATGGTGCACCTGGTGATGTGGTCTGGAATGCATGAAAACAGTTAGTTATTGGTAATGATCTACAAATTATGCTTAAATTTGCCAACATGTTTCATGTTTATATAATTATGTGTGGCATTATGTTTAGATGTTAGGACAACAGGTTCTAATTGCTTCTATGTCAATTGGAGCATCATTTTATGAGAAAGGAAAGGAACCACACACTTTGAAATTATCATCAACCTATTGAGGCCATAGCTCACTCACTTTACGAAAGAATTACTGAAAACCCAGAAATTTTACTAAAAGCCTCCTCAGACTGATATTGTTATCAGCACAAACTAACCTTCTATTTTCACCATCTGAAACAACTGCAACTTGCTCTTATGTACCATCTTGAAAGCAAACAAAACGTCCCAAAGTGGTCTACAGAGACTTATGGAACAATGGATGCTGAGTCATTGAAGAAACAATTAGGATGGATTGATCAAAGATTTCACAAAGGGGATGGATTACAAGAGTGACCTTAAGTGGTGATGAGAAGGTATCAGGATTTTACAAGGGAATTCTGAAATGTGGGGTCTCAGTGCTGAGTCTATGGGGTGAAGTGAGCGATGAAGGTGTGGCAAAAAGGCCAACAGCCTAAGAACTAGGCCCAACATAAAACTGGCTGAGCAGCTTTTGCAAGCAAGGCCTAGCAAAATGCAAAGTTGTCAGCAGCCCAATCAAGTTCACCATATGTGTTATATGTGTTTGTTAGGCAGTCGGCCAAATTTGGAAAAGTTAATTCATGTAAGAATTGTTTCTTTAACTTGCTCGTGTTTTGAATAAAGCTAAGTTTGAACTGCAGTCATTTGTTTGTCTCGTATAGTAAGAGCACCTGGGTATGAGTAATAAACTGGTTGAACAGTCTGTATAGAATATTTCACAGGCAACAAAGGTAGGTGGTGGGAACGATGGTGCACATAAGCAAATGCTTCACACAACACAGAAGTTCTACAGTTAACATGTTCTGCACATGTAACTGGACATTGCTACAAATATCATTGTATAAGCACCAAGCCATGCAGTTTAATTTTCCTTAAGCACATCCCATCTTACATTTCTCTCTAAAACACTGCTGCTTTTTCCCTAATGTCCGCTATAACCCAGTACTTTAATATTCAGTGTCAGATGCTCACACACACAGGGAAACCTTCATTTGTCTCAAAAAACTCACTTTGATTTACAAAAAAACAAAAAGAAATTAAACAGAAGTTGAATTTGGCTCTCAAAACATAAAAACTGATTGCACTTAAACAATAACAATTTTACAGTCAATGAATGATCACTGCACCCACCTCTTAGCAACTAGAGCCAGGTATCTAGCTTAGAATGCACGACATAGCTGAACTTGATCATGTACAAGGTGATGTTCTTTCTGCTCAATGTCCTCATTTTCCTCCTTGGAAGACTGCTTCCATTACATCCATTCTTTGCCTCCTCCAATTGTGCAGAGCACAGCATGCTATGATTATGTAGCACACTCTGTCTGCAGTTTGCTGCAAGGCTGATCCAAGAAGCAGAACTTTACCTCAGTTAGACAGGAATCCAAAGAGCAGATCTTAACCTCAGTTAGACAGACCTGCACCGTGAGCAGAGTTAAACCTAATTACAGTCATTGGTTACGTGGAAAGTGGATGAAGCTTAATCTCAGGTTGAATTTTGTGAATGGAACAGAAACTAGAAGATTGCCTAGTTTGACACTTACGGAGAAATCTGCAGTGGTCCCCACTGTTGTCCATTGCCTTCTCTCGATTAATTCCAGCAGACACAATGATTACAGCCTGTACTGTTACAGCAATCTAATCCTTTACTTTTCACTCAGTCAGTTTAAACAGAATAGCATAAAATTGCACCAGATTGCAAACAAAGTTGCCTTTGCTGCTGAGACTTGGGTATCACCCACACTTGTAGCTAGTGAGGCTTCAATCACTTAGCTGGGCATGTCTTTCTTCTCTGAACTCTGTGCTCAGGGGTTCTGCTTCTGCGATAATTGCTCCTACATTACAGTGCTGATGTCTTCAAAATACTTATTTTATATGTTTTTGCTTGAAGAGAGTGATCTTTAAAATTGTCCATCCAATGGAGGTATAGACAAGTTACTTCTATTTTATTGTCCTCCCTTTTGTCCTTAATTTAGTAGTCATGACAGCCATGAAGGTCACACAGCCTTTTAGTAGCGTTTATCATCAGATTCCTGTTCAATTAGCAGTGTTTAGTCCTGCCTTCTGTGAAGTTGGCCACTTGTTCCCATCATCCTTTTGGAGACATAGCTGTTAACCCTGCTGGTGCTATGCAGGAATTAAGATGCAGACGTATGGATACCAAAGAAAGCAACAAAAAAATGGTCAGAACAAGTCCCCTTGTTCTGAAGAATGTCAGCTCAAAATGTTAACTTTTTTTTTTCTATCCACAGACCCTGCCAGAGCTGCTGAGTTTTTACAAAACTTTGCTTTCATTTCAGATCTCCACTATTTACCATTTTATGCTTTGTTTTATTTAAGAGTCTCTCATTCTTGAATTTACTGCTTCCAACAGTACAACACATAGGCTAAATTTCTAGTTCAGCTAAAACTCTGCAGGTTTTCTGGCTGCTGCAACTTTTCAGCCCTGTTTCTGGCTTGCAGTTGCTTTGAGGATTTAAAACCTGAAAGCAGCATAGCAGCTTCCAGCCTAAAAATTGAATTTAGCCAATTTTAGCCAGGTCGCTAGCAAGTTGAGCAACTGCTCAAAGCTGATGTGAATGATTTGAATACAGAAGGTGTGGCTTTGTTGGCTGCAAGGCCAGTGGTCGTAGAAATATAAGATCACATCTGAGTAGGAAGTTGAAAAATCTATTTCTGTTTTGTTTTTGTGAGTTTTTCTTGAGGTGATTAGAAATATGAGAACTGTAGCATAATAAAAGTGACAGTGTAGCAAACACAAGGGATGACTGGCATTAAGCCTGCATGGTTACAACTGGACCGAGTGTATTCATATAACAGAAATCACATTAAATCTCAGAGTGAATCTCAGTGTGCCAAACATTTCACTCCAGGGTGTTTTTGAACAGTGCATCCAGGTTTTTCTTTTGACAGATTCTGTACACTATCTTGATTAATGATGAGGAGCAACAGAAATCCCCAACTGCTGTCAGCTGCTGCATTTTTATCACCAGTGTTTCATTGCTCAATTGTCTAGTACTGAATTTAATATCCACTGACTTTCAGAACATTGTTTCACGCAATAAAAGGAATAATGATATATAAAAATGTAAATGTTTCATTCCCACTGTGCTTATGATGTTTGATCAATTTTAACTATGAGCTAAATGTTATGAAAAACAGCTCAGGGTGACCTGTAGAGAAAGCTGAGTGATCACGATATATTACATATGCAGCTTGACTTAATTGCTTTCCATTTTCAGAAGTCTGAACATTCTCTAAAATGTTAGTTTCTGAACAAACTTCTGAAGAAACATCAAGCTGGATGTCATCCACCAGGCTTTCCCAGAAGAATAAAGAAAATCCTATTTCTTTCATGTATTTCAGTTAATGAGTCTCCATCCTTCACCTAGGGAGATTTGGCAAAGAGGCACCTGGCCAAGCAAAATACATCAAGCCTTTGTAACGTTAGTTTGACTTGATTGGTTCTCATTAACTTAGTCCTGAAGATCATGTGTGTACATAGAATATTAGATAATTACTGGGTTTTTTACTATAAATGCAGCAGATATCAGCAATGTAATTTTAGCGACGATAATCACAAATGCAAGAAGAACGTTAAAATTGATAAGTTAAAATCAGCAAATGGAATTGATGAAAATATATCTATCAAGATGTTTCTGGTTTAAATTTAGAATGTTATTGTGTTTCTTTAGTCAGCAAACTGTACAGATCTATTCTTAAAATCAATAATTCCTTAATAGTATCAGTGTTCAAATGAAAATGTTTTGTAAAACCATGAAACCAAACATGCAAGTCCATCATTGGTAGCATAATTGACTTTTGATTCTAGAGGGACAAATATACATTCTGTCACTTGTAACATATTGAACAAAACAGATGTCAAGAGAATTGGAGTGGTGCAATGAACGAACATTTTTCCGTTTAGAATGCATTGAAAGATAAAAGTCCTGAAACTGCATTCTGACACTGTGGGATACAAAAACTACATGTATTCATATGAAAGAGATAAAAGGTATTGCAGATGCTGGAGAATCCGAGATAACAAGGCATGGGGCTGGATGAACACA
>JAHRHZ010000133.1:35232066-35296817 GCA_024137785.1 Ginglymostoma cirratum | reverse complement strand
TCTGCCTCCTCTCCACCTATCCTCTCCTCTATCCATCTTCTATCCGCCTCCCCCTCTCTCCCTATTTATTTCAGAACCCTCTTCCGCTCCCCCATTTCTGATGAAGGGTTTAGGCCCGAAACGTCGAGTTTTCCTGCTCCTATGATGCTGCTTGACCTGCTGTGTTCATCCAGCCGCATGCTTGTTATCTCACTAGTTTGCATCTGGCAGGTCCTGTTCGTCCCTTCTCTTCAACACTGCCTGTTAACCATGTGTCGTCTATGTGTGTAAGTTAAACCATTCATTCAGGGACATTCAGGTGAGTTGAATCGTAGAACAATAACAGCACAGAAGGAAATCATTTGGTCTGACTCTGCTGGCCTTCTGTCTGTTGTTGTAGTAATAGTTTTGGAGGAGTTTGCCTGCACTACATTGTAAAAGACAGACTGTTAGAGTCTAAGCAATTTTTTAAGGTTACTGTTTATTGAATATTTTAAGAATGTTACATGTTTTCAAACTTTGCATGAGGTCTTTTCATTAGCAAATCTCTTAAGATTCTCATTGTAGTATGATGTTTTACATCACTATTGACATTATTACCATTTACATAATCAAGTGTTAATCCTCTACTCTAAACACTGAGGAACAATTCAACAATTGTCACTGCTCGGTCTTTTCCACACTGCCCTTTTTGAAAGCCATTGCATTCCAGGCCCCAGCTATTCACTGCCTGAAATAGTTTGTCCTCATATAGTCATTGCTTCTTTTGCCAATTATCTGAAATCCTTGCCGTATTAGAAATAGTTTCTCCCTGTCTTCTCTGTCCAGGCCTGTCATGATTCTGAATGCTTCTTTGAAGATTTACCCTCAACCTTCTCTTTTCCAAAGAGAATGATCCCAATATCTCCCAATATTTTTGAATCAACTGAAGTGTCTCATCCCTGGAACAATTCTTGGCCTCTCCTGTATTAAAAAGTGCCTAGTACTCAACACAAAATATCAGCTGGACCCAAACCTACATTACGAGCATGAAATTTGTGAAATAGCCTTTAAGGTGGGACCTTGTCAAATGCCTCCTGGAAATATGAGTGCAGTATCGCAGTGCACATTACTCCTTCAGAGAACTCGGAAAAATTCAAATCAGCACCTGAGTTTTCCAGAACTGACTTCTACCAACAAAGCCCACTTTGGTGATTCCTTGTTCCTTAAATCAGTGAATCTCTTGTCTGTTCCATTTACTTCTGTTTGAACAGGGAACCAATTTTCACCAGCATCCTGCTTGGTTGTTCTCAAAAACATTGCAGTTCCCATGAAGAATAGAGAGAAACACGATCATGTTATCAGTATCTGTGAACTGAAAATCATAGGGATGAAGGGAGATGTGAAAGACTGCAAACCCTCCTGCCCCCAAACCCCCATTCCCCCTCCAATGTGGAAATTAGTTACAGACTAACTAATGAAGAAAAGGGACTCCCCACTGCAGCAATCAGCTTTGGAGTGGCATTAACAGGTTGAAAGTGGAATTTCCACTCCTGACTAGCAGAGGAAATCCCACCACATCCCCAGCCCCGGCTCTGGAACTGTTGCAAATCTCATTGTCTGGCAGCTCCAACAGTCCTAGCAGTGCAACAGTTTGGTCATGGGTGTTGCTAGGACTACAGGCAAGTCCATGAAGAAGATAGCCATGAATCCTGGACTGAGTTTAAGACAGAGAGATATTAGACAGGAAAGATCTGCCCTCCTTAAGGAGGAAAAAAATGAGGGGTCACATACTGAACCTTAGATGGGTATGAAGGAAGGAATATGTTCTATCTACTTGGGGAGTGCCCAAATAGACAAAGGACGCCATCTGAGGTCATATTATTTCTTCCAGAAAAAAAAGTATTGGTTAAAAAGAAATGGCTGCTTGACCTCCTGCACATACTAATTGTTCTATTACAGGTAGGGTAATATTTAGGTAACCCTTAATTATTTATTTGTATTTTTATGTAGCATTCTGTGAGTGTGAGCTCAGGGATTGGTGGGAATTTGGTGAACTGAACATCCACCCTATGTTGTGTGCCTCCACACTGCAAATTTATCATACCTGACAAATCTGTCAGAATTTTTTGAAGAAGTAATGGACAGGTTAGACCAAGGAGAGCTAATAGATGTTATCTACCTGGACTTCAAGAAGCCCGTTGACAAAGTGTTGCACAGGAAGCTGGTGAGTAAGATAGGGGCCCATGACGTTAGAGGCAAGGTGCTAACATGGAAAGAAGATTGGCTGTCTGACAGAAAGCAGAGAGTGGGATTAAAAGGGTCTTTCTCAGGATGACAGCCAGTGACAAGTGGTGTTCCATAATGGTCAATGTTGAGACCGCAACTTTTCAATTGATACATTAATGATCTAGATGAAGGAACTGAGAGTATTCTGGCTAAGTTTGCAGATGATACAAAGATGGCGAGAGGGACATGTAGTAATGAGGATGTGGGGAGGCCGAGAAGGATTTGGACAGGTTAGGAGAGTGGGCAAAGAAGTGGCAGATGGAGTAAAAGGCGTATGTGGCAAAGTGTGAAGTCATGCACTTTGGTAAGAAGAATGAAAGTATGGACTATTTTCTAAATGGGGAGAAAATTCAGAAGTCTTAATTGCAAAGAGACTTGGGAGTTCTAGTCCAGGATTCTCTCGGGTAAACTTGCAGGTTAAGTCAGTAGTTAGGAAGGCAATTACAACTTTGACATTTATTTTGAGAAGACTTGAATATAAATGCAAGGATGTACTACTGAGGCTTTCTCAGGCTCTGGTCAGGCCACATTTGGATTATTGCATGCGGTTTTGGGCCCCATATCTCAGGAAGGATGTACTGGCCCTGGAGAGGGTTCAGAGGAGGTTCACGAGAATGGTCCCAGGAATGAAAAGCTTAACATATGAGGGAAGTTTGAGGACTCTGGGCCTGTACTCATTGGAGTTTAGAAGGATTGGGAGGGGAATCTAATTGAAACTTTTGGAATACTGAAAGGCCTGGACAGAGTGGATGTTGGGAAGATGCTTCCATTGGTAGGAGAGACTAGGACCCGAGAGCACAGACATGGAGTAAAGGGAAGGCCTTTTAAAATGGAGATAAGGAGAAATTACTTCAGCCAGAGAGTGGTGAATCTGTGGAATTCACTGCCATAGAAGGCTGTGGAGCCTAGGTCATTGAGTATATTTAAGACGGAGCTAGATAGGTTCTTGATTGTCAAAGGGATCAAAGGTTACAGGGAGAAAGTGGGAGAATGGGGTTTAAAAACTTATCAGCCATGATTGAATGGTGGAGCAGACTTAATGGGCTGAATGGCCTAACTTCTGCTCCTATGTCTTATGGTCTTAACTGCAACCAATACAGCTTATATTTCCAAAAAGCAACTCTGTCTTCTTTGTGTGTTGATATGTGAAAATTGTCACTTGACATTTAATACAAATTTATTTGGGTTTCTTTTAGATGATAATTTTATTACCTGGACTGGTATTCAGGCAGAAATATGTTATGACCACCCTGATCCAGATCATTACATTTGCCCTTGAATTGAAAAGATGTTTTAAAAATAAACATTTTGTAAAGTACCTCCTTATTAAAAACAATATTAAACTTTTCTACCATTCCCATATGGGTGTGGTGCATGGGTACAGCACGAAACATTAGCTGAAAGTGGATTCATTGACCGTGCCCATTCGAGTAAAGTGAGTGATTTGTTTTTGCATTGCAGCCAGGGCTTTTAGATTTAGATTGACCTCTGTGGCCACTTGTTTTCATTTCCTTCACTAGATGTGTCTTGAGGGCTTCGTGCACTGCTGTGGAAACATCGCCTCTCCCCGTCTCAAACTCTTGCACTATGGGCTTAAGTATTCCATCAGAGAATCAGGGTGCTCTCTCTTTCTCTGGCCTTTTGTTCCATTTGAAATTTACTTCCCACCCTCAAAGATTTTCTGATAGTTGCGTTAACTTCCGTGACATGATTTTATTCATTCAGGAGATGTGGACTTTGCTCACTAGTTGCATTGAGTTGCTTTCTTAAACCACTACAGTCCATTTGGAGCAGATGCACCTATAATGCTTTAAGGGGGGAGTTTCAGGAATTTTATACTGTGACACTGAATGGTATATTTCCAACGGCAATATACTTGCAAGTTAGGATGGTGAGTGACTTGCAAGGGAACTTGCAGGATGTGGTGTTCCTACATATCTTCTGCCTTGTCCTTCAACATGGCAGTGGTCATGAACTTGGAAGCTGTTAACTTTAAGAAACCTTAGTGAATTTTTGTAGTGCATTTTGTAAATGGTACACACTGCTTCCACTATGTATTGTTGGTGGTGGGAGTGATTGAAATACATCCACAAACAATCAAGTGAGTTGTTATGTCTAGGATGCCATTTAACCTCTTGATGGATATTGGAACTGCACTCTCCATACATCCTACACATTCACAGTAAAAGGCAGGTTGTCTTTAAGAAGTGATGACTACCCTCTGCTGAGACTTTGTGACCAGTACATTTCATGCTCGGCTGTACAACACTATCATTGAGATGTATGGAAAACACAAATCTCCAGGATACAACACAAGTAATGCAAAACTTGTCCTGACAACTGTTGCTCAAATACTGTGTGTATTCAGTTTTAATTGTGTTTAACTAAAGTCATAATTGTTACCAATATGGACTCAGCTACAAACCACTGAACAGTGTTCAAATATAACGCAGAAAAACTTTGTACAAACTCACAATCCACAAATAAACAAATAAATGTACTTTGTATAGTAATTGTAAGAATAAGATCATAATGAAAGAGGTAAATACCCAGAAAAATAAATGTCCTTGTAAATAGATTATGAAAATTCACAGTCAAACATATTTCTTTACCTAATACCAATGATAGATATTTCATGCCATTCTCACCGAGGGCATCATATATTGCTGTAAATAATGCAATGTTGACTGTTTTTCTCTTCACAGATGCTGCCAGACCTGCTGAGTAGCTTTTTTGTAAATTTATTTTTGTTACATTTGTACAAAAGTTTCCTTAACTCTCACATTTTCTTAAGACCAGGGCAAAGTAAGCTGTGTGGGGAATGGAGGGAATTGAAAATGTCCTATCAGCCTAATGAACAAATTTGAACAAAGAAATTAAATGATGTTTCAGTTCCTCCTCAACACTCCATCCATTAACTGGAAGTGATAAATAATACTGTATTCTATTAAATGACCAAGCTAAACAGACTCACATATACTGATGGTGGTCAAGTTTGATTAACTGTAGCATAATGTTTTGTAATGAAAATCCCTGAGTGATGAGAACATTAGACGTAGAATATAATATAGACCAAATTAATAACGGAAAAAGCGTAAAATACATCTATTATTTTTCATTCCAGTGCATAATTAATCCATTCCTTATATTTGACTTAACTTGACACGAAGATGTTTGAATAATGTATCAGAAAAAATAAGTGAGGCTCACTGGTAAAGGTCAGCTGTGTGAGCTGTACAAGTCCTTTTCAAAATCAAGACTTTCGAATGATTCAGTGTAATTCTCTACTATAAGTAGTTGGAAGAAGTACAGCCTATTTTGCAATGGATTATTTAGTTCTATATAGTTTCTCAGCTAAAGAATGCCCATTCACACGTGTAAAACTTGTGAAAATATGTTCTTACATATATATTACTTGAATATAGAGATTGATTGCTGGTTTTATCAAGTGTCCTTCTTTAGTGCATGCTCAAGTCACTTTACATTTTTAAAACAAGTAACAATTTTGTATGTTGCAATTTTGATCGTTATGAAATAAATTATAAAGGAAGACTGTTTATCTAATATTTTAAGCTTTATATTTTACATTATTCGCTACTCAAGATATTGTGTTATATAATTTTGCATTTTAATGCAATATTTCAAAGCAGCTCAGTTTAGACTAGCTGTTTCTTTTGGATTTATTCAATAGGTAAGTTCTAGAATTAAGGAAGCTTTTAAAACTCACTTATAAGACCTCAAATTACTCATCTGGCTAAATCCATATCTCTACCAGATGCATTTTCTCATTATACCTCAAAATAATTTGCAAAATATACTCATTCCACTTAGCATTTCAATTACAGTACCTGCTTTAGCATTATGAATAAGTGAAACACATTTTCATAAGAAAACACTGCAAAAAATTAAATGATTTCCATTCCCTCTTGATGTTTCTTTAGTGATGTTGATTTCTTAAATCAAAATTACAGTGATTAGCACTTGGTAGTTTGAAAACAAAACACATTTTGAAAAGCTAAAGGAACAGATTTACTGCTGGTGGAATTGTCCTCATTTGTGTGAAATACACAATGCAAAGAACAACAAATGAAGCAGAGATCCAGTTTGTACAATTATGATTTGCTCTATATGCAATCTTGTAGTTAGCCTCTTACTACAGCCTAGAACACAAAGTAGTGCAGAAGTTGATTTGAGTTATAACTAAATTGCCAACTGTGTACTTTTCTGGTCTCCTCATTAGGGTCAAATAGGACAACAAGGTTGGGAACATTTTGGTTAGTTTTGGGAATGCAATAAACTTTGTGGCAAGGGAGTCATATTTAATGGGGAAAGGACAATGGTTTTGGTTTCCCGTTATCCAATTGTGAGCTACTGTGGCTCATCCAGGACTGGATGTTGGACTCACAGACTAAGAACAAGGATGCTTTGGAGGACTCGTGGTGTTGAAATAAAACTGAGTGTTAGCATTGTATATATGATACCTGATGTCTTCAGAAGTTGTTGCCAAAAAGTACTATGCAGTTGAAGACAACTCCTTTGGTGGACGGAATAAGAATGGAATTAAACAAGGACAGTGGACATTGGAGGATTATTGAAGGGTGATTCTATCAACTATGGCTGTTTAAGATAGGGAGATGGAAAGCTTATTTGGTAACACAATGGAATAAAGAGCACCACATTTCATACAGCACTCTGACATGTAGATTTGGTTTCAATAATGAGCGAAGTATGAGTGTCTTCAAAAAAACTTGCAACGTTTTACCTTGCCATGACTAATTCATTTCCCTTCCCTAAAAAGCAACCCTTGAGTCCAGATCCTTCCAAGCTACCAAAACAATCTCAACCTCAATTCTTCTCTCTAAAGGCCTTGAATACATTTCTGCCTCCCACAAGTGTGTCCAATATTTTGGAATTTTTGTTTTAATCCCTTCATCATGTTTCTGATGCTATCTCAGAATTAAACCAACTCTTATCAAAGCGACAAGTGATATCCTCTGTAACTGTGACAAAGATAAACTTCAAAGCCTCATTTTTCTTAACTTGTCTGCAGTTTTTGACAAAGTTGATCATACTGTCCTCTTTAAAAGCTTCTCCCACTATCATTTAACTCATGGGGTTTCTACCACCTGGTTCTATTCTTAAGTATTTCATCATACTCAAAGTATCACTTGTAATGGTTTCTCTTCTCATTCTCACACTCTTGTTTCTGTTGTTCTCCAAAGATTTATCCTTGGTTCCATCCTATGCATCCTATCCTATTTATCTTTGTGATTGAACAGCCAAACACTAGCCTAAGCACTTCTGCATCCATTAATATGATGGCTGTATATCACAGTGAGCTGTAATAAACATCCTGCTGGATTATTCAACCATGTTATCCATGCCTAGATTCTTATGTTGCCAAAGGTTAACACGAACATTGCTACAGCAGTAAAAGGTATGATGGAGGCAAGATGTACATCATCAGACATGTTGAAACACACCGGGTCATGGAGTGTTTATATTTTGTCACCTTTAATTTGTTTTTTAGCTTTTCTTGCAAAGCCACTTCAGGTGGAATGGGATTTCTGCTAAGGATCTGAGACAGCTGTTTTACAGATGACTTTTGAATTATACGTTAAAAAATAGAGTGCAAGTCAAATTTAGTGGTTTGACTCATTCTAGCACTCATAGAATCAAATTACAAAGCTTTGACTTGACAATGAAGTGGATTTATGGCATTACCCATCATGCTTCAGCAGAATTTCTGCTCGTTTGAAATTTGTTTTACTTATTCATTAGAACTAAATCTTACCACTGGTATTTTGTAAGTGTTTGAAATGTAGTTGTTATTTTCCATAGTTCCTGGAGTTTTGTTTTACAAACAATTATCATTTTTAAAGAAGTGAAACATACAGTAAATTAGAGTGCACAGGCAGTTCCCTAGTAAACAGGAACTTGTAGTTCAAATCGAAGTTTTCCCTGTTGGGTGGGGTGAGGTGATCTTGTTGCAAAGTGGTAATACCCTATCTGAAGGCCCAGGTTCAAGTCCCACCTCCTCCAGGGGTAGGCAAAAAAGTCTGAACAGTTTGATTCAAAATATCTACTTAAGTTAGAGCTGGCTTTTCATTTATACAACTTGATTTCGTTGCTTCTGATGTGGGTGGGTTGAATCTCATGTTTACAAATTCCAAATATTCGATGAATTTGAATACTGTCAGCTCAGAACCAAACTCCAGTCACGATATTATAATTCACACGAGTACAAGTAAGAAAAAAAGAAATTGAATCAAAACCTATCTTTATTTCAATGCAAACAAAAATTGATTGAGCCAACACCCAGAATGACTTATATAGCTTATAGCACTAAAGTGAACAGTAAAGAAGGATTTTATCAAAATCTAGTGTAAACTTGCTGTCAGTGCTATTCGCAGATTCTCCCCAGTGTTTAGGACTGAATGACAAATAATGCAAGGAAATGGCATTCAATGGCCTTATCAAAAAATTGTTATGGCACCTTTGAGCGGAAATTTTGAACAGACTGTGCACTAAGGAAAGCAGTACAATGATCTTTTATGTGCAGTAAACTCGGAACTGACAGGAATGGATGTGTAAAGTTTCAGCCAATGCTGTTGTGTTGTGGCTCTAATATCAATGCTCTATCAACATTGTATGTGGTTTTGATTTAAATCCCATTGTATTATTTTCCCTATCCCTTCCCCCTCCCAGACAGATTCAGGGTATGGTTTCCTTCTCATGCAGTTCTTCTGGATCAAGGATGACTAGCTTCCATATCAGTTCAATGGGTTCTGAGATGCTTGACAACTTCAATATGTGAGCTGCCAATTCTGCCACATGTGGGGCAACTAAGGTTGAAAGTTTTGGTAGATAAATTGTTTGGGGGTCTGTGCACATTTTAATGCTGCCTTTGCATGTTCCTCAGGAAAAAAAAAAACTTCTGAAGTGTTTGGTGCCTTTCTGAATAAATCATCTTGATTTTGGTTGATAGTAAACAGATGGGGCTGCGGGAATGGGTGATCTTTTCAGAGATGCTTTGAGGGTATCCTTTTGACTGCCCTCCAGGGGGTCTGCTGTTGTGAGCGTGCTCCAAATATCCTGTTCTACTCATTTTACAGTGACAAGCTACTCTTGTGGTGTTAGATTAGTAGAAAAAGTTGTCAGTCATGGGTTGCAATTAGGTTGGAGCCGTGCTTGCCGAGCCATTGGGTTTGGTTGCACACATTTCGTCACCCTGCTGGGTAACGTCATTCAGCGTGCCTCCGGTGAAGCGTTGGTGTTCTGTCCCGCTTGTTATTTATATGCCTCAGTTTGTTGGGGTATTTGGTCCCACCTCCGGTTCTGTTTCTCTGTTGTTTGTACACAGGGTCTAATTCAATGTGTTTGTTGAGGGAGTTCCGGTTAGAATACCAGGCCTCCAGGAATTCCCTGGCATGTTTCTGTGCGATTATGGATGTGTTATCCCAGTTGAATTTGTGTCCCTTGTTGTCTGTGTGCAGTGAGACAAATCATTTTGAAAATTTTGAAGGCTTGCAATTGCTTGACTTTAAGAGAAGACATTCCTAAGAAAATCAGGAAGCACGGCAAAGAGAATAAACGTTCTATATAATTTTTCACAGAAAACACATCCTTTCAGAAACTTGTATGAAACTGTGGAATGTGAAACACAGTTTTAATATTAGGATACTTTCAAATTAAGGGAGAATGTCAAACAGCACACAGCAGACCACTTAAATCTTTACAGGCATAAATCATATTCATCCTGATTGATCCAAACCACAGAAGAGTGGAGGGTCTTGCAAATTCTCTCTAAGTCAGATCTTGCTTTGAGTTGCACTACCTACATGGTGTTTCTATAAATAAATGCAAGGTGCAGGAGAAAGGTTTCTTCAGTTGAGATGCAAGCACCATTAATACAGCCCTTTGTCCTCCAGAAGCCATTCATCCAGTCTGCCACCACAACTAAATATAAATGTCCCACACTACTGCCAGAAAATGAAGACATCATGTAAACTGTCAGGAAGTCAGGCATTCACCCGCATGGTCAGAAAACCATTTTTAATTTAAGGCAGCAGGAAACCGTGGAGTGAGCTTTGGGTTGTGGGTGAGCACTTAAATGACTCTGTATGTGAAATCAAAAACTCTTTGAATATTAGTACAGCCAGAAAACTGTGCTTACACCTACAGCCCAATGGCCTAAATGTGGATTTTACCAGTTTCAACATCTCCCCATCCCTGGCCTTATCCCATGACCAACTCTCCCTCTCATCCCTGCCTCCTTGACCTGACACAACCTGGCCATTGCTCTCACCTATCTGATCCTTCCACCACACTGACCAATCCCCACCACTGCCTACCTACACTCACCTATCACCATCCCACCTAGCTTCCCCAGCCCACCCCTCTTCTCTCTATTTATTTCGGAGTTTCCTTCCCTCCTCTCCACTTTCTGAAGAAGGGTCCCAACCCGAAACGTCAGCTTTCCTGCTCTTCTGATGCTGTCTGGCCTGCTATGCTCCCCCAGCTCCACACTATGTTGGCTCTGACTCCAGCATCTGCAGTTTTTATTATCTCTGAGAAAAATGTGCTTAATGTCTCACTTCCAGAGGAAATCAATACAAGTGCCGATGTGTAGGAATAGTCTGTCAAAGTCAGTTTCTTGATACAATTGTGGCCAGCAGACTGACCAAGATTACAGATGATGGGGGTTAAATTTAACATTCTTGGAAAATAGGGATGGGGGTCATGTTGCTCTGTTGCCCCACTCCACTTGAATGTATTGCAAACAGCAGACAACCTTGCACTGCTCTTTCCGTACAACAGTTGTATGTGCAGACTTTGCCATTCACACAGTAAAAGACGAAATTGAATTAAAGTGAACTCAATTTAAAGTCAGCCTGCACATCTTAAAGGCATATGCTTTGTGAATGGAGGAGATGTTTGTTCTTGTAAAATTACGTGTGTGGAAAGACACTCAATAATGGCATAATATCAGAAAGAGCATGTTTCAGGCTTCTTGGGATATTGCACTGGATGCATGTTGGAGGAATTGCATAGGAGAAAAGAAGCGTTGCACCCATGTTTGCAGGGGGGTGGGTTGCAGACGATCTTTCAGATGTTTAGTTGAGTTGCATCATTGTGTCAGTTAATACCAGGAGTCAAGCCCCAAGAACCTGGATGCAGTGCATTATATATTTGATAACATACATGACTACTTAATTTCAGAACTATTCATCTTCAAATGCAATATCCTAGCAACTACGTCATTAGCCTTCCACACTGCTCAATGGACACTCAGCAATTCACTGACCTATCAAACAATCTGCATCAATCAGGACTATTACCTAATATTCATATGCAACATCTCAGCCTCATACACCCAGCGCCGCGCAAACAGATTGCACAACATTTGTTGATATAATTCACTCTTTCTTGTTGAATAATTTGGTGCAAACTAGGAGACGTGTGCAGCTGCATATTCTAATCTCAATGAAGGAGCCAGTGTTTAACACCAGTGCTTAATCTTCCAAAACCCATTAGATTTGGGAAGGTTCCTTTAGATTGGAAAAGAGCTAAGGTAGCTTCTTTATTCAAAAAGAGAGGGAAGCAGAAAACAGGAAACTACAGACCAATTAGGTCAACATCTGGCATGGGGAAATGATAGCAGCTGTTATTAAAGACACTGTAACAGGGCACTTGGACAAGTTCAAGGTAATCAGGCAAATCCAATATGGTATTGTCAAAGGGAAATCATATTTGACTGATTTATTGAAGTATTTAAAGAAGTATCTTAAACTGTAAAGGGAACCAGTAAATGTATTGAACTTATATTTCCTGAGGAATTTGATAAGATAGCACATCAAAATTTATTGTGGACATTAAAACATCATGATGTTGGGGTAATATATTGTTATGTATAGAAGGTTGACTGGTTAAGAGGATGCAGAGAGTAGGAATTCATATTTTTCAGGCTGGCATAATTTCATGAGTGCCATGGTAGTCAGTGCTGGGGTCAAAACTTCTAACAATTTAGATAAATTACTTAGATGAAAGCTATGAAGGTATAGTAGCTAAATTTGCTGATGATGCGAAGATAGGTAGGAAAGGGAGTTGTGAAGAGGAAATAAGGAACCTATGAAGGCAAATAAATACTTTAGGTGAATGGGCAAAGTCTGGCAAATGGACAACGTGGGAAAGTCGGAAATTGTCCATTTTAGCAGAAAAAAAACATATTATATAAATGTTGAGAGGTTGCAAAGCTCTGAGATGCAGAGAGATCTGTGTGTCCTTGTATATGAATCACTGAAGATTATTATGTAGATAGAATTTTAACACAATGTTGTATTTCATTGCCAGCAAGAGTGCAGAGGTTATGCTTCAGTTATACAGGGCATTAATGAAATCACATCTGGAGTACTATGTACAGGACTGGTCACCATCCTTAAGGAAGGATGTTAATGCATTGAAAACAGTTCATACAGGTTTACTAGACCAATACCTGGAATGGGCAGATTACCTGTTGAGGAAAGGTTAGGCAGACTAGGCCTGTATCCCCTGGAGGTTAGAAGAATCTGAAGTGAGTTAAGTAAAATATATAAGGCCCTAAGAGAACTTGATCAGGTGGATGTGAAATGATTGTTTCCTGTGGAAGAATTTAGAACCAGGAGTCTAAGTTTAAAAATAAGAAGGCACCCTTTTAAGAAAGAAATGAGAAAAAAATAATTCAAACAGACGGTTATGTGTCTGTATAAGTGATCTTCTATCCATGACAATATATTACCCTGACACCATGAGCTTTTATTTTCCACAACAAATTTTGATGTGCTACCTTATCAAATCCCCTCCTCAAAAGCGGATGCAGAATCTTTGAATATTTTTAAGGTAGATAGAATCTTGGTTAGCAAGGGGATAAAAGGTTGTCAGGGTATGCAGGAATGTGGAGTCAAGATTAAAATCTGATAAACCATGATCTTATTGAATGGTGGAACAAGCTGTAAGAGCTGAGTGGTCAACTTTTGTTCCTTTATTGTCGTGTCACTGGAGTGACCAGTGCTGAGGCAGAAACAATGGAAGATGATCGTGCCCTCATTTTTATTTGTGGGATGTGAGTGTTATTCACATGGCTTGCATTTATTGTCCATCCTTAATTGCTCTTGCAAAGGTGCTGGTGAGTTTCCTTCTTGAACCGCTGGGCTCATTGGGTGTAAGGATACCCACAGTGCCTTTAGCAAGTGAGTTCCAGATTGCTGACCAGTGACAAGAAAGGAACAATACAATAGTTTCAAGACAGGATGGTGAGTAGCTTGGAGTAAATCTTGTGGATTAAATGTGCAAGCTGTTTGCATGCGTCTGTCTCAGTCAATCTAAAATTGCTTTAATATCTCACCTAACTGGTGAATTTTGTGCTTTCGTTCATGATTGGAGCAAAGCTGAAACAAGTTCTGGAAGCCAACTAAGTAGCATTGAGCAGGTTATTGATGTGCAACTGTCACTTGATATCATTGAAAAAGACATCTTCCACTATTTTACTGAACATGGAGATTGGGCCGATGCGATGATAATTGGCTGAATTGGCTATGCACACAGCTCCTTGTGTACTCAGCATTCCTTGAAAATATTCCACAATGGTAGATAGACACCAGTGTTAGGAGGACACTGTGGTGCAGTAGTAATGTCCCCACCTCTGAGTCAGGAGGTCCAGGATCAAGTCCCACCTACTCCAAAGGTGTGTTATAACATCTCTAAACAAAAACAAAATTGCTGGAAAAGCTCAACAGGTGTGGCAGCAACTGTGAAGGAAAAAACAGAGTTAATGTTTTGGGTCTGGTGACCCTGTTCTGAGGAAGGGTCACCAGACCCGAAACGTTAACTCAGTTTTCTTCTTCACAGTTGTGCCAGACCTGCTGAGCTTTTCCAGCAACTTTGTTTTTGTTCCTGATTTACAGCATCTGCAGTTCTTTCATTTTTTATTGATATCTCTGAACAGGTTGATCAGGAAATATCTTGATGCCACTGTTCTAGCTGTACTAGAATAGCTTAGGTAGGAGTATGGCTAGTTCCGGAGTGCATCTTCCTAATACTGTTCAAAATGTGTACAGTATGTAGTATATTAATGGTTTATTGATTGTGTTGTTAAAGATACACAGGTGATGGGCATTGCTTGATAAAGGACTGGGAGCACGTGCCGGTGGTAATTTCATGCTTATTACTCATTTCCTATCTCATAGTTTTAAATGTAATTTAAATTCTCCCAGAAACATCGTGAGATTTGAGCTTGTATCTCCAAAAATCAGTGGAATACTGGGATAGTAGTTAGGAGGGGGGGAATGGTAAGGCAGCATTGTATGAATGAACCTACTGTCAAGGAAGAGCTCTGAGTCTTGTTTCTTAATTCACCATCAGGCTTAGAACTATTTAACATGCTGGAACCAATGTCTTTAGTTAGTTCTTGGTATCACATGGAGCGAATTGAATTGCGGAAGACTGGCATCTGTAATATTGGGAACATCTATAGGATGCTGAGATACTTCTTATGCTCACTGTTTCTGACTGCAGTTGGATACAAATGTTTCAGTTTGCCGTCAGCACTAATGTGCTGCGCTTCATCTTATTGAGGATTAGGATATTTGTGGAGCTTACTTCTTTTGGTAGTCAAGTAATGATCCAACAGCATTTGTTACTGTGGCAGATGTCTGTAGCTTTGATCTAATTATTTGATTATTGGATCGCTTTGTTCTGTCTATCGAATGCTGCCTTTCTAATTAGCATACATATATAGTTGCACTGTAGCTTCACCAGCGTGACATCTCATTTTGGATGTGCCTGGTGCCGCTTGTGGTATGTTTCGCTGCATTTTTTTCATTGAACCAGGGTTGAACATTAGGGAGCAGGGTATTTTGGGCCATAAGGTTACAGAGTGTGGTGAAACATCATTGTACTGCTGCTGATGGTTCTCATTGTCTCACAGGCAGTTTTGAGTTATTAGACCTGTTTTGGGTCTATCACATGTATTGTGGAAGGTGTTCCACACAATGCCTGGAGTGTATTCTCAGTGTAGAGGCAGGATTTTGCCTCTATAAGATTGTATGGCGTACAAACACACTTCTCGGCAACATCTGTAACAATTAGATCAATGACGCTGACATCAGTTAGGTCTTTTCCCACTTGTTGCTTCCCTTTTCACCGCTTCATGTTCAGTCTGTTGGTTATATCCTACAGGCTAACACCAACTGTCAGCAGTAGCACTACTGATACACTGTTGGTAATAGCTCTTAAAGTCTCAACTCAGAATACATTACTTGCCCTTGCTACCCATTGGTATTAATTCCAAGTCATTTTCAATACAGTACAGCACTGCTTCATCAGCAGAGGGCAGATAGAAAGAAATAATCAGTAGGAAGCTTCCTTGTTTACATTTGACCTGATGCCATGATCATGCATGGGTTCCCCAGGCAATCATACTTTACCCAGACCTCTGCTGGGCCTCTTCTGCCCTTGCGAAAGACAGAGCTAGGTGGTACGGTGATGGAGGACTCTGGAATATTGACTGTCAGATATGATTCACTGAACATGTCACGTGATATTCTGTGGGATAGTTCACCCAAATTTAGAGCTAGCCCAAGTTAATGAAGAAGACTTTGTACAATTGACTGGGCAGGGTGTGCCTTGCCTTTCCCAGCAGCTAAGTTAATGCCACGTAGTCTGTACAATTTTAGTCTCATTTGATAAAGTTGAGTAGCATTCTGTTGACCTGGAGTCACATGTAGACCAGATTAGAACAGAGCAGCAGGTTTTCTTCTCTGAAGGGCATTAATAAACAAAAAAGATTTTTTTGATGACAGTGGTAATTTCATGGTTATTACTCATTTCCTACAAATGTAATTTAAATTCTACCGGAAACATCATGAGATTTGAACTTGTATCTCCAAACCAGCCAATTCTTGTAAGAGTTCAGTAACATGGCCACTATGGCACTAATTAGTAAGTAGCAGCTTGCTGAAACACCACTCCTGTGATGTTTTGTGATGGTTTTAGTGTTGGAAAGAGTACTTGATTGGCAAGTAAATGGCCAATAACAGGCAGTAGATTGCTTCAAAATGAAAAAAGATTTCATTTGTCTGAATCTGCTGTGGTTTCTGTTCATCCTTTTTTAGTTCAATTTATATTTTGTTTACCCAGAGAGTAAAGTAAGGATAAATAAAGAACACAACAGTTTAAAATCAATCGAAGAAATTAATAGAAAGTATTGTGTTTTTTGAAATTAGGAAGTGCAAAATTTGTTTTAGAAAGAAAAAGTACTGATTGTGTTTCTACAAATGATACATATGCTGTGGCATTTATCCTAAACAAGGGATTCCAGCACTATACTCTAACAGTGTTACAGTCACTCCACTGGCAACTGCTTAGCTTAATATATTACATTGTAAAGCTCCATGGACCATGGCAAAGATCACAAACTTTAGGTAGATAGTTAATGTCTAATCACTTTATTACACCAAGATACTCCTTCTACTAGGGTAACATTTCCTGCTTTTATTAACTTTATTCAGAAGATACATAGAAGTCTAGGTGGATTACCATAGTGTCAATGGGCATGCAGATTAACTAGACTGGCCATGGGAAATGCAGGGTTACAAGGATAGAACAAGCGGGTGGGTAGGATTCTCTTTGGAGGGTCAGTATGGACTTGATGAGCCAAATGGCCTTCTTCCACACTGTAGGCATTCAATAGTTCTATGTCTGATTTACGTTCAAACACTTCATTAAAATTAGGAAGCAATTGTGTTCACACTTCAAAATTTATATGACAATCTGATATAAACTCCAGGTATTAGAGTTAGGATGGGAAGATCGAGTAGCCTCCAGTTGAGCTTATCTTATGTTCAGACTACCCAACAACCACGAAGATGTTAAATTTGTAGATTAAGATTTTTTTATGTTACAGAGAGCACTTCAATCTGTTGCCCACTTCTGTGCTTGGACAAAATTGAAGAAAAATATGACTATGTGTTTTTATTCAATGTTTATGCCCAGTGCCGATTAAGTCAGGTATAACAAATTATGATGATACTATGCCTTTAGGAGATGTGTTGTGCCCTGTTTCTCTTGCAGAGAGATGTTGTCACAGTGGTGCTAAAATTACTCCTTCAGACAGGCAGTTGGTAAACAGCTTTGAGTTCTCCCTGGGTGTTTTTTTTTTAGAGTTAGAAGAATCATGAGTGAGTGGGGTTCAGGCTCACATGAACATAGAAGACGTCAGTTTTGCATTCAACTAGTTGAGTAGGTTTCTACTGGCTGCTGAAACTGAAAGCTCGAGCTCCCTGCTGCTAGAGTGCAACAAACATTACATTGGCCAGATTGGAAGGAAACGACCTTTCAGGATACACAAACACCAGCTAGCAGCAAAAAAACACGACAAATATTCCCTCATCTCAGTGCACTCAGACAATGAAGGCCATCAGTTTAACTGGGACAACGTGACCATCCTAGCTCACGCCAACCACAGAGATGCACGGGATTTCCTAGAGGCCTGGTTTTCAACACGTAATGCAATCGACAAACATGCGGAATTAGAGCCCATATACAAACCCATGCAGAAAAGAACTGGAAATGGCACAAACCAACTTAACAGACCAGATCATATAAATTCCAAGTGGAGTAGAACAACATTACTTCAGCGGAGGCCACACTAATGATGTTACCTAGTTTGGTGATGAAACGCCTGTACGATAACCAGACAGCTCGGTGAGCAAACCAGCAACTTCAAATAATGCATTATCTTGTTAAGTATTACAATACAGTAAAGTTTGGCCAATTCTTCTTGTTTCTTTGTATTTTAACTACGTTGTAAGAATAAGGTGTGTCTTGATTAAGCTTAGTGATGGACCAACCGAATCATGTCTGGAACACGGTTTCTCATGTTTGCCTTTTTAAAAAAAAGTATGAAAGTTAGGGTCTAGGTTATTTCCATAATATGCTTTGTGGGGTTGTGGGTGATGATCTGGTCTAGCCTGGCCCATAACCAAACAATATTACAAAATATCCTTTAGAAGACCATTTGTTCTATGAAAATACATTTATTGGGTGATGTTGCAATGACATGGCCATGCAAGGCAACCATCAATCTAAAAATGAAAATTTTCTCATAGTCATTACGCAATCAAAGCACGTTTCATGTGACAGCTATACAAACAATGAATGGGAATTAATTTTCAAATAGTGTGTTTCAGGCATAACCAACACTAATGTGCTATCTAAAACAAGTACATACAGTACACTAAAATAATGTGATTAGATACTTTCCTTGCCCTGAATCACTTAATGATGTGGATATAGACAGAGGAAAAATGGTAGAATGGCTCTCCCTTTTTCTTCCTTTTAACTAAACAAATCAGTGTGTTTATAAACAAAGCAAAAAAATTTGTTTTAAACCTTCTGAGTGTAATTATTGTTAAGTATAGCCAGAAGCCTGATTTTTCTCAGACTCTGTTTAAAATATGGATAAATGTTTATCACTCAACAGGCAACATGTATTCAAAACCACGATCTATTCATTCAGTCACACACAGACATGTGGGTACCCTCATTTTCACATTCATCCTTACCAAACCAATAGCATGCAAGTAGATTTTAAAAGTCTAAAATTTCACTCTTATACTTGCATCTCTTAAAATGACAGTTTGAAACATTGCAAATTGTGATTCCTTTTTGATTGACTGAAGAAATGGTGGTTGAAGTTTATGAATTCTCAGTGACTTGCTGTTTGCAGTGGAAGCTTTCCCTAGCATCGTTCCCATCAAGATGCAGCCAAAGTCTGGTAACACAAAGGTGGTTTGTTTTTTTCTCACAGACAAGCAATAAAACCAAGATGAATTCTCTGCTTCCAGAAGGGTTTTACGGATGGTGCAGTTCTGTTATCGGTCTAGATCTCTATACTCAAAAAGATCTTAATAAGTGTGCCTTATCAGGAAGCTGGTTTCTGTCATACGATCATAGTATCTGTTTTAATTGTCCTAATAAATGGTTTCTGATGACCCGGTCATTATCACACAATATCATTCAAGTTTCACCCATTCACATGTCATTGTGACAGGATGGAGATTCTGCACATCTCTCTGAAGCCAAGATGTCTGCAAGTCCATTGTAAACTCGGCTCTGCAATTATTTGGTTAATAGCGGCCTTTAAATGACTGGGAATGTTTGTTGCATCTTAAGCGCTTGGATAGACTAGCAGACTTCCATGCACCTTCCTGCTCTTAATCTTGATGCTTCACCAAATAAAGGCAATAATTCCATATGCCTTCCTAACCATTTCATTTACTCCCACTACCTTAAGGGACCAGTGGACATGCACACTAAGGCCTCTCTGATCCTGGGTGCTTCCTAGGATACTACCATTCACCAAGTATTCCTTTGCCATCATTTCACACTTATCCAGATTTAATTATGTTTATCTGATCAGTTTATCTGAGCAGCCCATCTATATCCTTCTGTAATGTAAGGCTGTGCTCCTCATTACTTACCAAACCACTGATTTTTGTATCATCCAAGAACTTACTGATCAACCCTCCTACGCTTAGATCTAATTCATTTATATACACCACAAACAGCAAGATCCCCAAAGCTGATCCCCTGTGGAACATCACTACATTCCAGTCACAAAAACACCCCTCGACCATCCTTCTCTACTTTCTGCCAGCCAGTCAATTCAACATCCATTGAGCCAAATTTCCTTGGAGGCCATGGGCTCTTACCTTCACTATCAGTCTCCCATGAGAGACCTTGTCAAGAATATTGCCAAAGTCCAAGTGGACCACGTTAAATGTAATGCTCTGATTCACGCTCTTGGCCATCTCTTCAAAAAATTCAATCAAGTTGATCAGACTTTAGTAAAATATAGAAAAAACCAAAAATGACCCTCCCTTACTAAAAAACATCATGACTGTTCTTGGTTAATCCTTGCGTGTAAAAGTACTGATTAATTATGTCCCTCAGAATTGCTTCCAATCATTTCCCCACCACTGAGGTTAGTCTGACTAGCCTATAGTTTCCTGCTTCATTCCTGGTTCCCCTCTTGAATTTAAGTATGACATTGGCTGTCCTCAATTCCTCCGCCACCTTTCCAATTGTCGGAAAGGATTCGAAAATTATGAGCAGTGACCTTACTACTTCCTTCTTTGCCTCACTCAACACCCTGGGATACATTTCATCCAGTGCTCGAGTTTTATCTACTTTTAAGCCTGCCAGACCACACAGAACCTCCTTTCTGAAATGCTAATTTCTTTAAGTTTATCACAGTCCTTCTCTTGATTTCTATACTTAAATCGTCCCTGTCACTAGTGAACTTCAACATGAAGCATTAATTTGGAGGGCAAACAGTATCTGTTGGAAGCGGTTGGATTTTAAAAAAGCAAGGACGTCTTAAAGCAATCATACACGACTTTAGTAAGATTGCTCCTAGCATAATGTGTACACTTTCTATCTCCTTCCCTAAGGAAGGATAAGCTTGCCTTAGAATGGTTGTAACAAAGATTCAGTAGATTGATCCCCGAGACGAGTCAATTCAATAAAAGGAGGTAGTGTACAATAGGTATTTATTCTTTGGAATTTTTAGGTGGTCTGTCCTCTGGGTGTTTGGTTCAAAGAGGTTACTTAACTGTTCTGCTTTTTTTTGTTTATTGATGGGATGTGAATTTCAAAGGATGTTTTATTTTAACTATCCAGTTTCTAGGAAAACCTCTAAAATCAAAATTACAGTGCTAACTGTGTGTGCATGAGCCTGGCTTAAAGAAAACTATTGAAAGGGGAGACAGTGGTGTAATGGTAATGTCACCAGACTCTTAACTCAAAGTTAATGTTCTGGGGACATGGGTTTGAATTTCTTCATAGCAGTTTATAAAATTTGAACTCAAATAATCTCAATAAAGAATCAAAAGCCGGCCAAATGTTGATCACCCTATGTAACCACTGTTGACTGTTGTAAAAAGCCACCTGTTTAAATCTAGGTAAGCCTTTCCCAGCTTCAACCCACCTCTCTCTGTTTATTTCTGAGCTCCCTTCCCCCACCCCTCCCCCATTTCTGAAGAAGGGTCCTGACCCAAAACGTCAACTTTCCTGCCCCACTGATGCTGCCTGGCTTGCTGTGTTCCTCCAACTCCACACTGTGTTATCTCTGACTCCAGCATCGGCAGTTCTTGCTATCTCTGAATCTTCTTTTCTCACTTGGTCTGGGCTATATGTGACTCCAGACACACAATGAGGGGTGGCAAAATATCGGCCTAACAACATCCTGTGAATAAACATTAAAAATGTACATCCTGTGCCATGATTGACAAACACTTAAAAGCCATAGTGATGCACAAAGCTCTCCAGTAGCTGCCATGAGGAGAGATGCAGTAGCAATCTGGCAAAACATTGCCATTTTTAGAGATAATAAGAACTGCAGATGCTGGAGTCAGAGATAACACTGTGTGGAGCTGGAGGAACAAGGCATGCCAGGCAGCATTAGAGGAGCAGGAAAGCTGACGTTTCAGGTTGGAACCCTTCTTCAGAAATGGGGCTTCCCCTTTCCCCCCATTTCTGAAAAATGGTCCCAAACTGAAACGTCGGCTTTGCTCCTCCTCTGATGCTGCCTAGCCTGTTGTATTGCCATTTTTAACCATCTTAAACTCATTGGAACCTGAAAATATACACTTGACATGGAGTTTATTATGTAAGGTCCTTTCATTTGTTTGAGAAAAAGTATGAATCAGTTGTTATTTTTGTTTCAATTTAATAAAGTGCATGATGGTGTCCATGTGCGGGCATTGACAGAATTGTTGTATCCCTGAGGTCCATTGGTAGCCAACCTAACTCTGCCTCTGTGGCCACTTCTGATCATACTTAGATCTTTGCACTCTTCCAATTCTGGCCCCTTGTACAGCTCCAATTTCCATTGCTGGTGACCTTGCTTTCAGCTGACTGGACAATAGGCACTGGAATTTCCTCCCTTAACCCTTCTACCATCCTACCTCTCTGTTCTTTAGACCCAACCTTGCTGTTGTCCTGATACTTTTTGTGAGTGGCTCAGTGATAAATCTTATTTGATTACATTTCTTTGAATTACCTTGGCTTGTCTTCACTATGTTTGTCACAGTGTTTACGATTTCACAACAAATTATGATTATTTTTGTTGTGGTGTCTACTTACAAATGATGTAGTTTCCTAATAAAGTTGGGAAGGATTACCACAGCCACTTTGAGAGTTGGAACGGGGAAGTTTGATATTTTCAAGCAATTTGTGCCCTATCCATTTCCACTGGGCTGGATTCTTCATTTTATAACACATAATATTCTGTCACTGTCTTACAATGCAATCTTTGAAAAATGCTCGATGGATGAGTCCAAAATCTAAAGCATTGAGCTGCTGTAGATTGGTATCAAATAGATAGATCTTGCTCTTACAGCTAAAGGTTTTCTTTCTTACCAAACCGCTAAGTGATGGAAGAACGCTTCAGAATTTTTGATCTCTCCAAATAACATTGAAAGGAGAAATCCTAAATCAAATTTCAAAAATTGGTTAAAAAACAAATATTGCAAATTAAAAGATAAGTTTAATATACATAAATGCAAGGTATTGATCTTGGTAAACCAAACAAGGGCAGGACTAATACAATTAAAAGTAAGGCCTTGGGTAGTGTTTTGCAACAGAGACTTGGGGGTTCAGGTACGTAATTCTTTGAAGTTAGCGTCACATGTGGACAGGATAGTTAAAAAGGCGTTTAGCACTTTTGCCTTCAATGCTCAGACCTTTGAGTATTGGAGTTGGGGCATCATGTTGAGGTTGCACAGGATGGTGAGGTGTTCCTCGAGTACTGTGTCCAGTTCTGATCTCCCTGTTATAGGAAGGATGTTATTAAGCTAGAGAGGGCTCAGAAGAGATTTACCAGGAAGCTACCAGTAATGGAGGGTTTCTGTTATAAAGAAATGCTGGATAGGGTGGGACTTTTCTCACTGGAGCATACGAGGTTGAGGGGTGACCTTAGAGGTTTATAAATTTATGAGGGGTGTAGATAAGATGAACGGCAGGTGTCTTTTCCCTAGAGTGGGGATTTCAAGGCCAGGGGTAAATTTTAAGATAAGAGGAGAAAGATTAAAAAAAAGATATGAGGGGCAATTTTCTTTTTATAGAGAGTGTGGTTCATGCGTGCAATGAACTTCCAGAGGAAGTGGTCGATGCAGGTACAGTTGCAACATTTAAAAGACATTTAGATAAGTACATGAATGAGAAATATTTGGAGGGATATGGGCTGAGCACAGGCAGGTGGGACTAGTTTAGATCAATATTACGGCCCGCAATGGACTGGTTAAACCAAAGGGCCTGTTTCCGTGCTGTATGATTATGACTCTATAACTAATTTGATTATTTGCAGCTAAGATGGGGTGTACATGTTTGCTTAGGTTTCAATCTTTTTAATTTCAGGTTTTTGATTGTGTATCAAATCTTCAGAAAAGATATTTTCACCAAGAAAGTCACTGGTACACAGCCTGCAACACCTTCCATTACTTTCCATACACAGTTACATGGGTGTTCCAGTTTTGACTATTATGGATTGTCACTACGTTTATGGGAGATGGCATTAGATTCTTAATTTTAAAGAAAAAGCTATTTCTGAGCAAACCCACTCCAAATTGCGTTAGTAAGGATGCTTAGTACTAATGTCGGGAAGACAATACAGGATGTTGACACTGCCGAAAACCTTACGTGGCTGGTATCAAGGAGAAGTGGGGGCCAGTAACCAACACTGTTGTTATTCCTAAAAGAAAGTACGTGCATTTATATTATGTCGTTATGTTATCATTTATATTATTATATTATTATATTATTTATGCCATTTATATTTTTAGGCATTACTGGGGAAGCGACGGCCTTGTGATCTTATTGCTAGACATCAATCGGAAACTCAGCTAATATTCTGGGGACCCAAGTTCGAATCCCACCACGACAGATGGTGGAAGTTGAATTCAATAAAAAAAAAATCTGGAATTAAGAGTCTACTGATGACAATGAAAAACATGTCTCCCTCACAAATGCCCTTCAGGGAAGGAAATCTGCCATCCTTTTCCAATCTAGCTTACATGTGACTCCAGACCCACAGCAATAAGATTGACTTTCACGTGTCCTCTGAAATGACCTAGCAAGCCATTTAGTTGTATCAATTGTTATGAAGTCCCAACAAAGAAATGAAACTGGACACACCAGCCAACATCATCGTAGGCACCAGAAATGACAATGGCAAATAGAGCCCTGTCAACTCTGCAAAGTTCTCCTTACTAATCTCTGGATGAAGACTGTCAAGGTGGGTGCAGCTTCAACAATATTCAAGAAGCTTGACACCATCCAGGACTATACAATCTGTTTGATTGGTACCACATCCACTTCCTCCACCACTGATGCACTGGAGCAGCAGTGTGTACCATAGTCAAGATGCACTACAGAAATTCAACCAAAGATCCTCTCACAGCACCTTCCAAACCCACAACTACTTCCATCTAGAAGGACAGAAGATATATTGGAACACCACCAATGTGCAAGCCATTCTGACTTGGGAGTATATTGTTCCTTCACAGTCACAGTACTTAAAATCCTGGAATTCCTTCCTAATAGCATTGTGGGTCAACCCACACTTGGGCTGCAGTGGTTCAAGGAAGCAGCTCACCACGACCTTCTCAAGGACAACTAGGGACAGGCCATAAATGCTTGCCAGCCAGCAATACCCACATCCAAAACGTGAATAAAAATAAAATTCTTTAAGTCCCACAGTTAGCTGGAAACAGATAACCTGAGTATTCATGCAATTTCAATTGATGTCGACTCCAGGGAGAAACTGAAGGGAATTCGTGGCTCCTTAGATATCAGAAATAAATCTTCATGAATTTACAATAGCTTACAGTGCTGAAAAAAAAACTGTAATATGTAACGGTTCAATAAGGAATCTGTTTAATTAGTCGGATATTGTGAATGGCTCGTGATATTTTCCGAAGGAGAGTCAATCAAATTTTATTAATTGTGAGTTAAAAGTTTAAAATCTTTCCAGTAAAATAATGAATTGAAAAAATAGACCTATTTACTTTCCAGAAAAAATGGATAAATGCAAATTTTCTCTTGTGATTAAGGGATGATAACTGACATTTGGACAGAGGAATTTTTGAGACCTGATTTATTTAAGACAGCTTTTATTGAGTACCACCACCAGATAGAACATAAACATATATACATATATGTACAGGAACATAAGGTTGCATTGTGGCATCACTATTCAGTAGCAGAGTGGTAACAACTGTTTTGTGTATAATTATTGCTCCTGATTAGACACACTTCTGAGAGACCTGTGATGATGGCTAATTCAGGCTTCTTTTCACGCTGAGCAGTCACTTTCTCTCCCACCCCTGCTTCCTGCCCTGCTCTGATTCAGCACGAGGAGCCAGGAGGGACCATGAAAAGGGTCTTAGATAGCACAAGAGTTTGGTCCACAAACAGAAATTGCTGAAAAAACTCAGCCAGCCTGGTAGCATCTATGGGGAGAAAGAACAGCAAGCATTATGGGTCCAGTGGCCCTTTATTAGAACTACTGAACTTCAGCCACTGGACCTGAAATGTTAACTCTGCTTTCTCTTCACAGATGCTACCAGACCTGCTGAGCTTCTCCACCAATTTATGTTTTTGTTTCAGATTTCCAGCATCCGCAATTCTTTGTTTTATTATTGGAGAAGATTGGTCATTGGTTCGAAAACTAAGAACCATGAAATAAAGTTGGGAAATTTTGCACGTGTGAAACAGAATGCTGTGATGTCAGCAATAGGTGTGCAGATAAATCCTGAAACCTGTTGTAGTCAGCTGATGTGACTGGTGCTATCTGCAAGTGCATCTATTTTATCAGGTATTTTGGTGTTTGAAATAATCACTCCATTTGCTAAATGTAATTTATGTGGTTAGAATGACTCATGAACAATCACACCACATCACCAGTTCTTTTAATGTTTCTTAAGTAGCCAGTGAACAACTTATGGTTTAGCTGCGAAGTCCGATGGGAATATGCAAATAATGTTGATGTGTGTACTGGAGAACGACTGAATCCTTTTAGTGTGGGAGTGCAATAGTCAAGTATTTTGCAGAAGCAGAAAATGAGGGAATTAATAAATAGCTGGCAATGTGAGCACCATGTTTACTAATTTAAGAACACAGAAATAAATTGAAAAGAAATTGCATCAATATGTCCACTTTGACAGGGTGGCATTTTAATTAATGTAGTCTTTCACAGTGAAACAGATGTCAGGATACAGCACAGATGTAGCTACTGGACCTTCTACATTCATTGTGACTAGACAATCTTCATTCACATTCTTTCAACCTTAAAGTACATTTGTGATAGGATGCATTAACCACCAGTGGACACAACCTCTCATCACAAGAAGAAAAGCACCTGGAAAAAATACTAAAAACTCAAATTCTATTTGCACAGGCATTAAATGAAATTAAAGCGATGTAATGTATTTAGCCATAGTACCTTAGGGAACACAGACGTCACTCCTAATTAAGGACACAAGTGGTTATATAACCTGAAGGACAACACATCGCATCAAACATGGGACAGGGTGAAGCAGAAAGCCTGCATGAACTCCTATGTCTTATACAAGAATCTGACCTCCACTGTCAGCATCATTTTGTGCTCTCCTCTAGCCATTTTGATAACTGAACTAGTGGAACCCCAGGCGAAATTTATTATACTTTGCAGTCTAACATTCTTCTGTTATGTAAACTGTATTATCAGTTAAAAAAAAAGAAATTTAAAATGCAGTGCTATGGAATAGGTACAACAGTAGAAATTTGTACAATGTGCAGCAGTAGAGATGAGCACTGAGCTTCTCATAAATCTATCTCTCTCCCTAAACTGAACAGTCCGCTACTGCTGGCTGTTGTATGCCATCATCCTGCTGTTTTTCAAGGACTTGCAATTGCTCACCACTCGAGTGCATAATCATGCTTTTCTCTAATACAGTATTGTGTAGCACAGAGTTATAATGCTGCTTCTCATTTACAGGGTATGTTGTAGAAATTGCACCCGAGCACATATTAAACGGTGTTATTTCAGTAATCTATATGGCTGCTTAATAACTGTATTGATTCACATGTGCTTCATTTTTTCTCTTTCTTCACAGCAGTGTGGGCTGCAGAGTATTCATTAACCATGGATGCAATATAGACATCCTTAAGGGGCTAAATTCCATGCCCTCAAAACTAGATTGAGGATTGCAGTAGGTAATTAACCTGCTCCATTGATGGCAATGAAGGCAGCATGCCAATTTTGGGCTGCCTCCTCATTTGAATGAGATCAGCATCATGCCAGCTCTAAAGATTATGTTGATTGGCTTTTATGTTGTTAGGAAAACCCCAGAAAATCACATGACCCATTTCATTCTTATTTATGGGAAGCATTATTTACAAGTGCCTTGAGTTGGAGAGGTGTGGTACATCATTGACTTCCTCAACTGAAATTTGCTGTGCCGCTGGGAGTCTGATTGAAATTTGATTTTTGCTGCATTTTCCCAGGACTTGAGAGTCCTGAGTGAAAAATAAATGTGGATGGTTGCTGGTCTTGCCAATTCCTTCAGTCACTTTAACTTTCCTTGCTTTCATACTGTACTTTGACCTGCGAGTTTCAACTTGTAACATGCCTTGAACATCCCATACTCACTGCACTTCAAAAATCATAGAATGATTAAAGTACAGAAGGAAAACATTTGTCCTGACCTACGTATGCTGGTTCTCTGAAGGAGAAATTTACTCAGTTCCCACTCACTGTAGCCTTACACATTCTTCCTTTACAGATAGGAAACCAATGAACTCTTGTAAATCTCAATTGGCCCGGCCTCCACTATACTGTCAGGCAGTATGGTCTAGAGTCTAACCACTCGCTCTACGGAATTGTTTTTCTCCATGTTGTCGTTCCTTCTGCGAATTCGTGTCAATCTATGCGCTATAGTTCTTGTTCCTTCCACGAATGAAAAATTTCTCCCTATCTAATCAGCCCAGACCAGTTGAGGACTTAAATACCTTGTTATCTGCAGGAAATAGGGACATAGATCTGCTGTAGATAATACAAAAACTTGAATATCGCTAGTGTAGAAATTCCCTGTCTCCACTATGGCAGGATCACATGATCTATCAGGACCTGTCAATTCGGTGAAAAAAAAACAAAGAACTGTAGATGCTGGAAATTTGACACCAAAACAGAAATTGCTAAAGAAACTCAGCAAGTTTAGCAGCATCTGTGGAGAGAAAGCAGAGTAAATGTTTTGGGACCAGTGACCCTTGTTCAGAATGGTTCTGAAGGAGGTTCAATGGACCTGAAAGGTTAACTCTGCTTTCTGTTCATAGATGCTGCCAGATCCGCTGAGTTTCTCCAGCAATTTCTGTTTTTGATTTTGAAGAAATGGTCTGGGGTTACCCTTATGAGTACGCAGAATAAGGAGTAGTGAATCTATGTATAACAAGGCGTGAGTATACCTTAATGAAATTTCTTATCAATATTCTCTTCCGCAATGTAAGCAGTTCCAACTATTAACATCTACCTAAGAGACTCGAATCAGCCTTGTGAATCTTTCTCGAATAACCACACAAGCTTCCTAAAGTGTACTGTCTACAGTTCACAATATTCCAGTTCAGGCTGAGCCTTAGTTATATACAAGTTTAGAATCCTTTATGCTCCTGGTTATAAGGTTTAGGATACTGTATCTTTTATTATTATCAATGTTCAATGATTTATGCAGTTATACGTCTGCTCCTACACCACCTTTTGAAATGAATGCTTCCTTTAATATCCTCTTTCCCTGTTCTTCATACCAAATGAATCACTTCATCCTCTATCCTCTTTGTCTCTGCAGTGAAGCTCAACCAACGACCACTGCAGTATTTTTTGAGGAGACAAATTTTTCTTCATAGATCATTTTATTATTTTTGAGTAAAACTTTGGGCAGCATTTGACCCTGTCCCTGGCTGCAACTGGATTTGCAGGTTGGGGTGAGCCCATAAAAGTCTTCATGTGGCTCACTTAACTCTGACTTGCTGTCACTTTTATGGAGGCAGTGGGAGGCTAGGACAGCCCATTCACCCTCACCTCAATTTAGACCCTTAAGGGTGGGTTAAGAATGACTTCCTGCCTGGTTTCAATTTGGGAAAGTAGGGGGCAAGGCTAAGTAGGTTACCTTGCTGGGTCTTAGGTGGGATTGGAAATGCCTCTTTCAAGACCTCTTTCCTCATCAGACCACCTGTCCAAAAGATTTGCCACCCAGTGGTGATTTTGGTTCCTTGCGTGGCCTACCTGGCTCTGCTTGGAGTGTTAAAAATAGTAAATGGGCTGCCATGATCATTAGGGGATTTGCCCAGTAATTTCCCAGCAACTCTTATGTGAAAAGACCTATCTGACAAAGTGAATTGTTCCCAGCTTGGCTATTGAACTTGTTCCAAAATTCTTCAAGGCCTTAGCAAGGAAATACAAATTATTTTGTGTTCTCATTCTCGTTGTTGTAAATCCTTTTTTTTACAAAAAACAGAAGCAATCATCAGTAGAGTACAAAACAAGAAGAAATAATCAGTAGCTCTTTGTCTTGGAGTGCACCAATGGTTATTTTTTTGTTAAAATTAGTAGAGGAAATTATAACCTTAAATAAATAAACAAACAGTAATTCGAGCAATGTCAACTGAATTAATATTGTGGTACAAAAGTGTACCAAATGAATGACAAACCTATACCAAAACACTATTATTTTAATTACAATGCTCTGATTCATGCCAGAGTTTTATTAAAACATTGTTAAAAAAAATTAGAAGCTGCAGATTGTTGCATGCTCACAGCCATCCCTAATTCTTTTCTCTAATCTTTCCAGAACTGGCAACTGTCTTTTCTTGAACAAATATAAGACCTTCTGGAGTAAAGGATTAATCTAGGAAGATTGTTACAACCAGCCACTAAACAAAAGAACAATACTATGCTTCATTTAGAAGACCAGGATTCTCTGTGGTTTTTGTAAAATGTGTTAAATTACCAAACAATGAACAAATATAATAACCCAGAGGGAAATTCCAGTTCTTTTAAAAAAAATACTTGGAAATGAACAAATTGGTCTCAGTGAGCCTCCATTTTGAAGTGTACAAGTCAGACCGGCCATGCCTCATTCATCAAGTTTACTGGGTTTTCCTTTTGGCAATGCTTAGCTTAAAGAAGTCTCAACAAAACATAACACTTGCATTGCAGAAATTAAATGGACATATTCATTAATGAATGTGGCAGAGTGTCCTGCACACATGATGCAGAATAAACCCAATCTGGCTAAATGCCATTCTGTCAGTCTTCTCCCAATCATCAGGGTCACTGACTTAAAACACTAAACTCTGCTTTTATCTTCACTGATGCTGCCAGACTCACTGAGTTTCTTCAGTGCTTTGGGTTTTTGTTTCAGATTTCCGGTATTCTCAGTTCTTTGTTTTTATTTTAGTATTCTCTAGAGTTTGAAAGCTTAAAATGATTGAAGATTTCAAGAGGATCAGTTGGGAATAGTTTCACCTAACTTCTTCAACAACAAAGTTGCTGGAAAAGCTCAGCAGGTTTGGCAGCATCTGTGAAGGGAAAAGACAGAGTTAATGTTTCGGGTCCGGTGACCCTTCCTCAGAACTGTTCTGATGAGAATACTTTGACTTCAAAATTCTACCATCTGAACATTTAAGAAATGATTCCTATACCTTTACTCTTATTTGACTACTTGAAAGTTTTATATAATCAACAGTTTAATGTAGCTAGCAGTGGCATTTTCTATTACAAGTTTGGTTAAGTTACTTTCATGCAATGTCAACGTGTAAAGCCTCAAACTTTTTTACTCAGTGCATTGAAGCAAATTTGACCATTTATTGCCTGAATTAATAGCTGCAATTAATTTGCCAGAAATAGCAAGCTTATGAGTGTAACATTAATATATTGTATTTTTAAGTTGGATACAGATTGAACTGATTGGAAAAATAATATCCAGCAGATGAGCTCCTGTCCCTATAAATTAATTTGCTCCTAGCCAAATTTCCTTGGGCAATACTCAACTTCATCCTGCAACATGCTTAAAGAGGCAGATGCTCTAAAATAAAAATTTAAGTGTCCCATTGTATACAGAACTTTTTAAAGACTTATGAACGAGTGACATGTGACAGCATATGTTATGCAAAATGAAAACCTATTTCATGTATTCTGTTTTTAATCTTTAATTTATTTTTAGTGAATTGCATGCTTTTAGTCGAAAAAAAACAGCAATAACACATAGTTTAATGCAAAAAGCTGGCTAATGAATAAGATTATGTAAAATGTACACCACAGAAACAAGTCATACAATGCTACCAGTCCATGACAGATTTGAGATGTCATGTGATAACACAGTGTGAAGCTGGAGGTACACGGCAGGCCAGGCAGCATCAGAGGAGCTTGATCCCTAAGGGCAGTGACCTGAAACGTCAGCTTTCCTGGTCCCCTGACGCTGCCTGCCCTGCTGTGTACCTCCAGCTCCACACTCCAGACTCCAGCAACGGCAGTTCTTGCTATCTTTGAAATGTCATGTACTTTTTTATATGGAACTGGGTAGCAATGAACAGATTCTAATTAAAAAGTCAAATCCAAATCATAGTTGCAGTTAAAACATGATCATTTCCAATAACATTGCGTGTGGGCAGTTAATATCAAGCAACATTTTCAGATGAAGTGAGTTTAGTGATATGGAAGTATTTGGACCGGATCATAGACACATATTAAAGTATTTGGTTCTATCCTTCATGATATCATTATAAATGCATCTATCTACTTTAATAGCAGAAATTGCATGCTGAATTTAATACCTGTCATGAGGAAAGTTTTGCATTCAATACTGCCAACAATTGAATTGGGTTTTTGGGTGTGCGATGGAGACACTACCACCTTCCTGTCTCTGCCCTGATTACTTCCAGGCCAGGAGATGTCATGTAGAACATCATCTCATGGCTGCTGGTTTTAAACCAGTGAAGGGTAGAACAGTAGCCATGTGCTGAGCCTGAGAAAGAAATGCCCCTGTTGTATTTGTGGTGAAGGGCCCTTGTTTCAGGTGCTGATATCAGGAGTTGGAAGCCCACTGTGAGAACCCTCTTTTTTTTCCAGAATCCCTACAGTGTGAAAACAGGCCCTTTGGCCCAACAAGTCCACACTGAACCTCAGAGCATCCCACCCAGATGCATTCCCCTATAACACACCTAATCTACACCTCCCTGAGGACTATGGGCACTTTAGCACGGCCAAGCAACCTAAACTGCACATGTTTGGATTATGGGACGAAACCAGAGCATTGGGAGGAAACCCATGCAGACATGGGGAGAATGTGCAAACTCCACACAGACAGTTGCCTGAGGGTGGAATTGAACCCAGGTCCCTGGTGCTGTGAGGCAGCAGTGTTAACCACTGTGCCACCCCTTTCTTTCATCCCCTTTTCCCCACCAACATAGCTGTGTCCTTCTTAAATAGAGAGCCTCTCCTACTGACCCCCATCTTGTCCTCATGCACCTGTGGCCTCGGATAAGTATATTATCCATAATGCTGAGAGTAATGAGGAGCTGTCGGTCTCTGATTAGCTAAGGAAGTGGGATTACTGCCCTGGGACTCTTGATTATGAGGTTGGTGGCTATTTAAGAGACTGATACTTATTTCTACAGGCCTTCCCCAATAGAGGTAAAGCAGAGCTTTTGCCAGGTCTTCACCTGGTTGGTAAAATCCCTTTCACTTGGAATAAATTTGCATATGCAAACCTATTGCAATTCCACCTTATCTTCAACGAAGGCACCGTGACAATGCCACTGGAGCAGGGTAAAGTGACAATGTGCCAATAGTCAAAACCAATTCCAAATGTGTCTACAGGGATTTATATTGTGAACATTTGATAGGAACTACATGCAGATGCAAGATTTTTAAGGAATTTTATAAAATTCCAGAATTACTTGCACTCTCAAATACAGGCAGTGTATTTTCTTAATGACAGTGAAATCCTACTATTATTCATTAAATTAGGCACATTCACATAATTGAACATGCATAACAGCAATTATTATATCTATACTCATTAAAACAGGAGCACACTGACATTTCAAACTGCTCTCAGAAATTTAGTATGATCAGATATTTGACGTATGCCTGATGGACGGAACTGTAATAGCAAATCAGTGGGGAAAAATTAGTTTGATAATTTCATTTTCTAGATTGTGTAAGTACATCTTTTTAAAATGAAAATTTAATTTGGTCTGGTATCTTTTTCTTTGCTAAATAGCACGATGTAGCTATCAGTGTAATTCAAACTGTGGGCTGCAGAGGCCGTTGTTGCTTTGCAGTTAAATCAGCAAATTTTATTTATAAAATGTTCATCTCATCCTATAAAATTCAAATAATAAACTAGCTGTTTAAGCCATGTAGAAAAATGCCCGGAGCCAATGTGTATTAATTTGTTTTCACTTATTTAACCTTTTTATTAACATTACTATCATTCCAGCTTGAATATTTTGGGGTTTTGTGGTATCAGATTTTAAAATCCGAAGGATACTAATCACATTAAATCCTGGATAACATTATGAATATTTACGTATGTGACAACTGTTTAAACTCCTTCACACCCCAATATCCTACATGCAAAGGTTTCCACTGGTAGTACTGTTAGTTTACAGGAAACTCACAGGCACTTACGTAGCAATACCTGAGAAACACTACACATGCGCACTGTAAGATGAATCATTTTATTGGGTACAAAAAATATTTGTCTCTGTCTTCCCTGCCCTTTGCCTATGTAAAGAAAAAGACCATAGTGCAGGTAGGTCATTGAGCTCTCAAGCTTATTACATTCAGAATCCACAGATGATTATTTTCTTATGAAATTCACTCAAATAGTGCTGATTGATCACCTTATTTAGAAAATGTTAATTGTCCTCTTTGAAATTGTGTTCTTAATTAATGATATAACCTTAACCTATTTTTAACATATTAATTCAGATACTTTTAAAAAATTGAAAATCAACTTTTTCAGAAGCTTTTGACTCATATCTAAACAACTGAATGGGAGAAGCAGCATTCTCTAATTGCTAATTTACTTTGTAATTGTTGCCCCTAGTAAATAGAGTTCTTTCATGCACTCTTTAAAACCTTCCAAAGCTTCAAAGAACTTTACCATACCTCAGCTAAGAATTAATTTCTTGAGTGATGAGGAACAATAACAGCAAACTATAAGACTAGCAACATAGGAATATAGGTCTTAGGGCCAGGTTTAGCCATTTGGCCCTTTCAGTCTACTTTGCCATTGAATAAGATCATGACCGATCTGGTTATGGTCTCAACTGAATTTTGCAAGTTGATTTTTTAATCCCTAACTTACTTGTCTGTCAAATATTTGTCCAACTCAGCCTTGAATAAATTCGATTACCCTTCCGCTACTGTGTCTGGGAAGAGAATTTGACAGAATAATGATTTTTGGTTGCGGGTCGGGAAGAAATCTCTTCATCTCCATCTTAAAAGCGAGATATCTTATTCTTAGACTATGTCAATGATATCGATGTGGGGGCCATAAAATAGAGAGCAGAATTAAGTCAAATCTTCAAGTCTGCTTCATCATTTGATCATGGCTGATATGTTGAGAATTCTCCCACCTTTACCAACCATATGTTCTTTAAGATAACCTTTACAAAGTCTAACTGATTCCTTTACTTTCTATTATAGAAGAATTTCTGGTGTTTCATTTTATTATACTCCATTGTGATAATGGGTTCCATTGGCAGGACCAGCGGTTATTGCTCATCTTTTGTTGCCCTTAAGAAGGTGGTGGTGAGATACCAACAGCACTCTGTGTGTGTGTGTGTGTGTGTGTGTGTGTGTGTGTGTGTGTGTGTGTGAGACAGAGAGAGAGAGAGAGAATATAAGTCTCCAAGGGAGCCGCATTCTTGAGAAGGAAGAAGTATTAATAGAAAGGGTGTTGAACAAAATCCCTTCACCACAAAAATTGACTTCACTTGCACAAGCTTTCCATGGAGGTAGCACAGGGTTTGAATTCCTCCATCTTCTGTTACAGTTTAATGAGGGCCTCTGGCATCCATGACTGATCTTCCCATGCCTCTTTTTGCAGGTTGAGCATATTAGATATGGCTGAGTGCAAAGGCATGTCTTTTGCATTCAGCTGAGCAGGTGGCTGATCTCAATCTGTCCTTTGAATGTTGGAAACGTGGGCATTTCATCCTCTGGAGTGTAGATGTGCCAGTGATATGCTCAAAACACTGTGTTCCAAAATCTAATCTAACTGGAGTCTAATCTATCCAGCTTCTGTGCCAGTGGAGGGTGCAGGTGAACATTGTATTATACATCCTCTGAAGATTCACAGGGATCATCCTCAGAGGTTGTGGTGCTGCTGGACAGTCCCTGTGCCTTCTTTCGTTTGTCTGTCCATTGTCAACTGCTTATATTAGTGAAAGAGAAGACAGAGAACTAGTTGATGGAGATGCATAAAATCTTATGTAGATGACGTGAGTTACTGGCTGAAAATTTGAGGAGGGCAGAAAACAAAGCTCCTCATTAGCATCTACTGTCATGGATCCTGGTCTTCACCCACCAGCAGGACTTCTTCATCTTCGTTAGTTGTGAGGATGGAAAAAATTGGTATCCCTCTGCCAGTCTTCATCCTATCCTTCTTATAGTGTGGCAGCTTGTCCTGAAATGAGAGAAAGAGAAGGGTTGAGCGTGATGTGAATGTGTGCATGAGCACTGAATAAGCATACATAGGTCCCAGGTGGTGAGCCCTCCTCAGCGAGTGAGTAGGAAGAGCTGAGCCCGCGAATCGTTTGACGACTATTAACACGTGACCCTTTCAGTGCACTTCAAGCAGCTGATGTGAGGTTGTTATGTCGATGTGACGTAACTGTACAGTGACAGAGTTAGACTGATTGATGACCCTATAAATGGAAGGCTGCAGTGGTGGCACTTATCCATGTTGAGTGGAGCACATTATTCACCCTCTTGCTGCATTAATAGTGGCTCCCCCTGTCTGCCAATGGTGCTGACTTCTTGTGTGTACTCACTACAAGGTACCTGGGTCTACTGGGCAGTCTTCTTTCACCCACCACCGAGGAGGAAGCCCACCTTTCTGGTTCAGAGGACCTGGAACAGAGGCCATAGCAATGCATTATTAAAGTGTGGAGTCATTTTTTCACAAACTGGTGCCCTCTCTTTGGTGGGGAGGCGACAGAGGACTAAAGACTTAACAAGGCTCCTGGCTTGCAGGATGTGAAGGGGTGTCAAGGGGGCCTTTGAATATAAATGGCAGAAACTTTGACCCTGTAAGGAGTTGGCAGGTGTGAAAATATCTTCCTGTCTGTCTCAAGCTCTTTACTGTTGAGATCTCTATTTATTCATTCATGACATGAGGGCATCACTGGATGGGCCAGCATTTATCATCCGTCCCTAGTTGCCCTTGAGTAGGTAGTGGTGAGCTGCCTTCTTGAAACACAAGAGTCCATGTGTTGTAGCTTGATCCACAATGCCATTAGTGAGGGAGTTTCAGGATTTTGACCCAGTGACTGGGAAGGAACAACGATATATTTCCAAGTCGGGACTGTGAGTGGCTTGGAAGGAAACTTGTAGGTGCTGGTGTTTCCATGTATCTGCTGGTGGTGGTTATCGGTTTGGAAGGTACTGTCTGAGGACCCTTGTGAATTTTAGCAGTGCCTCTATCAAATGTCACTGAGCATTGCTGGTGGAGTGAATGACTGTTTGTAGCTGTGAGCCAATCAAGCAGGCTGCTATGTCCTGGCTGGTGTCAAGCTTCTTAATTATCATTGGAGCTGCACCCATCCAGGCAAGAGGGGAGTATTCCATCACACTCCTGAATTATACCTTTACAGATAGTGGACAGGCTTTGGCGAGTCAGGAGGTGAGTTACCTGCTGCAGTATTTCTAGCCCCTGACCTGTCCTTATAGCCACTATACCTTTATGACTCATCAAGTTCAGTTTCAGTCAATGGTAACCCCCAGCATGTTGTTAATGTGGGATTCAGTGATAGCGATACCATTGAATGTCAAAGGGTGATGGCTCGATTCTCACTTGTTGGAGACGATCATTGCTTGGGCCTTGTGTGCTGCAAATGTCACTTGACATTTGTTAGCTTAAGCCTGGATATTATCCAAGTGTTGCTGCATTCAGACATGGACTGCTTTAATATCTGAGAAGTCACAAATGGTGCTGAACAATGTGCAGTCATCAGCAGACAGCCCTGCTTCTGACATTATGATGGAGGGAAGACCATTTATGAAGCAAGTAATCATATATGGTAAAAGTGATTACCTCTAAGATGCCCACTGTCACATTTTAACAGCAATTGGAAATTTCCAGCTTTGGAGTTGATATGATAAATTTTAATGCCCACAAGTCCCACTTATCTGGGCAAATGATATGCCTGACAGAAACTCTGATACCTGGGCAAAGGACTCTGGAGTAGCCCGCTTATTCTCTAGTCCATAGAAATAATTATGAAGGTATTGCCCCATATAAACATAGTAGTAGTCATTTATTTGTATAGCTGTGCAGTCAGACTGCCTAAAGTACCAGGCATCCTCTATGGGAATATGTGGTATCCTCTCATCCATGGCAAAGTTCTTACTGTTTCAAATGCCAGCTAAAGCATGACAGACAGTGTGGAAACAGGCCATTCAACCCATTGGGCCCACACTGACCCTCCTAAGAACATCTCACCCTCCCTCCCATCCTGGTAACCCTGCATTCGCCATGGCTAACAGGCCTAATCCGTACATCCCCGGACACTACAGGCAATTTAGCATGGCCAATTCACCTAATCTGCACATCTTTGGAGGAAATGAGAGCACCTGGAGGAAACCCCCACAAACACAGAGAGAATGCTCCGCCTGACAGTGGAATTGAACCCAGTTCCTGGTGCTGTGAGGCAACAGTGCTAACCACTGAGCCACCGTGCCATTATACCAGTGATGTGATCCCTAGGTACCAATCACTTTGGTTGTGATTGAATGCTACCACCAAACCAACTTCCTCTGCTGGTTTTTGCTAGTCTGTAGGCCTGGTAATGGCCTGTGGCATAGGATGAACTGCTAATTTTGTAAATCAAAGAGGCAGTTGTCCTAAATAACATGATGCAATCTACCACAGGTTACGTTAATTATTAGCAACAGAAGGAAGGGAAAACACATGCATCTCCAAGAGGAGGCTGGGTCAGACTCCAGTTGCTGTCTGCCTAAAGTTTCTCCAATTGCCCAAAACTCCCCAAACAGCTGGATGGCCCTCCTAGTGACTGTATATCAGAGTGGGCAGAGCTTCAACAAAGCTCAGATTAATCCTTTCTTATCCACTAAGTGATACAACAGACAATAAACTATGCTTGGGGTTTTACTGATACATGCCAGCAAAGGCAAGTCTGCATCGATGAGTGCAGATATAGAAATGCTGCCTTTGGGCTTTTGCACATGTATTTGCCCCACAAGTTAACTTCCTCATTGAACCATACAATGGTGTCACATCAGCCAAGGGAATTCCAAACCCTTTTATTTGGATGGTTCAAAGCAAATACCAAACAGTGCTACATCACACAGCCAGAGTAAAAAAAAAATCATAAATGATTGGCTAACTAGCAATCTTTCCATAGAGCAAAGGTTTTTTTAAAAAAAAACACCCTTCATAACAATGTACAAAATTAACCTCCTAAGGCTATTAGGTCATAAAACTAACAATGGGCTAAATTTGTTGAAATGGGACCCATGGAAAGAGCTTTTAATCTAAAAGAATTTGCATTTCAATTACACTCTAATTAACCATGTGTTCACCAACTTTATTATTGCATTGGTCAAATTTCACCCACAAAATTTTAGTTGAGAAAGTGAGGAACAATATCATTAAGTGTGCAATATCGGTCGCCCAATCTACTGACTTAATCTGCCAGTGGCATATTACCAGCTGAGCCACAGACAAGCGGCTTCAAATTATTTTTAATGCTGTTCGGTCCTTTTTACAAATTTTAGGTTTAGCTTTTCCATATTCATTTGTAAAATACTGCCAGTTACATTCCCTACTATGGAGTCTTCTTTTAGTCACTCATTGCTGGAAAACATACTGTAATTAAGCAGCAATGATATGAAAAAAAACTAGATGTATTTATACAATGGCTTTCGTTATTGGAGGCAAAAATGAGTCAAAGACTTTTTTCAGTTTGCACCACCAAGAGATGCAAAATTATCCCAAGAAGCCAGAGGTCATATTCTACCTTTATGAATCATTGCAGCCATGAATTATTGAGTCATGACAGAGAATGGATGGGGACTGTGGAAGACATGTGTACTGCATCCATATAGCCATTAAGAATGTACAATATAATCCCTTCAACTGACCTTGCCCTTAGTTCGGCACTTGATAATATTGTGAACAAGAGAGTTGAAAATATTTTGTTTATCCTTGCCATCCCACTAGCTGTCTAAAAATCCAGCTTAAACTTTAGCACGCAAAAAAAATCTCTCTTGTATAAAAGCTCTTGAATATTGTCAGATTCACAGCATATTAAACCTAGAGCTGGACTTGCCCTATTTGGTTTAACCATTTACCCAGCTGCAGCTATTAAGAAAACCATAAATCACTAGTTTCATCTTCAAGCTCAATTTTCATCACTGATTAATTGCTTTCTCCAGCAGTCAGCAGCAAACCAACAAATCTTCAGTGTGTTAAGCATCATGACTTAGTAAGTTATAATTAATTGAAGTAGACAAGTAGATTGAAGAAATTTCCTGTTACTGTCATTTATAACTTATCAGTCAAAGGCATGATTAAAAACTATGAAGTGACAGGGTTTTACCTCACTCCAATGTGGTTTCCACACAGAAGACCCTTTAAAAAAACACATGAAAAGCATCCACAGTGACTACTACTCCAGTTTAATGAATTAGGCAAACACCATTGATCGCAAAGAGCTGTAAAGACATGGCTCTGTGTAATTGAGAAGGATTAAGTTGAACCAATAGTTACAAATATTGGAACACTGCAAAATTCTGCAGATGCTTGAAATCTGAAATAAAAACAGAGGCCTGGATCTCCTCTCTTGAGTCAGACATTTTCCGGCTTTTTGCAACTGCCTTGTGCCCTAAATGACAGAATCCTCATTCTGGGTGGGGATGGTGGAATGGTAGAAGTGATAGATTCAGGCCCATTACCTGCAATCACAGACTGGAAGTGGGTCTACCCATTTTCCCAGGCAGACTGTTTAAAAATCTGTCGCAGTTCTCTGGGAACTTGCTCCTGTTGATTTCTTGAAAGTTAAGCCATCTTGCTTTCATTCCTCACACTCTCTAACACTTTACTCACTCCCAATGCTCCATTAAAGCTGAATTATGCCAATCTATGTCTCTCATGCGCTCTGAATTGTCCTTCATGTACTCAATGTCAACCTATGTCCCACAACCATCTCCATGGCCGTCGGTAGTCCCCATGCCAACTTAGGCCCCATTCAAGACCCACCCACACACATGCCCCATTATGGTCTCCATGCCAACCCTTATAGCCTTATAGCCCTTAGTGCAAACTTAGTGTCAATTCATGTGAACTTATGACCTCCCTCACCGACCTGAACAGCCCCTTGTAGCCACTTTAGCAGCCAGGTCATGACTTTCCTCCAATTCTCAAGGCACTTTACAGCCCCAATAATAATTAGTGTTGATTCATAACCCCTACCTAACTCTATGCCACTTTATAAACCCATTTGTGAACTTAGTGCCAAGTCATTCCAATTTATAGCCCTCCAACTACCATCCCATTCATCACAATGACAACACCACACTTCACGAGTATTTACAACCTTCTAAAGATTAATAATTTCCAAGCTATGTTTTTTCCAAAGTTGGGATTTCTGGATCTGGGTTGTAGCACCCAGTTTGGAAAGACCTTGGTATCTCAATTACTCTGAAAATACATACCAGAAAATTCTGGAAATAAAACAGCAGGTCTGGCAGTATCTGTGGAGACAGAAACAAATAACATTTCTGGTCTGTGACCTTTCATGGCCCTTAACTCTACCTCTTTGACTACTTTATCATGTTGGCCTAAGTAGGGACTCTGAATTGACCCTCAAAGCCACATCCTATCCAATGCCAGTATAACAGACAAAACCAGTCTTGTTTTATATTACAGATGATAAATATAATTTCATTTAATCCGGGTACTAGTGATATGAAAGCTGTCAATCTTAGGACTACTAGCAGGAAATACGGCCCAGTTACCTGAGAGAAAACATCAGTCTATTTTGGATCGCAATTCATCCGATAAGAAACAATCATATTTAAATGATACACATACATGAGTCAAAAGTGTTCACCTTGTCCATGCAAAAGCATAATTTGAAGACATCTCTAATACAAAATCTGCATCAGAGCAGGGATTTCCATGGCTGCAGCAAACGGGAAAGATTTTGTTATTGTAGAGAAAGGGTCAGAATCATGGATGGTGAGGAGAGAGAATGAGGCAGGCATCTTAACATAGACATAGAATCTTAGAATTATCAATCTTTTAATGCTTCATGGTTGAAGGTTATTTAGATTGACTGGCTTACATGAAAGCCGGTTTTTGGGGAATGGGCAGAGGGGAAGTTTGCACTACTCCAACATTCTGCATCTGTGAGTCCTAGTGTACAGGGTAAGTGTGATATTTTACTATCAACAGTTTACCATTGCATTGAGTAAATGTTCAAAGCACTGATCACTGAAGCTAATCAGTTTGCTTAATACAAGGTACCACATAGAAGGAGGTAATGCTATGTGAAGACATGAAGACATGACCTCAACCATGATCTTGGGTTCATGTCGTGCTATATGTTATCCCACCATGCTGTTCTGTGTTTTTAAAATCTTCCTTACCGTCATGTTTTCACATCATCACCTTGATAACTTGTTATGATCTCACCACCTTAACTAGATTGTACAGTTTTGGATTATTTGTTACTTTGATTAGAACCTTGGTATGCGACTCTTATACCTATCTTATACTTGGTTTGTCTTCAGTACCACTGTATTTTTAATTATTTGTAATTACCTCTCTGCATCATTTAATCAGATTATAGGTCGTCCCTTCACTTGCTATTCAGCTGTTGACACTTTACTCTCACCGTCTGACACTTTTGATCACCTGCAGAGACTTATTATTCAGCTTGTCGACACTCTACTTACACCATTTGTATGATCTTTTAATCTCTCTGCCTATAAATTCTGCGTCTGTGTGCCTGTCTTCACTTCACCTGACGAAGGAGCAGCACTCAGAAAGTTTGTGATTTCAAATAAACCTGTTGGACTATAACCTGGTGTCATGTAACTTCTGACTTTATCCTCCCCAGTCTGACACCAGCTCCTCCACTTCAGTGCTATATCTTATTTACCCAACATTCTTTTGCTTGCTGATCTACACTGGTTCTCAATCAAGCAACATCTTCTATTTTAAAATTGTTATTCTTGCTTTCAGGTCCCTTTGTGACCACACATCTTTCTAACTCTGTTATCTCTACCACTCTCAAAATCCTGTGGGATAGCTGTGTTCCTCCAGCCTCATTAGTCTTATTAATCTTGAGCATTTTAGTTTTTCCATCCTTGGTGAATGTCTATTAAATTGTCTGGGTGCTAAGCTTAAAAATTCCCCTTCTAAAACTCTATCTCACTTTCTTCCTTTAAGATGCTCCTAAAATCATATCTCTTTGATTAAAAATTTGCTCATCTGGTTTAATGCGGCCTTATGTGGCTCAGTATCTAACTTTGCTTCATGATGTTTTGATGAAGCACTTCAGATATGTAATTGCATTCAGCAGATTGCCTAAATACAAGTTTTGTTATAGCCAAATTTCCATTCTCTTTAGTGACTGCTACAGTATTGAATGTACCTCCCTGATGGTGATTGCAAACTGAAGTAACAGATTTATGAGGTAAAGCAGACACACGAAACACATTTTGGAAGTCTTTATGCACTGCCTACTTAAAGGTTTGATGCTTTAGAAGTATCCTTACTTTAAAACTGGGCATGAAGGACATTTACCCTGAAGCTCATCAAGTATAGTCTGGTGTGTTTGGAACCTCTGTTCTGAAATGCTATCATCACCCTTCCTTTTGGCCACTTAGTTATTATGTATCAACCAATTCATTCCCTTCCCTATCATCTCTGTGATGACTCTCTGAGCACACATTTCCAGGCTGGTGACAGAATGAATGACAATAGGAAATTGATGCCTGAGTCTGACATTGACTGGGGAGGGAGTGTTCTTCCTCTATCATCAGGCAGATCTGGAAATATTGTTTTCTGGATGGAAGACAGATGTTGCAATGATGGATCAGAAACCCAATATATTTATTGATATCTTCTACTTTTAATTCCAAAATCTGCATATTTTACAAAAAAAAAGGACTGCTACACAGGAAGAAAAAAGAATGTAAATTTAGTGACTGACAAAGACCCATCTGTTGCTCATTCAATGTTGCACCTGTAAGGTTTTAGGGAAACTTCAAACGTGAAGAGACATAACAAGGATAGATAATGAGAGGGATTGACTGTTCTTCCCCTCAGCTGAAAGCCACCTCTTGCAGACATCTGTTTTCCCCTTTAGGAATATACAAAACAAGGGTTAAAACTCATTACAGCACTAGCCTGCGTGCGTTTTTGGCTTGTGTTTGGAATAGTGTGTGTGAATGACACACATTTGAGAACAGTCATTTTAAACACTCCTAAACTGGAGGTTTAAAAAAAATGGAAAAAAAACACTTTTCTAATTCTGAATGCTGGAATTCAGTAACTGTTAAGAGGAATCAGATCTGCCCAACCTGCAAAACCAACAATCTCAAATTCAACTGCTGAACTGCTAATATTGATGTTAACTGCACCATCCAAAAGCAGCTGCAAAATGTCTTACCTGCTGGTCCTGGGCTCCTCATCAATTTCTGTGATTGCTCTACTGTAGTGGTCACGGTGAAGATTGTGTGAAGTTTCTGTGCCTGGATCCATCAGTAACAGTTCCACTGAGTTTGAGAGAACAATATTAGTTACAAAGCGGCTCCTCAGTTATGTAATTAGTCAGCAGTTGCTGAACACGTAAATTCCAATTAAAATTCATTATCCAAACATTGGGACATGGAAGCGTCTGACAAATGGGGTGATGAGATGCCTCCGCATGTATGTTTTACATTGTACACCTGTTACAGATGAATGCTGCACAAGTCATTGGCACACACAGTAGGGAGATTGCAAGTGCAGTAAGTAGAATAAGACCTTCCACCCGCATGCCTCTACGTTATCCAACAAAGGCAGCTTTGCATGAAAGATAGTGACGTGGATTATTTATCGGTTGAGGTGTGAGGTGAGCTACTCCTGTACCATGTGCAGCCAATGAGATTTTGAAATGTGTCTGTGAACAATGAAAGGTCGATGAAACGTCACAGCTCATCTGGCCATACTTCTGCTATACAGCCATTGCTACTGTTTTGATTCAGGTGACATAGCCAGTCACTGCTTGAGATTTACAACCAGAATTCTGCAATAACAGATGTCTTTAATCTGCAGTGTGTGAGAGTTCAATTAATACAATTGCATCTTGAAAGGTCTCACATAGTTGACAAGGACAGCATATTCCTTCAGATAGAATACCACACTTACAATGCGCACTCTGGGTGTGGCAGCTATTTTCATTTTGATTGCGCTTTTGATGAGGATGGAGGGTAACATGGGTAATGCTTCATGGAGTTAGTTGCAGGTTCAGCCTTTTGATCTAGGCAATCCGCAAGATGAAAGTTCCTTTCTGTATTGTATTGCCTATTAACCCCAATTTCCACCCAACCTTTTTATTTAACTGCTTATCTCCCTACATTACCCCCTGAGTCGCAACCTGCAGTTTAGTTCTGTCAACCATCAAAGCCCAGGTTCTTGTGATCTTCAATGGCTCCCCCTCCCACAGTAGCCCGTGGCCTCCCACGCTTTAGCAGCTTTAAGCTTGATGCGCTGAGCCACTTCCTTCACAATTATTGTTCCGTCTGCAGCCCAGCTTGCTGCCTCCATTACCACACAATAGACTTCCTTAACTTCTGGATCACAGCAGTGGCTGCTAATAACCACGTTTGAATTACAGTGAATAGAATCAATAGGATTTGGTCCACGCAAATTCAGCTTAGAGCTACAACCCAAATGGATGTCTGACCAGATGCCTGATTGATTGTTGTCTTGCTTCCTGATTGACTTATTGCCAAACCCCAAACTGTTGCACTGGACCTACAGAGCTGACCATTACCCATTCTCCAGGCTGTAATGATGTAGAACACTTAATTGTGAAAGCCGGCAGTGGCCAGCTGATGATTTCCAAGCCAGTTGATTGAGATCAGTTGATATCTTTGACTTACTGTGCTGACACACCCTAATTTACAGTTCACCTTTAGCTGATGGAGGACTTTCAGACATGGCCATTGGTAGAAGCACCTTCAATGTGTTTGCCAGAAAAGCTGGTGGCACATGATGTAGGTGTAATATTGATGTAACATTGTCGTAAAACGACAAGCTAACTTCCTTGATCATTGCGGGCAAACATGATAACTGTCTAGCTTTGTGTCAAAAGCCAAGGAATGATGCATCAATATCTACAAAGGTGAGGCAAGGCAGAGCTGATGTGAGCATCCAAGCAAGCATAAATTGAGCGTGTGCTAAGAAAGTAAGTGAAGAGGTCCAAGTTACATTCTGTTTCAGTACTTGAGGTGGGTGCCTGTCTTTCTAGGCAAGGTACATTGCAATGTATGGTGTCAATGAACTCCAAAGTACAGTATTGCAGTGCTGAACTGTGTTATAAGATAGCCTGAGAAATGAGACTGGAACTAGTCCAATGCCAACCCGTGTGAAGGAGGACGCAGATGTTTGCTGCCCATGAAGCATATCCTGAGATGTTGGGGAATGCTGGCCGAGATGAATGCTGACCAGGTAACTGCTCTGATTTTCATATGCAGAATTGATGCTGCCTAGTTTTTCTCCCTGACCTTGGAAAATAGCCACTTGTATAGAAGTAAGGTAATATGAGCTAATAACGCGTTGCTAAGTCATTCATAGCAGTTCCTTGCTATTCATTCACAAGAGTCTTATCTAACTACTAAAACCTTAAGCTCAATAATCGAGCACTTTTCCCTCTGTAGTTCGATGTTGAGTTTCTCATTCAAGTCATATTTTCAACCATTTTGCCATTATCCACATCATTAAGTATCTGGGAAATTTTAATCCTACGGCTGAGAAAAGGAATAGCATATAAAATTGGTTTAAAATAAAAGGTAATTTGCAGGGATGGAATGAAAGAGCTGTTACAATGTCCAGTAGGAATGGAAGTCTGCTATCCTCACCTTGTCAGACCTAAATGTAACTCCAGGTCCACAGCAATGTGGTTGACTCTCAACTGCCTTCTAAAATGGCCTGGTAAGCCATTCAGTTGTACCAAAAGCCAAGTCTCAACAAAGAAATGAAACTGATGGACCATCTGGCATCAACCACGGCACCAGAAAAGACAATGGCAGAAATAGCCCAGTCGAGGTAGCAGCACTGGAATACAGCCAGGGAGGAGGTGCCTTGCAAGTGCCCAATATTGACTCCAGGCTCTGTGAAGTCTCATGGCTTCAGGTGAAACATGGGTATGGAAATAACCTGCTGATTACCATGTATTGTCCTCCCTTGGCTGATGAATCATTACTCCTGGTATGGAATGACATTTGGAAGAAGCTCTGAGGTTGCAGAATGTATACTTCAGTGTCCACAACTAAGAGTGACTTGGCAGCAGCACCACTGATTGAGTTGTAAAGGACACAGCTGCTAGACTGGGTCTGCAGCAGATGGTGAAGGAACCAACAAGAGGGAAAAACATATTTGAACTCATTGTCACCAATCTGCCGGCTGCAAATGCATCTGTCCAAGACAATACCAGTAAGAGTGATCATCGCACAATCCTGTGGACACGAAATCCTGCCTTCAGATTGGTAATACCTTATTTATTGTGTTGTGAAGCACTTACATTGTGTTGTGCAGTGATAAATTGGACAGATTTTGAACAACTCTAGCGACTCCGGTCTGGGCATCTGTGAGGTGTTGTTGACCAGCAGCAGCAGTAGAATTGTACTCCAGCCCAATTTGCAACCTTGTGGTCTGGCATGGACCTCACTCTACCAATACCATTAAGCAGGCGATCAACCCTGGTTCGATGAAGAGTGCAGGAGGGGTACCAGTCATACATAAAAATGAAGTCTGAACCTGGTGAAGCTACGAAGCACAACTACTTGTGTGCCAAATAGCATAAGCAGCAACTGATCGATGGAGCGAAGTGATCCCACAACCAATAGATTAGATCTAAGCTCTGCATTTTGCCATAACCAGTTGTGAATGGTGGTGGACAATTAAACAAATCACTGGAGGAGGGCACTTCGCAAATATCCCAATCTTCAATGACAGAAGACCCCAGCACATCAGTGAAAAAGATAAGGCTGAAGCATTCACCACAAACTTCAGCCAGAAATGTTGAGTGGATGATCTATCTCGTCTTCCTCCAGAGATCCCCAACATGTTAGATGCCAGTCTTCAGCTAATTCAATTCAGTCCATGTAATATCAATAACTGGTTGGAGATTTTGGATACTGCAAAGGTTAAGCATTCCAAAAAACATTCTGACTATAATACTGAATAACTGTGCTCCAAAACTTGTTGCCCCTGTAGCCAAGTTTTTCCAGTATAGCTACAAATTTGATATCTACCTGACAATATGGAAAATTATCTAGGTATGTCCATAAAAAGTGGGGCCATTCTGACCTAGCCAATCAGTCTACTCTTGATCATCATTAAAGTAATAGAAGGTATCATCAACAGTGCTATCAAGCAGCACTTACTCAGTAGTAATCTGCTCACTGGCGCCTAGTTTGGCTTCTGCCAGGGTCACTCAGCTCCTGATCTCATTACAGCCTTGATCCAAACATGGACAAAAGAGTTGAATTCCAGATGTGGATTGAGAGCAACAGCTGTTGATATCAAGTCTGCATTCGACTGAGTGTGACATCAAGGAGCCCTAGCAAAACTGGGATCAATGGGCATCGGGGGCAACTCTCCACAGGATGTAGTCATAACTGGCACACAGGTTGTGTTTGGAGGTCAGTCATCTCTGGGGCATCTTTGCAGGAATTCCTTAGGATAGAGTGCTAGGCCCAACCACCTTCAACTATTTCATCAACTGCCTTCCCTCCATGAAAACTTCAGAAGTGGGGATGTTCCCCAATGTTTGTACAATGTTCAGCACAATCAGCAACTCTTCAAATGTTGAAGCAGTCCAGGCTTGGGCTGAAAAGCAGCAAGTAACATTCATTCCACACAAATACCAGGCAATGACCATCATCAATAAGAGACAATCTAACCACCATCTCTTGATATTCAGTGCCGCCGCTATCCTTCTTTAATAGCACAGTGGTTGTACCTACACCAAGTGGATTGCAGTGGTTCAAGACAGTAGCTTACCACTACCTTCTCAAGCACATTGAGGGATGGGTAATAAAAGCAACACCCACATCCCAGAAGTGAATAAAAGAAATAAGCCTTAGAGAATTGAAGGAGAAGTAATAATATATTAGAGTTAAAGGGACAAGTAAAGTATAACTTTCAAGGGTGTCAATTGTTTTCTTTTCACTGTTTGCTAGACCTAAAATTAATTATATTTTTAGCCCCATCCACAAAAGTATGAATTAATTTCTATTTCTAATCCGAATCTAATGATTTCTTATGGGTTCATATGCTATTCTTAATAGTGATTGAATACTGGACAGTTAACTGAAGAAAAACCGAAAGAACTGTGGATGCTGTAAATCAGGAACAAAAACAGAAGTTGCTGGAAAAGCTCAGCAGGTCTGAGAGCATCTGTGAAGGAAATAAACAGAGTTAATGTTTCGAGTTCTAAGGAAGGGTCACCGGACCCGAAATGTTAACTCTGTTTTTTCCTTCACAGATGCTGTCAGACCTGCTGAGCTTTTCCAGCAACTTTGTTTTTGTTCCTGTAGTTAACTGAAGAGTCTATCAAAGTTAAACACAGCTCTATTTTCATTCTACATGCACACACAAACAATTCCAAATGTCCTCAGAAATGTGAAGGAATGGGTACCTACGCAATTGTCCTCTGTCTAACTTAGTCATTGCTGTAACCCTGCTACTGCTTTAGCTGTCAGTTAGCTCAACTCAAATTAGTAATCAAATATAGAGATCTATCTGAACTGTGTAGTCATAGCATCATATGCCACAGAAACAGGCCCTTTGGTTCACCACTTCTATGCTGACCAACAAACACCAACTACACTAATCTCGTTAAACTGCACTTGGCCTGTAGCCTACTATGCCCTTTTATTTTAAGTACTCATCCAGAAGCTTCTCAAATGTTGTGTAACTATCTGCCTCCATCAACCACTCAGGCAGCACATTCTATATTTCTAAAAACCTCTGAGTGAAAAAAAAATTCTTTCTCATGTATTTCCTGTAAACCACTTGCTCTTCCCCTTAAAGTTATGCTGTCTGGTCTTAGACACGTCTGCCACTGGGAAGAGGTTCTCACGATCTATTCTGCCCATATCTCTCATAGTTTTGGATACCTCAATCAGATCTCCCCTCCTCCTCATTAATCTTAACAGGTTCTGGAACCTCACCACCCCAAATTAAATCCCCAGTTACAATGTCTTTTTTCTCTGTGAATACAGATGAGAAGTATTCATTTAGGACCTCACCGTATCCACTGGAACCCCACACAGATTGCCTGTTTACTCGCTTTTAGGTCCAAAACATTTGTTGGTAATCCCTAATGTACTTGTAGAAAGCCTTTGGGGTTTTCCTTAATCACATCTGCCAAAGATATTTTGTGACCTCTTGTTAGCCCTCTAATGTTTTTTAAGCAACATCCTACAGTCATTATAATTTTGAAAGGCCTTCCCCCTGTTTGTAATATACTGTACCTGATATACGCTTCCTTCTTTTTCTTTACAAAACTCTTGATAACCATTGACAGTCTGGGCCCCTTGTTCTTCACTCTCAGAGGAAGAGGATGGCCTCAAAATCTCACTATTATTACGACTTTTGCCCTCTGGAAAACTCACAAGAACTAGTCAAATCCTACCATTTGATTTTTGGACCTGGTTGATGTACTCATTTTACGCCAAGAAAGCTGTGAAAATCATTTCAATAATAATCAATACTCCTTTTAGTTATCAGATGAGATTAATATGATAAAATGTTATTCTTAAACAGAATATGTTTCATGTGTATAATTGATTTAATTGGGCAATTACAAACAAACTAATCATCAATTATAAAATGGTTTGAACTTCTTTTACTTCTATTTATTCCTTTCAGAATTGTAACAGGAACATTGTGATTATCATATCCCTCCAATATTCCATTTTTCTTTAATATTGTTTCAGCAGCTACATGAGCGAAATACAACAGCAAATGGAAGTGAGAGAGATAAATTATTGTTATTTTGGTGTGGGAAGAACAGCTTGTTCACAATTTGGCATGTATTTCAAACATTACGGTTGGCAACAGAATCTAACATACAATCTGGCAGAAGATATAGCTATTTCCACCCCCCCCGCTTAAGGTAACATGGCTTGGCTAATACCGTTCCTGCATATTATTTGGTGGAATGTTATTTTTTTACTGGAATACACTACGTGGAGTGCAATGAGCTGATCTTTGACACAGATGAAATGCACTGATGCTACTTTATATTCACTAAAAACATAAGAACGTCCATGTTTCATATTCAGCTCTGTATCGCTCCAAGTGCATTTCCCTTGTTCCCCATTAAATACAGGAGGCTACAAACACTAAGCAAATGCACAGACTCACAGAAAGTGGACAACAGCCTTGGAGCTTGGGTAGCACACAGCTTCTTACAATTATGACAATACGGAGTTAGATAACAAAGGCACATCCATTTGCTTCGAGGGATCCATCAGCATAAAAATTCAATACTTTTCTGATTGCCAATGACTGATGCCATAATAATTCATTAAGGCAATCTCTGCCTTGGAACTGTTTTCTTGGGTTTGGCTGCAGGAAACTGCACAGTTATATCTTGTCTTCCTCAGGAACTTATACTCTCTGACCTGTGTGACAGTATCTAAATCTAAAGTACAATTTATTTGTCCCTTGTGAACAGTGCAGAGGTAATAGTTTCTCACAGCTTAAGACAATGGCCTGTGTCTCACACAAATGATGCTTTCTGAAAACAGCTGCCCAATACCCTGCTGGATGATTTGATGAGACTGAAAATGATTGGGAATTGATTAGTTTTCATTCGCATTTTCATCTTTCTACATCCCAAATTCAGATGTAATGAGGACAAAATGAGCCACTGTGCTCTTAATCATCTGAATGTTGTAAGGTGGGGCAAAAATTCCCATCAATTTATGAACATACCCTGGACTAAAACCCTCTGAAGACAGAGGTTTGTGGAAATTACATTTGTTTGAAATTCACTGAACTTATGGACTCAAGAAACCTTGGGGTGCAACTGAATCAGGAAAAGGCTGGTTGGCACAGACAGAGTAATATGCAAACACAAGGGCAGATGTCTGGAACAGGGGTTAGCTTGCAGAAACTAAAGGAAGACCCCCATTCATGCCCCAGCTTAAAGCAATGGAAGCCAGACTGTAGGAAACAAACACTTCAGACATTTTGGAGCCTATAGAGGTACAAAGCCATTCAATTTCCAACCAATGCTTAAGCACAGAAATACCGAACATTTCACACCATTGGGCTACATGTAAACCTGTTTCACGTTTAGATGTAAGAATGTTCATACTACTATTCAAAACTTAACAGATTACCATCCAAGAAAAATACTAGATATTCTAAACTAATCGAAAAGCCTCCTCCAGTCATCGGGAAAATTATTCAGCCCCAAGAAGAGGAAAAATAGCTCAGCAGCCGAAACCAGATTTGGCAGGAGATAAGGGGGCTGCAGATGGGTACAACTGGACACCCCAAGCCCAGTGCTGTGCACTGCAATAGCGGCAACCAATTTGAACCAGTTGTGTGCTCTGAGTTGGTCTCGTGAGGGGAGTTTGAGAATCTGAGCAAGAAGCAGGCCCTGCTCGCAAAGCTTGAGCCAAAGCTGTAAGGAAGGGAAAGGGGATCGATCAGACTTACTGACCCAGAGGAAAGTCCCTGCAGGCACCTTCAAGTCAAGGACTCTGCGAACCTTCCACACCGGGAGCAGCCCTCACAACCACTGCACACCGTCAACTAACCATGAACCTCCACTCGACGTCTGGAGGTGGCCGAAAGTATGCAGAGACACGAGACACCAACCGGGGCAAAGCCAGCAACATCCATCATCATCCAAGACAACAACCTGCTCTCAAGCACCACCAAGAAAGGAAAGAAAACCCAAGGTACTCACCAGCCAGGTCCAACGTGTGTAATCACATCAGTAAACACCACTAGACTGACTGTTATCAGCACTTGCGGCCCTTCGCAGAGTCCCAGCTACGGCAAGACACTATGGACAAGAGCCTGTCAACTGTGTTTTACTTCAGCCTAAGGTCATTGACACCATCTAACCCAGCTTGGCTAGTCCTAGATAAGGGAAGGTGAGGTTCTGGGCTGGGGTACTCCACGGAAGGGAAGCGGGATAGGAATTCGGGTTAGCGGGTAAGCTCACTGTCCATCTCTCTCTCTCTCTCTCTTTATTTTCCCTGTTAGCATAGGTAACAGCCACCCACTGTATCTATTTACCCACTGTATCAAGTCTTGGCTGTAAGGCTTAACTGGAGGTCAAGTTAACTGACAGGTCTCAATCAGCGATAGGTGGGTTTTGATATTCACTTTCTTGTTTTCTGTAAATGCATTCAATCTGCTTGTTTCTCAATAAAATCAGAGTTTTCTTTGCCTTTGAAGTGTTTGCCTCCTGTGTTTTCCCAATATTTCACTTCATAAGTGTCAGAACTAGGGAGCTGGTGAACAATAAACCAGGCGGCGCTCCCTACAATGTTGTTACCCGTCTTAGGCTGTGTTTTATGGCCTTCCACTGGATCTGCTTTCACTGGGGCAGCAGGTGAAATATGATGGCTGACAATTCCATCACCTCGGTTCACTATCCACAGGCAGTTCCTCATAAGTGAAAAAGTGTAAGACCAGTTATCTAATTTCTTCTTTTTTGCTTGGAATTTAATCCACAAATTTTGAGAGAGTCATTTTTTTCCCACTCAGATTATTTCTAAAAAGACTGTTTGTCTCATATGTCCGCCCATCCTATTTGCAAATATGTGTTTAGACTTAAAGTGGTGTTTATATTAGTAATTCATAATCTGTTTTTGTTTCATGACAAATACATTTTTTTTGTTTTCTTGTTCATTGATGAAACCTGTGATTGTAGTCACGGTGAAGTATTGATTACTCTAGAGATTAAATTAGTCATATTTCATGCTGGTGATGACTCATGCAATAGTGGGATTTAATTTCGAATGCACTACTCTGACTAGGGATGTGGCACCAACGTCTTTTGTTTTTAATTGGCTCATAGGATGTGGACATTACTTGCTGGGCTAGCATTGATTGCCCACCTCTAGTTGATCTTGAGATGGTAGTGGTGAGTTATCTCCTTGAATTATTGCAGCACATTTGGTGGCGATATGTCTGCAATAACATTAGTTGGGGGTGGAGTTCTGGGCTTTGACCCAGCGATACTGAAGAAATGGTGATATATTTCCAAGTCAGGATGGTAAGCAGCTTGGAAGGGAACTTGTAGGCAGTAGTGTTCCCACGTATCTGCTGCCCTTGTCCGGCAGTGGTTATGTGTTTGAAAAGTGCTATCTGAGGAATTCTGGTGAATTTTTGCTGTGCACAGTGTAAGTAGTACCCACTGCTGCTACTGAGCATCAGTGCTGGGGGAATTGAATATTTGTGCACAAGATCCAAACTAGCAGGCTGCTTTGTCCTGGACAGTGTCAAGCTTCTGGAGTGTTTTTAGAGCTGCACTTATCTAGATAAGTGGGGAACATTCCATTCCATTCCAGACTTGTGCCTTGTGGGTGATGGACAAGCTTTAGGGAGTCGGGAGATGAGTTACTCGTTGCAGTGTTCTGATCTGCTCTTATAGCCACAGTGCTTCTGATTAGTCCAGTGCAGTTCATTGCCAATGGTTACCCTCAGGGTTATACCAATGAATATCAAGGTGCAATAGTTTGATTCTCTCTTGTTGGAGATGGTCATGTGTGGTGGAAATTTTATGTGCTATTTGTTAATCCAAGCCTGGATATTGTCCAGGTTTCGTTGCACGTAGGAATGGACTGCTTCAGTACCTCAAGAGTCAAAATGGTGCTGAACAATATTCAATCATCAGCGAACGTCCTCAATCTGACCTTACGATGAAGGGAAGGACATTGATGAGGCAACTGAAGATGGTTGAGCCTAGAACACTACCGTGAGGAACTCCTGCAGAGATGTCCTAGAGCTGAGATGACTGATCCCCAACAACCACAACCATCTTCCTATGTGCCAGGTATGACTTCAGCCAGTGGAAAGATTTCCCCCTGATTTCCATTGACTCCAATTTTGCTAGAGTTACACATTCAATCAAATGCAGTCTTGATATCAAGGGTAGTCATCCTCACCTCGCCACTGGAATTCAGCTCTTTTGTCCACTTTTGAACAAAGGCTGTAATGAGGTCACCTTTCTTGATATCAAATGGTCAAAGACTGGCATCTGTAGTGCTGGAGATCTTAGGAGGAGGCCAAAATGAATCACCCACTCAACACTTCTGATAGAAGATTGCTCCAAGTACAAAGCCTTGTGTTTTGTCCTGATGTGCATTTCTTCCTCATCATTGAGAATTGGGATATTTGTGGAATTTCCTCTGACTGCTCATTATTTAATTGTCCATCTACATTCCTAATTGGATGTGGCACCACCGCAGAGCTTAGATCTGATGTGGTGGTTATGGGAACACTTAGCCTTATTACTTCATGTTGTTTCTGCTCTTTGGCAAGTAAGTAGTCCTGTCTTAAATCTTCACCAAATTGGCACCTTATTTTTGTCTTGTCCACTCTTGACATGCTGTCCTGCACTCTTCATTGAACTGGTGTTGGCACCCTTCGATGTTGTCAATGGCAATAGAGGATTATACCATGCCGTAAGGTGACAGATCATTCTTGAATATAGTTATACTGCTGTTGATGACTAATAGTACTTATGGATGCCCAATTTTTTAAATGTGGCATGTGTTTAAAATCAATTCTATCTAGTTCAAAGGTACTGTCACACATGCAATAGATGATTGAAAGTAAACTTTGGGTCAGTGAGAATGGAAATATACAGGGATCTAATTGGAGGCAGGATAGAATAAAACATAAAGTAGGTAAATATAAAAGTCAATGTTCTTTAAAGTCTAACATGGACACACATAGAGATGTCCGAGAATGGAAGTGGAAAGCCAGGATTTGAACATATCAATCATAGCATGTTGAAAAAATGCTGAAAGCTTGACACATGTCATAACATTCTCCAAATCACATGAAAATGAGAATCACTACAACGTAGCTTTCAAAGTATTGGAAGAGAACGTTAGGAAGAGGACCTGAATAGTACTGGGAGGGGGAATGTTTCACACATCCTACAAAAAACAGGAATGGCTGGAACCCATATGAATTCCCATAGCAATACCATGTGCCTGAAGTAAATGAATACAGTTAAAGAGAAGTTATTCAAGGTGAGAGCAATTTTAGCATTGGGTATATGAGTTACCAACCCTCAAGGACCTAACTGAAGATCAATATCCAGGACACTGCAGTGTAAAATATAGAAATGAATAAACATGGCTACTTAGCCAACTGTTAAGCACTGAGTAATGAGTCCTATTGCTTTCTAACTGTTGTAGGAAGTCAGTGCATCTTGAGGATGGATGAGTTGGCTGAATAATGCCTGGAGTGTAGGGGCAGGTCATGTGATAAAATCTGCAGGAGTACATTTAATCACAGTTAGTAAACCTGGTGGTGAGATGGCAGGTAGTCAGAGGTGTGATTAATTAGGAACCATTTGAAGAAGATGCATTGCACTTATTGCCCACCCTGGTGAAGGATAGTGCTCTGCAGGACTTGTACATCCACAGCAAAATGGAAACAGTCAGGGCCAGGAGCATGGGACAATTTCACTAAATCTGACTGACTTGTAATCTAGTGCCTTTTAAAAAGTGTCAGTTAGGTGTGACAACGTATCATGTTTATTTTCTTTGCATAAATAGGGTAACTTTAGACATCCGGAAATGATAGTGGGCAGAATTATATTGTTCTCTTCTGGTAGGTTTGCAGACTAGACAGAGTTCATAAAATTCCCTGGTGCCCTTTCCATCATGTCCTAACTGCCCTGACTTGTCTGGGGGTGCATCAAGCCAAGGGAAACACCCCACCTTCACCTTGATCGAAGCCCTTGTGTGGTCACTTCCCACCACAGACCAAATTTTGAATTGGGTGGAAGAAGTTCGGGGTGGGGGGTGGGCGAGGGAAGCTAGCAGCCCACTGTATTCAGGCCATGGGTGAGAAGAGACTGTTGCTTCCCTCAAGGTCTGCAATGGAATTCCTCAAACCTTTCCCATTTTCATGGGTGCTCTATCACTCCTTGGCTTCTCTATCAAGACCTTTCAAGATTGTCTAGCAGCTCTCCAAGTTGGGCTATCCCATCTACAGCCATTTATTTCTTCAAGTGGTGGAATGGGAAGCCTTCAAAAACTCTTTTTCTGTGCCACAGTGGCAGCAAATGTATTAATTGGTTCACCTGTACCTCAAATTGGTATTAAAATGAAAATTCAAATTAATTTTTAAAAAATCTGCATTTACCTGTGTATGAAGTTGAATCCACAATTATAAAAAGAAAGCAAACCAAATAAGTCCCTCCAACCTGCTCAGTTTATCTTTAATGCAAATGGATTATATTTTTTAAAGCAATGGGTGAACCTTAATGTAGAGCAAACAGAAATTCATTATCAGTTGAAGCAGAGGATTAAGTTGGCTTTTTATCCCCCAACACTAGTCAATTTAGTGAAGCAACTTCACATTAATGGACAGTTAAGGATTCTATTTTCTGTCGGATATTGTCGAAGTGTTTCCAACAGATAAATTCTTGAAGTGCATCAGCATTGTGATAAAATTGAAAGGAGTTTGGGTTCTTTTATACAGCTCGCAAGCTCAAAGTTGAATTTGTTACTTCCTTTTTTCTTTTCCTTTCTGTGAGCTCAAATTGAAATATGTGATTGCTAATTCACTTTCTGAGTGAAGGAAATGTGGAATAAGTCCTCCTTAAAAGGAAAATAAAAGCCTAGGAGTATAAATATAAATGTTACAATTGGTTATGCCTGACTGATAACTGTAAATCGTACATAATTAATTCGGGGAAAAAAAGCAGAAACCTCACATCAGATTCAAGTTCATTTTGACACCTCATTCTAAATTTGGCTGTCAGATTCCCACTTGCATTTGTAATTAATCATATTAAAATAATGATCATGTTATTCGGGTGTCTGAACAGATTCCTGGTGTTTAGGTTACTGTAGTGCTCAGTTCTGTACTTTTTGTATGAATACCAAGAGCAGTTCATGGAAGTTAGTTCACTATCCATATGGATAGATTTGGCATTAATTTCTAAACATTTCTCTCCTGATTTTCTGTTACACTTAATTGGTGAGTTAGCCAATTTTTTGCCATCACTTTTTCTACATGCATTATGTATTTCCCACGAATCCCACTTCCCTCATGTTGCTCCAAGGAACAAGCATTCAAGGTATACAAGGTATCACATTAGACTGAACAGCCAACTGAAATTTACACACATAGGGGCATCTTAGTAGCACTAGTCATGCAAAATTGTCACCATAAGGACCAAGTGGAAGGTTCCCTCAACTGGAGATTCTATGGATGTGTAAGTTATCTTACGAGAAAATGTTGGACAGATTGGGCCTGTTGGAGGTTAGAATGAGATGTGATCTGATTAAAATAGAGATGATCCTGAGGGGTCTTATTGGATGGATGCTGAACGGCTTGGGAGGACAATAGGACCAGAGTACTCAGTTTAAAATTAAGGGATTATCCATTTTAGACAGAGATGAGGAGAAATATTTTTACTGAGGGTGGCATGGTGGCTCAGTGCAGCACCAACACCCTGAGTTTGATTCCACCCTTGGGAGACAGTCTGTGGCAACACCCACACAGACATTCTCCCTTTGTTTGTGTGGGTTTCTTTCAGGTTCTCCAGTTTCTTCCCATCGCCCAAAGATGTACAGGTAAAGTGGATTGGCCATGCTAAATTACGCATAGTGTCCAGGGACTTGCAAGCTAGGTGTATTAGCCATGGGAAATGCTAGGTTACAGGGATAGGGTAGTGAGGTGTGTCTGTGTGGGGATGCTCTACAGAGGGACAGTGTGGACTTGCAGCGCTGAATGGCCTGCTTCTTCATGGTAGGGATTCTATGATTCAATGGTAGAGAGTCTTTGGAATGCTCCTACCCAGATAGCAATGGTGTCAGGCTTATTGAATGAATATGTTTAAGACAGAGGCAGGTAGATTCTTGACTAATAAAAAAGTCAAAGTTTATTGGGGTAGGTCAGAATGTAGAGTTGTGACCATAATCTGATCAGCCGTGACCTTATTGAATAGTGGAGAAAGTCTGAGGGCCGAATGACCTACTCCTGCTTCTGTTTCACGAGGTTGTAAGTGATTTTTCTGATGCCCAGGTGAAAAGGCATTGTGAACCCACTAACCTAATAGATCAGTCACAGTAATTCACTTCACCAACCTCCTTCCAAGATGGCTGCAATGCTATTTATTGGGAAAATGGGATCATCCTCTGTCTTGCTGTTAATTCTGTGCAACCTTCACTTTGCTACTCACTACGTAGCACTCAAAACTTTATGCCACTCTATTTCTTCCTTGCAGACTTGCTTTCCCTCCTCCATATTTATCTGTTATCCACTGAACTTAGCTGAATATTTTGTTACAAAACCTTAAAGACTAAAATACACATTAAGAATATCAGAAGCCTTTATAAAGACTACCTACCTGTTTAAATAACCTTTAAATCCCTTTAAATGTATCACTCACTTCTTGGAAATGTGCTTTTACTACATGATGAATAAGTCTGTTGTGACCGTTCTTATCATTAATAACAACTGGCTGTCCAATTGAAAAATCTGTAGTATTTCTTAAAGTTAGAAAGATTGATGTTGAAATTTGTGATACAATATATAGGATTTGGTTTTGCAATTGGTTAAGTACATCAATATTAAAATTCAAATTTCACTTCCAACTAAAATTGTTACTTGGATTTTCCCTAACTTGGAAATTACAGACAGCCAAATTTTTTGCAGTGTAGAAAGTACAATTGGTGCTGTCCCTTCCTCATTTCTCAAATGTGTACCCTTTTTAGCAACAGAGGAGCAGAATTAATAATAATCATTGAAGTGCCTAGAAATTGCCTGCTTCTTCCTAGCAACTGAAATAAACATCATGGTGAAACATCTTGGCCTATTATCTAGATGTAATCCCAGGCCAGCTTGAAACTCAATGTTGAAGCTCAACAATGTAGTATGCGTCAAATGTTTGGCTGTTTCCATCACTGGGAAAGATCTGGAAATAAATCCCGGAGGGAGTACAGTGACTATGGTTTGGAAAGAGCGCTCCTGGTTCATCTGGCTTCACTGGAAGTGTTAGGGCTGCCCATGGTTGAATCAGCATAAAATAACTGATAATGGTTCTCATTTGATATAAAATGGCTGTGGGAGATTTTTTAGTTGAACCAGCAGCTTGCAAAGTCTGCTGCAAGTTGTTGTTTTTGAGCTTGCAAAGTCTGCTGTTTCAAGTCAAACTATGAGTCAATGAAGGATTAAGCTAACCAGATAAAGAAAACATACAAAGGGTCTTGTGAAATACACACAGTTGGTTCTTTCACACAGAAGAAGATGTAAATGCTTGTGTAGAGAGCCATGATGAAGATACCTACGGTATCATAATGTGTAATGTAGTAAAAGTATTGCCTTGTATTTAGTTCTACAGCAAAGTAATATAACAAAATGTAGCTACCTATCAAATGTTGAAACGGAGTTTTAAACATTCAGCCTTTATGGGATTTAAAGGTATTCCTACTGAAGTTCATTCTAGGGTGGATTGAAGAGTCTCCCCTCTTGTCAGCAAAGGAGCGTTGTCTGGAATGTGATTGAAGAAGATCTACTGTGAAGACCCAAGGATAATTGGTAAAGGGGAGTGGTAAACAGCATGAGATCATGATTCGGACCCGAGCTGTCCATGAACTGATCACACAGTCACATGGTTAATCCGATTGGATGTGTATGAAATCAATCAGTAATATGGCTGGTTCCTAAAAAGTCAAGGTGGGCTAGAAATAAATATATAAAAAGTGTAAGCTTCCTTCTGTTCAGTGGCGAACTCCCTGGACTGTTCGGTCGCTTTATTCCCCACGTGTGTAAAACAATAAACTCTTTGATTTTGGAAGGGTCACCGGACCCCAGACCTTAACTCTGACTTTTTTGCTTCTCAGATGCTGCCAGACCTGCTGAGCGTTTCCAGCAAATTCTGTTCTTGTCTTTGATTTCAGAAATGGATTTGGGTGTTGAGTGATTCATTTAGTCATTTTGCCCCAACAGGAAAGTTTATTTTATATTATAAAAAATTGAATTGGAAAAAAGAACATGCGTTTTGTTGGCAGCTGTTCAAATATTTAGAGCAGATTAAGTCTGGAACTTGCTTAAATCACAGAACCAACTTTACAAATTGCTTTTTCAACAGCAATAAGCCTAGCTTAAAATATGAAAGACTTAAAATCCATTTTAAGGAGCTGCCTGGAAAGCTGCCTTCACCAATATGGTAATACTCAGGCTCAGTGAGCTGAATGCTTTCCTTCATCACCACAACAGTTCCTTGATCCTGTGAATAGTGGTTAATGGATATTTTTGGGCTGGAGGAAAGTTTGGAATGGCATTTGTAGTGGAGCTGCAGGCCATTTTTAAGGCATCAGTGAAGATCATAGCTGGTCAGAGATCATAGTCTGCATTGGTACCCATGACAGAGGGATGAGTCACCGAACGTAGAACTTAGGGAGCTAGGCAAGAAACTGAAAACCTCTAAGACAGTAGCCTGATGTTTGCTCCAGTGTTATGTACTTGTATGTATAAAATTGGAAGATTGTGTGAATTAATCACATGCCAGGAAAAAATGGTGCAGGATGAAGGACTTTAGATTTGTGTGATAATTGGGACAAGTTCTACGGCAGGTGAGATGCTGCCAGACCTGCTGAGCTTTTCCAGCAACTTCTGTTTTCATTCTTGATTTACAACGCAGTTCTTATGGTTTCTTTTCTCAACTTAACATGGAGTTCAGCACCTTCTGATTATGAACCCACTCCCATTCCTTCCTTTTCTTTTGGCTTTACTTGTTGTACTCCCTGTCACCATGACCTCGCTACCATCCCCCCACTCCAGCTGGACTATCTGTTCTTTCTTGTTTGGCAGTTAGATATACTGTGGTGCTGCCAATCTCACATTCCATCACTTAATCTGCTCTCCCCCAGCACTCCAAAACCTCCCTCACTTCGCAGAAATGCTGCCCTCTCAACACTTCACATCAACTCTGATGAAGAGTCATCTAGACTCGAAGCATTAGATTGCTATCTCTCCATAGATGCTGCCTGACCTGCTGTGATTTCCAACTTTTTGTCTTTGGTGCAAATTTCAGCATCTGCATTAATTTGCTCTTGCCTTGACTCCATTTACGTGGATATAAAAAGCAGCAAAAGGCAGCAAATATTATTTGGAGTGGTTAATAGGCCAGCAAACAGTAGTGGTAATCAAAAGCATGGCTGATTTCTGGGAAGTAGAGGTATATATAACAAATGGAATGCAATAATCCTGGGTAACTTCAAATTACACAATTGACTAAGTAAATCTAATGAGCACCGATACCATGGAGGAAGAATTCCTGGCATGTGTTCAAGATTTTGTTAACATTTTGTTCTATAAAACTAACTAGTGCATAGGTTCTTTTAGATCTACTATTAGGTAATGAGAAAGGGTGAATTAATAATTCCGTTGTAAAAGAAATTTCATGGAATAGTGACCAGAGTATGATAGAATTTTGCAATAAGTTTGAAAAAGATATAGTTCAACCTGAAACCAAAATATAAAAATAATGGAAAAGTTTGTTGAAAAGTTTAGTGGTAAATAGGAAATGAATGATTCACTTATTGTCACTAGTACTTTACAGTAAAATGCAATGAATAGCTTCAACTATTGCCGCGACCTGGTGCCATTTTGAATTGTTTAAGAATAAAAGGAATAAAAGAAATAACTGAAAGAGAAAAGAGAGCCCTGAGCCAGTTCACCAATGACACCTATGCCGCCGCCCCTCCTCCACTGCCTTGCTGCTGCCTGCGCCAGACCCATCAACATAGGTGTTGCCACTCTTTAGGCAGCATCTCTTTGCTGCTGGGCGACACGACTGGTGATGTGTTGTCTCCTGCTGAAGCCACACCGGCCATGCAACCAGGAGGTGGGCAGCATGGCTGTCACCTTGATGGAGCCAGGACTCCTGGCGTCAGGCATACCATGCTGCTGCAACCCACTCACCAATGTCAGGAGCCCTCGGTCTGAGGCTAGGAGCCTCAGAGTCCGCTGCCAGACCAGGCTAACGCTACCATCTCACCAAGAGCCTAGTTCCGGCCACCCTCCTCCAAGACGTTGCCTCGCCGGCGCCGCCATCTTGAAAAGTCTGCTGCCGCTACCGCCTCTGATCACTGGAGGAGCTTTGCTGCTGCTGCCCCTGCCAGGTTCAATTGCTGAGAGGACTCCTCTACTGCCACGTCTGCCTCTGCCTCCAACCACCAGGACGAGCTGCTATTCCACGCATGACCACCCTAGCTGCCACACCAATTTCACCGACAAACCTGCTGTAAAAAGCTCCAAAGAGAAGAAAAACAAAAGAGTTTAAAGAATTAATGTTTAGTGTTCACAATACATACATTCTTTTAAAGGCAAAAATGTCCAATAGGAAAATCAAAAGAACCATGACTAATGAGGGAAGCTAAATAAAGTTTTAAGTCATAGGATGAGTCTTATAAATTTGCCAAAAATGATGTAAGACTACAAACAGTGAGAATTTTAGAATTCAGTAAAAAAGTACATATAAATTGAGTAAGAAAAAACAAAATGGATTATAAAATATCATACTATATAAATAAAACATAAAATATCAAGAAACAAACGGTTCTAGTTGCTATTGATTTGTGAAAAATATTAGCAAATATGTATGTCTACTACAGTAAGAGATAGGAGAATTTGTAATAGGAAATAGGGAAATTCTGACAAATTAAGTATGTAGTGTACGTCTTCACAGAGAAAAAAGTAATAAGTCTTCCTAAAATACTTGATATTTAAGGGTCTAGTGAGAGTGTGGAACTGAAAGATAAAAGCAGTAGTAAAAATAGAGTATAGGGAAAATTAATGGGACCAAAACCAATTGACTTTCACAGTAAAGAGTTGAAAGTGATGACAACAAAGATAGGGGACATTAATGGTCATCTTCCAAAATTCTATTAATTCCTTCAGAATGCCTGCTGATTGGACATTGGCAAATGTAATCTCACTATTTAAGAAAGGAGGGTGAAAGTCAAAGGAACTACCTGTTAGACTGAATTCAGTAGTAGGGAAAATATCAAAATCTATTGTAAAGGATCTAATGACTAGATATTTAGAAAGTAATTTTCTGATTGGCAGAGTCGACGTGAGTTTGTGAATGGGAAGTTATAATTGATTGATTAATCTTTTTTGAAGATATCTCTAGAAGAGTCCATAAGGAGGAACCAGTGGATTAATGCTCTTGTATTTTCAGAAGACAAAGGCCCACATAGGAGGTTAGTATGCAAAAAAGCACCTGAGAGGGATGGCAACATATTAGCATGGATTGAGGACTGGTTAACACATAGAATGCAGGAATAAAAATCCCAAAGACCCAAGCACACATTAGTTGAGATTGTTACTGACTAGCAATTCACAAGAATGTGATACAGTTTTGTAAAATATGTCATATGTGTCGTGTTGTGGGCAAACTGCAAACTGCAATGAAGTAGTTGCCATTAATTCCCATATGAGATTATGAGGAACCATTTATTTGGGTGTCAGTAAACTGTATGTGCCTTTTACTGTAAATAAGCACTTGTCACCAGTGCATCGTTACATTTATGGATATATTTATACTTTTCAGGAAGGGTTCAGGAAGGGTGTAACACGGTTAACATTTTCAGCAGAGATAATAGGTACTGCAGATGCTGGAGTATCCGAGATAACAAGGTGTGGGGCTGGATGAACACAGCAGGC
>JAHRHZ010000133.1:35217951-35231666 GCA_024137785.1 Ginglymostoma cirratum | reverse complement strand
GCAAAGCTTTCCTGCTCCTATGATGCTGCTTGGCCTGCTGTGTTCATCCAGCCCCACACCTTGTTATCTAACATTTTCAACATGTGTGTGGTTGTTGAAGGTAAGTCTTCTAAGTCCTAGGACATCTCTGCAGAGTTCCTCAGTGTAGTGTCCTAGCCCCAACCATCTTCATCTATTTCATCAGTGATCTTCCCTGCATCGTAAGGTCAGAAGTGGGGATGTTTGCTGATGATTGTGCAATGTTCAACACCATTTACAAGTCTTCAGATACTGAAGCAGCCTGTGTCCATATGCAGAAAGACGTAGACAATATCTGGGCTTGGGCTGACAAGTTGCAAGCAAAATTAGTGCCACATGAGTGCTAGGTAATGATTGTCTCCAAGATGAGAGAATCTAACCAATGTCTCTTGACATTCAACGGTATTGCCATCACTGGATTCCCCACTATTAACATCCTGGGGGTTACAATTGACCAGAATCTGAATTGGACTAACCATATAAATATATTACTACAAGAATAGGTTGGAGTTGATAAATCCATACTGAATAACTCAAATCTTATCCTCCCAGTGCCTGTCTGCCAGCTACCAGAAACAAGTCAGGAGTGTGATGGAATACTCTCTATGTTGTATAAATGGGTGTAGATCCAACAATGTTGAAGAAGCTCAACAAGCAAAGCACACTGCTTGATTGATGCCTCATTCCACAATCTTCAAGGCTCACCCTTTCACCACCTAATCTGTTCTGCTCTGCAGTGGTGGCTGTTTACCTTCAACAGGGTATTTGTACCAAGAGGCAATACTTGCATTAATTCCCATAAAGTAACACTTAGGTAATGTAGTACTGAAGGATTCAATGGGCTTTTATTGTAGTTCCTGGTATATACATATGTTACAATCATAGGCACTAGCCCATGTGTTTGTGCTAGTATGAGCCAATCGACTGCAAATTGCAGTATGCTTTTCTCAGCATCTCACCTCGGTAAGATGGAGACAGACCTTTAAACAATCAGGACACATGTTACAATATAATGCTGATAGCGTGAGCATGTCTCTTAAAGGTATATTGCATACTAGCTGTGAGACACAACAAAACACACTGACACACAGTGGCAGCAATGTGTACCATCCCAAGATGCATTGAAGCAATACACCAAGGTTCCATAAGTCATACCTTCCAAATCTGTGAACTTTATCCCCTTGAAGGACAGAGAGTGCAAATGTCAGAGAACACCACCATGTGCAAGTTGTCCTGGCTTGGAAAGACATTTCTGTTGCTTCACTATTGTTGGGTTAAAACCGTAGAACTTCCTTCGTAACATTGTGGGTATCCCTACAAGCCAAGAGCTTCAGTGATTTAAGAAGACAGCTTGCCACTACCTCTCCAGGGCAGTTAGGGATGATCAATAAGTTCTTGTCTCATCAGCAATGCCAACCTCCTATGAACAATTTTTTTAAAAAATTGGCCACCTGTCCTAATATGTCTTGTATGGCTGGGTGACAAATTTTACTTTAAAATGTTCCTGTGCAGTTTTTTTGGGATGTTTTATTATGCCAAAAATGTCACATAAATGTAAGATGTTAATCAAACCAGCGTGAGTTAACTTCAGAGAGCAGATGTGTCTGGGTGTTCAATATTATGACAGTACACGGTATTTTCCTGAGTTATACCACTGCTTTTACATTGGTCTTGTGCACAGGTGACTTTATATTAATGTAATTTTGGGGAATGTATTGGGGAGTATCCTTGCCTGCAGCATTTTTACATTTTTTTCACAAATTAGCTTATGGTTTGATTGAGATTGTCAATTTACGCTCAAGCTTTGCTAAGTTTTATGCTGTGAACTTTAATTCAGTCACCAATAAACACAGAATGAGAAAAGCAAAGAATGTGACTCATGGCAGTGCATGGGCCTTTGGCCTTATCATAAACTTTAGGTATTTAGTCCACGGATGACAATGCCTATAAGATGTTTCCTAACTGCAAAATAAGTTGAGTAAAACTTCATAATGTCTACATACATTTATAAAGCCACTGTTCAATACTGGCTCAGTATCTTTTCACAGATGATATTTCCAGTCTTACCACTACACCTATTAAGGCATACTTCATCATCTTTCCGTAACCTTCAATCATATTCTCATTTAGTTCTTTCCCAGACTTAATCTACATGTCATTAATTGCAATTTGAAGGAGGACAATTTTCTCCTAATCTCTAGCTACACTTCATGGTTACTAATTTTATCTGTTCGTCCTCCAGCTCCTCATTCACAGTCCAAAATAAATAACCTACTTGCATTTACATTATCTGTGCCTCTGAGCATTGTAAAGAATGATCATGTCACCATGAAACTTATTTTCTCCAGGGAAACAAGCTCACTGACACTGCAGAAACAATTAATAGAACTCATGCACCTCACTGAGAAGAGACCTTCACTCCATCAACTTCAATTGGATTGAGGTGTAGCTTGTAGATGTGATAAGTTAATATTCTTACCCACTAAACTAAATTATCTCAAAGATTTCAATTTTTTTATTTAGGTAGAAGCCCTGTAAAAATGAATTAGAACAACTTCGTTACTTGCAGATTTTAGTGTGATGTTAAAACAGAACTGCCTAGAAATTTGATATCATATCCAAATTTGAAATTTGGTCTCTTATACAGTCAGAGTCATATAGCATGGAAACAGACCCTTCAGTCCAACCAGTCCATGCCGACCACAATCCAAAACTAAAACTAGTCCCACTTGCATGTGCTTGGCCCATATCCCTCCAACTATTTCATATCCATGAACATATCCAACATCTTTTACTGTACCCACATCCATCACTTCCTCTGGAAGTTCATTCCAAACACAAACTACTCTGTGGTAAAACAATAAAACATTGCCCCTCATGTCTTTTTTAAATGTTTTTCCTCTCACTTTAAAAATAGTTTTAAACTCGCCACCTTGCTCCCCACCCCCACCACTCCCCGGGGAAAAGACCTTTGCAATTCACGTTATTTATGCCCCTCATGATTTTATAAACCTCTATAAGGTCACCCCTAAACCTTCTACACTCCAGTGAAAGGAGACCCAGCCCATCCAACCTCTCCTCACAACTCAAACCCTCCATTCCCAGTAACATCCTGGTATATCACTTCTGAATCTTCTCTTCTCATGAAAAAAATGGCCAATGTTATGGTGTATGAAATGTATAACCCTCTGTATGAAACCTACTTCCGAACTGGAGGTGTGTTGTATGTTAAATTGATTAGGGCATACTGTAATTACCCATGGTTCTCACCTGAAATGGGAGGTAAGACCATTGTCTCTGTGGATCGAAAACCTAATTCCTAATTTGAAAAGGCATATGGAATTTGTGAGGGTAAAGCCAATTAACTTTGATTCTTGGGCACTGGTGGCAGAGATCACGTATGTGACACTTAGGAAATAATTCTTCTCGAGGAATTTAAAAATTTACCACCTCCATTTGTAGGAGCTTACATGTGGAGCCAGGAGGTTGCAATATCTAGATAAGCAGCAGAGAAGGCAGATGATTATGATCTTGTCCACCAGTGCAAACCATTTTTTTTAATCACTCCCACCTGCCCAGGGAGGATAGAAGATGAAAGGGTGAAAGGAAGATTAGCAGCCAGGTATGAAAATACTGAGCTGGAAATTCCTGGGATTTCTTCCTCAGGCAATAATGAGGAAATAAATTTCCTCAATGAGGAAATGAATAATGAGGAAATGAAAATGGGGGAAGACTCAAGGGAACCTGGGGAGCAGAAGAGAGATCTCCCAGAAGAATATTTGCGGGCAGATCCTTTATGGTGGAGGATGGACACCGAAAGACTGGGTGTGGTGTATGTGTGTATATATATATATATGGAGAACCACAGAGGTGAAACCCTAATAGAGTGAGCTCTGAAGCTCCCTAACCAAATGATAGCTCAGGCTGCCAAGCTGGCAACTGTAGCCTACATTGTCAGACATCCTGAAAAACAACCCCACCAGCAGACATACACTCAGCATGTATGTCTGCAACAGTTTAACTGACTTCCTGTTACTGTGGGGAGCTAAAGGATTCATCTCAGCAGATGGGCGGTCATTACTGTCTGCACCCCTGCTCTGGTTTATTTTCCAAACTGTCAAAGGCAGCGAATATGGCATCATTAAGATCAGAGTCCACCATCGAACTTCCCGAACTGGAAATGTAAGGACAAACTGAATTGGCTAAGCAGATCACCCATGAAGGATAACTATGGCAGCCGCCACCAACCCCAAACCCTCACATTCCTGAACAAATAGACACTGTTACCGTGAACCAAACCAAGGTCAAAGATCTGGTCCAGGCTCAGAGCAGCATGCCAAGATAAAGTATGTACAGGAGGGAATGGTCCCCACCTCGTATAGAAGGTGGGAGACAAGCTAAGTGCTAAGGACAGACTTGTTCTTAAAGAGGGACAATATATGGTAACAGTTCAGGACTGAAATCAACTGATTTATCAATGCCACAATGTCCAGGGTCATTAAGAGACAGAAGCCACAACTGACACAATTAAGAGATTATGCTGGGGGCCAGAAATGAGAAAAGACATCAAACATCATATTGAGAATTGTATCATCTATGTCCATATCATTGTAACAATAAAGAGCAGTTAAGGCATACTAGGTAGCAGGACAATGGACTGACTTTAAAATAGACGGTGTCGTGCACCCTCCCCGCCCCCCTCCCCCCCCCCCCCACCACTCTGTATAGGGGGAGATATGGATATCCTGGTTATCATGAGCGTTTTTAGCAAATGGTAGAGGCATTCTCCATTTGAATAAGCTTGCAGAAGACATCTTAATTTAGCACGTTGTCACTAAATGGGGTCTTCCTTATAGTATAGATTCAGACCACGGAACCCATTTCACAGCCCACAGGTAATGCAGGCAGTGATGAATACATTTGCTGTCAACCAAAGGTTCCACATGGCCTACCACCCTCAATCTGGTGGGATTTGTACGTACAATACATCACACTCTAAAAGGGAGGCTGGGAACGGTCATCCAGCAACACAACTTGACCTGGAATATAGCTTTACCCTTTGCTGTCATTCTCATAAGGAGTTCACCTCCAGTTTCACTGGATTCTTTCCCCACCCACTATGTTCTATTGACCAGATACCTCATGAGAGGTATTAAACCCTTAACAGGACTGGACTAGACAGAGTCCAAGGTCTTTCATGAGAAAACTGAGTAAATTCTAGTGGAACATGTTCAGGCTGCACACACAGAGCAATGGAAAGATGAACCCAGTAGAGTGTGAGGTAGGGCAGTGGGTGTTGTGATAAATTTTCTAGCCAGGGACATTCCCGTCCCCATTCGGAGATGGACAAGACCAGCCCATTCGTATACTGATTTTACTAAATATAGGAAAAACTGAGTGGTACCATGTCAATCAGTTCAAGGCCTATAGGGCCCAAAGCAACAGAGACCAACTCTACATGATTCTAGGGGAACTGGCAGAGGCGGGCTCTAACCTGAGTCCTGATCCAAACCTCAGGCCTGTCAGTAATCCAAATTCCCAATCCCCATCATGAGCCAGACCAGGATCCTGGACCAGCCTTGGATAGTGTCTTGCCTAAGGCATGAACCTCTGGTAATGAACCACAGCTAGCCTCGCTGATTCCGACCCTGAGGCTAGACCCCAGCATGCAGCAACCCTGAAGTGAAAGCGATTGTTCGAGATGTTATGCTCAGGAAAGTGTCTTATGCAGCTCTTGAGCATAGAGACAGAGACAATGCCTTTACGAAAGTAGTCATTCTGATGCTCCCACTGAGACATGGTGGAGGAGCAAGTCCCCGGAAGCCAGGCAGGAGGCCTAATACATACATAGACACACACACATCCATGATCGTAGAGGAACATTGCGATCAACCTCAGCTAACACTGCAGCCTGATTCTGCCAGTCCATCTGGTCATGCAGGGCTACAGCACTATACAGTATGATAGCTTATAGCCATCACTAACATTTTGACTTTTCATTATTTTTCTCCTTCTCATCTAAATTTTAATCCCTTGGATCTCTGACAATGCCAACACATCAACCCAATACCAACTTCCCATTTTGGATTAACAAATGTCAGGCTCGAGGTGTGAGCTCCCAACTAGACCCACTACTTTAAGCCTCCCCACCCGCTACCCAACCCCACCATCCCTGTAACATTGCATTTACCGTGGCTAATCCACCCTGCCTGAAAATTATAGGGCAATTTAGCATGGCCAATCCACCTAACATGCACATCATTGGACTATGAGAGGAAACTGGACCACCCAGATGAATCCCACACAGACACAGGGAGAATGTGCAAATGCCATACAGATGCTCATTCAAGGCTGCGCTCAAACCCTGGTCCCTGGGCACTGTGAAGCAGTAGAGTTAACCACTGAGCCACTATGCTGTCATAGGCCAAAGGTCCATGTATTGCTGTGAGTCACATTCTTTGTTTTTCTTATTCTGTTTTTATTAGTGACTGAATTAAAGTTCACAGCATAAAACACATATAAAATTTTATTTCTCCAAGGATGCAAGTGTCATCAAGATGCTTTATTATTACATTATTTTGCGGAGTTGTATTCAATAGATTGTGGACAGGATTCATTTGAAGAGACTGAGGAGATACCTAGATCAGCATTTTAAAAAGTGACCATTAAAAGGACACTATTTTGAAGCATACTCCTTAGAAGTCATGTGGTGAAGTTGCTTGCATGGTTTTATTTACTAGAAATCACATGCCTGGTTTTATGACTGTTAGATGTATATTTTGGATATTGTTTGGAGATCACTTGGACTGCAGACTACTGATAGAGAGAAGATAACCAGCTCATGCCCTGTCTTTCTGCAAAAGCCTTTTTTAGTGTCCAGTATGATAAGTGACATTCTGATCCGACTGTTCTTGACAATATCTCCTGAACGATCCCAGTGACCACAGACTGTGTTTAGTGACACCTGCCTATTGTGCCAATGCTGACTGAAAGTCACCTTTAACATTTCATTGCTTATCCTTTTTTCCACGCAAGTACTAACAATTACTGCAATTATTGGCCTAAGTGTCTTTTATTTTCAAAATTAATTTCTGTGGAAAAAAAATCCTATGGCCCAGATTGCCTCATGTCAAATCAGAAGCAGAAACATGCCAAAAGTTATGGAAAGATTTCTTTCCCATCTTTTGCCCATCCCTGTAAGTTTCATTGGAGCCAGCTTCCAGACTTCCTGCACAGCATAAGGGTAGGTAGGCCACATTGATTGATTGATTGATTTTATCGTCCATGTACCGAAATACAGTGAACAGCTTTGTTTACGAGCAGTACAGGCAGACCACAGCAAGCAAAGGATGTACAGATCAAAAAGACTTAGAGGCATACAGGTTACATTACAGGTTACATTATTTGAGGCTAGAGTCCATTCATCAGTCTGATAGTGGCCGGAAAGAAGCTGTTCCTGAGCCTGCTTGTGCGTGTGTTCAGGCTTCTGTATCTTCTGCCTGATGGAAGAGGTTGTAGGAGATCATTACCAGGGTACAGTGGGTCTTTGGTGATGTTGGCCGCTTTTCCACAGCAGCGAGCCGTGTAACTAGAGTCCATGGATGGAAGGTTGGCTTCCGTGATGATCTGGGCTGTCCACACCACCTTCTGTAGTTTCTTACGGTCCTGGGCAAAACTGTTGCTATATCAGGCCGTTATGCACCTGGACAGTATGCTTTCAATGATGCATTTGTAGAAGTTGGTGAGGGTCCTTATGGACATGCCAAATTTTCTGAGCTGCCTGAGGAAGAAGAGGCATTGTTGTGCCTTCTTGACTGTCACATTTAAATGGGAAGTCCAGGACAGGTCGTGGTTATTGTCACTCCAAGGAACTTGGTGCTCTTCACCCTCTGAACCTCAGTTCCGTTGAAGTAGATAGGGATGTGTTCTCCTCCCTTCTTTCTGAAGTTGATGATCAGTTCTTTAGTTTTGCTAATATTGAGAGACAGAAAGTTTTCATTGCACCACGTCACCAAGCTCTCTATCTCCCTACTGTAGTTTGACTCGTCATTGTTAGATATCTGTCCCACTACGGTGGTGTCATCAGCGAACTTGTAGATGGTGTTCATTTGGAATTTGGCAACACAGTCATAGGTATAAAAGGAGTACAGTAGGGGGCTGAGGATGGGTCCATGGGGGGTGCTCCAGTGTTGAGTGTTATTGTGGGGGAGGTACGGTTATATATCCTCACTGTTTGCAGTCTGTAGGTCAGAAAGCTGAGGATCCAGGTGTACAGGGCAGAGCAGAGACTAAGGCCATGTAGTTTGGAGATCAGTCTGGAGGGGATAATGGTGTTACAGGCCCGAAACATCAGCCTTCCTGCTCGTCTGATGCTTCTTGGCCTGCTGTGCTCATCCAGCTCTACACCTTGTTATCTCAGAAGTCTGACATAGGTGTCTTTGTTGTCTAGATGTTCTTGGAATGAGTGCAGAGATTAGGGATATGGCATCTGCTGTGGACCTGTTATGTCAGTAGGCAAATTGTAGGGGATCAAGGCAGGTTGGGAGACTGTTGTTGATGTGGGCCATGATGATGAGAGGATGGAATATCCCTTGAGGGCAACATTTTCTGTGGGCCTACTTAAACTATGAAGACCTGTTGAACAACCTGCAGCTATTCTCAGGAGAAATGGTCATTTGTCTTACATATTTGTTTCAAAGGTTAAATCTCTTTGGTCTGAAATTTGTGTAAGTTTAACCATTCATTTCAGTTTAATGAGTTTGATCGGTTTAATGAACTGTCATATATATTTTAAGGATTATGTATATATGTAAGGTTTCCATTGATAATTTAATTGGTTCTGTGTATTTATTTGAAAATCACAAGATTTTTAAATGAGTGTTGGTGTCATCTAAGTTAATTAGTTCTTCATGTTTAAAAAATACAATGGTTTTAAATGATTATCAGTGATAGTTCTTGATGAAGTTCATACATTATCCATGCAGACCACTGAAGATCCCAGCTAATGCTATTACTTGACAGAACATGCCAGAACTGTTCTCAAATGTTAACTTTGATTGTCTTTCCACAGATGCTGTCAGACCTACTGAGTTTCTTCAGCACTTTGTGTTTTTGTTTCAAATTTCCAGCATTCAGAGTTCTTTGTTTTGTTTGCATCAGTCATACAGTCTGTATCAGAAAGGACAGGACATTGTAGTGAAGAAGCATTGTCATAATTTCACTCATGAAAAATGAATTTATTTCTAACTGAGGTGAATGAGATGAACTAGAATATCAAGGGCATTGAAGTTCTGACCACCAAGGCAAGTACGAAGGGTACCTGGAAAGAAATCTCTGCCACAATCTCTTCAAATAGCCTCATTCCCGGAAGGCTCAAAGAATGCCATACGAAATGGCATGATCTAAACAACCTATCAAGGTGAAAATATACATTTACATTTTCAAAAATATAAATTTTCTTGAAATTCTGCTTTGTGAAGTCGATATGGCAAAGGAGTCATAAAATGCAGTTGCCTGGGAGATGACTGCATCTAACCTTCACAACTAAAGTGTTAGATACTGAAAGGTCAATGTTGTTTACTGATCTTACGAAGCATCATAAAATGCAGTTGCCTTAGAGATGTCTCTGACTCTGGGGCCAGCGCTATCTGTAATCACAAAATATTTCAGTTCAATAATATTTTTGAAAAGACAGGGAATGATTTAATTTCCATTTTATGTCTTCCTTCAGGTGAAACTTCCACACAATGCCCGTGAATATTCATTGACTGGTGGAGGAATGACTTACGCCAAGGAGCTGACAGAACACAGAGGAAGGTGTACAGCACATTCTTGGCTTGCTGTGACCAGTGGAGTTTCAGACATAAGAGATGAGTCGAGAAGTTGAGTAAAGCTTGCAGCATTTGTGTTGCACTTACTTCGTGATAAGGAGCAGTTGTGATTAATTTTTCTCCTCTGACAGATGCTACATAGATTTTGGTTGAGAATGTGTCTCCATTGCCTGCAGTTCATGAGAGTCCAGAAAAAAGGTGTGAGCGAGACAAAGGCAAGTACATCACAGCAATGTGATATTATACCTGCACTGAATGAGGGAGAGCAGTACTCTGGGGCCAGCATACCTGCCTCTGACAACGCTGTGCACAAATGATATTTTTTATGTTAGATCAGTCTGAGATTCAGGAGAGCGCAGCATGTGATCCCAAAACTGCTGCAGGAGACAGTGCCTCAAAACTGTGGGAGGTGACGAATCTACAGCATTGCCAACAGATGCTCAGCTATTCCCATGGCATCAGTAGTGCTGTGAGAGCATGATGAGGATCTTCAAGATGAAAAGGCAGTCCTGGAGCGTACATATGCATCACGTCTACAGAGCCTGCGAAAAGCTCAGGCCAATTCATTGTCATTCCTGCAATTTCCAAATGATTTCCAGCATTTGAACCCTGCGTGAACAATTGTAACAGAATCAAAGTTTTGCAGCAGAATCAGTTTCTGTGACAGTTTCGGCAATAGAATTCTGATATTCAGAGACAGCAGACAAGTCCCTGCCCACTTATCACAACATGGGGAATATTTTGAAAACAAAAATTTGCTCCTACACGGAGAATATTTTGCCCATCTTCTTTTCTTAACATTTTTGTTTTTGCCCAACCTTTTGACTATTATTTGCTGTGTAGTTCAGAATCTCATGGTTCATTTTCCTGCAGTCACTACATACTAAGGAATGTTTTAATGACTCCATTTACAATGTGTCATGTCATTTTGATGCTTGTTGACACTGTTTGCTTGAAAATAATATTTCAGCACTGTATTTATATACTTATTGCATTAATTTTGATGAAACACATTTTTGCTAGTTTCTGTAGTCTAAGAAATAGTTTTATTCAACATAAATGATGTAAACATTGCAATATTACTGATGATATATGACATACAATATGACTTCCTCTGAAAGATTTTATTTTTGTAAATAAAGGTAATGAATTCAAATTTTTACCAGCAGGATCTTTATAATTCCAGGATTGAGGACTAGTGTTTGTGCCACCTCACATTCTCTAGGAAGCATTCCTGCAACCAGCTGCTTGTGACATTCATCCATCACCTCGATTTGCTCTGCTAGTCTCTCCCCGGGGTTAAGGGTCTGTCCTTCTTCACTAGCAAACTTGGACAGTGCACAAAATGCAATCTTGGACACTGTTACAGATGAGTACTGTAAGGTGTTATCTAGGAACTGAAAACGTGACTTGAATACACCAATTGTCCTCTCCAACACTTGGCATGTTGCTGCATGTGTGTTTTTTGTACCAGTCCTACACCTCATTGAAGTCCTGCAAAATGGTGTCATGAGTCATGATTTTGCTTTTCACCCAGAGGCCATTCTGTAGTTGCTCATGTATGACTCATGGCTTGTTGCTACCTTGAGTTCACCAAGATGAATGAATCATGCAATTATCTGCATTCATGTTGAGATTCTTCATGGCTGTATCACACACATGTACAATTTGATGAATGGGGTCTCTTCCCGTTAATGGGTGAAAGAGCCTTCAGTACTGGTGCTTTCAATAGAATGTGTATTCCTTCAATATCCCCAAATAATATTCAGAATATCTTCAACTATTTCAAAATCCATGACATTCTCAATTTTTATGCACTTTCACTCATGTTTCAGACCATTTTCATGACTTTCATGTTTTATCTCACTTTAACAATTGTCCCTTGAAATGGTGCAAGTCCTAGCTTCACATGGACCAGATCTGAAAAGATTTTTAAAAATTCATCTACTTACATTCAAGTATTCAGGGGATTGAACCAAAAGTTATGTTCTTACATACATTTGACTGGAAGCCCTTTTACTGTCCATTTTCAATCAAAGGTTGTATATTTCTGAGATGAAACCTTCAAAACGTCACTGATGAGTTTTAAGTGCGCCCTTGCACACTTCTATCTTCCTCTGTTATAGACATATGCTAACAATAGAGCTCTGAACCATTTGGAATATCCTTGTCTTTATCTTTTTTTTAATTGCTGTGTGTGCATGTTGGGTTATTCAGAAGATACTGTGAAGACTTCTTAGTTAGCATAGCAGGACGTTAGCACTGCTGCCTCACAGTGCCAGGGAGCTCGGTTCAATTCCAGCCTCAGGCAACAGTCTGTGTGGAGTTTGCACATTCTCCCCGTGTCTGTGTGGGTTTCCTCCAGGTGCTCTGGTTTCATCCCACAGTCCAAAGATGTACCGGGTAGGTGGATTGGTCATACTAAATTGCCCATAGTGCCCAGGAATGTTTGGGTTAGACATGGGAAATGCAGGGATAGGGGAATGGGTCTGGGTAGGATGCTCTTCAGAGGGGCAGTGTGGACTTGTTGGGGTGAATGGCCTGTTTCCACATTGTAGGGATTCTTTGATTATACTTGAACTTTGAAGCATTGTGGAAACCATTATTTTTCTAAAATTCTTTGGCGATGCCTGGTAGCATTTTTAAAAAAGAAACCACTGGTTACTTTGGACTTTGGAACATTTTGTTTAATAAGGTATTTCTTAGAAACCGTATGTCAGGGCGTTGGGTTGTTGGGGGTGTGGGGTGGGGGTGAGGGGGTGGGGGGGTGGGGCATGGCATGTATGTTGGAGGGCACCGGCCTGGACTTAATGGCTGAGAGACAGCTAGTTTCTCTTCAACAGTGTGTTGGGTGTAGGTGAAGATTAGTTATTTGGTAGTACAGAATTTGTGTATTTGTGAAAAAGATACAGTTTGTGAAAGGATTCCTTCTTACAATCCTCAGCAAAACTCACAAGAATACCAATTCAAGGGAAAAATTAACATTTATTCTGGATAGTAGGAGAGTACTGATTGGTTGGTAAGTGAATTCTTATTGAGTGAGGTGGTGCCATGAAGTATGTACACATCAATGATGACTGACAGTTAACTGTCTAGACTTTGTTTAAATTTTAAACAATGTAGGTTGGCTGTTTTTAATCAAGCCATTGTCCTGAGAAATGAACCAGCGAACGGTTGTCACCTCGAGTTAAAACAGGTATGGTGAAAGTACATAAAAATAAAACAAAATACTGTTGATGCTGAAGATCTTAAACAAAAAACAGAAATTTCTGGAGAAACTCAGCAAGTCTGGTAGCATCTGTAGACAGAAAGCAAAGATAATATTTCTAGTTTCATGACCTTTAGTTCACTGCATTAATTTCATGACCTTTAGTTCACTGCATTAACTTTGCTTTCTTTCCATTAATGCTGCCAGACCTGCTGAGTTTCTTCAGCAACTTCTGTTTTTGTTTCATAAAAATATGTGTTCTTTTTATCTACAAAGAACAGGGATATGTGAATTAATAGCTGTCGTTTTCAATGCACGAAAGTAAGCCATACTGTGAGCCCAGCTGCCTATTGTAAATTGTTTGTCAGCATAATTCTTTGCACACTCAGTATTATTTACCAAATACTGTCTAATTGCAGAACCACATCTAATTTTGATACTCTTGCAACTGTCCCAAAGATTGCAAAGTGGAAAAGCTTCAACAAAATGTGTATAAAATAATACTTTAGTTGGAAATTGTATCAGAGATAATAGGTACTGCAGATGTTGGAGAATCCGAGATAACAAGGTATGGAGCTGGATGAACACAGCAGGCCAAGCAGCATCATAGGAGCAGGAAAGCTTGACGTTTCAGGCCTAGACCCTTCATCAGAAATGAA
>JAHRHZ010000133.1:35182207-35217551 GCA_024137785.1 Ginglymostoma cirratum | reverse complement strand
GATGAAGGGTCTAGGCCCGAAACATCAAGCTTTCCTGCTCCTATGATGCTGCTTGGCCTGCTGTATTCATCCAGCTCCACACCTTGTTATCTCTTTAGTTGGAAATTATTTGGTTGTCAGTTGGGACAAAGCCTGTTGAAGGCAGCTGAGCTTATCTCTCTGCTTTTGGATCCACCCTTGTTTCAAGTCTTGTGTTAAACTTGATTGTCCTTTTTAAGAACATTTGAACTTTCCTCAATATTGTGTTTCTGAACAAATTGACAATGCCAAGATCCCAAGGCTAACTTACTGGTGAAGTGACCTGAGCAGACTTGCCAAAATACCAGATCGACAGTCATCTGAACATTCCACATCTTATTTTTCTTTTCCTCTTTTGTAAACTAACTAATATTGGTCACAATTATTTTTCGAAGTGGAATCACTGCAGGGAGAAAAAGAAAGTTTCATAATAAAACAATTTTTTTGTTTATTGAAGAATCATAGTTGATGGATATTTTTATTCTAAGTCTAATATAGTGGAAGCATACAATTGGACACATCTGGAGCAGCAAAAAGAAGTTACATTTATATTGTGACCTGTAAAGTAGCGAGAACAGAAAGCACGGGGCAGGACTGCATTTCTCTCATTTCAATCATACCCAAGCATAATCATTTATACTCTTAGATTTTTTTTCGATCAACCAGTTCGGAGATGTTATTACACACATCTGGAGCAGGTGGGACTTTAACTAGGTCTCCTGACTCAGAGCTAGGGATATTACTACTGCACCACATGAATAATTTGGACTGGTCAGCAACAGTGCATTCTCCAACTTCATTTTTAACACCATCAAGCACTTATGTCCAGATTTTACTGCTCCAGACATGAGAAGATTTAGGCCATAAGACTAAGCTGAATCTGTAGTTCTACCTACATTCCAACACTAACCCATACCCTTGATTGCTTAACGTCCAGCACACCTTCGGCTCTTACACAGCTTTTCATTTGGACAATTTGCTAATCCCATCCGTAACTAAAACAGCCTATAGGGTCACAACTGAAGATTATAATTCAATGTTAAAGTGTTTTCCAGTTTTCCATGGTCCACCAAAATAGCAGCCACTTTCAACACATGCAACTATCACAAGTAGCTAGAAAGCTGTCGCGACTCAAAGTAGATTTTGTGTGTCTAAACTGATTAAACTGGCCTTTTGTTTTGCTAGATTCTTTTGTGAGGCATCAAAGTCATTTTAGAAACAGAATATTTGGATTGGGACATTAAAAACAATTGAGTCCATTGTATTTTATTTTGCTAGAATTGTTCATAACTATCACCACATTTAATAGTCTTTGAAAGAACTGAAGGTTGTATCAAAGATCAAGATTTGAATTCAACCTTCAAGTCACATGTGATTGCCCAGAGATAAAAGGTACTGCAGATGCTGGAGAATCCGAGATAACAAGGTGTGGAGCTGGATGAACACAGCAGGCCAAGCAGCATCATAGGAGCAGGAAAGCTTGATGTTTCGGGCCTAGACCCTTCATCAGAAAAAATTTGACTTTGTGTGACTGAAATTTGTTCTTTTCCAACAAGCTCCTCTGACGCTGCTTGGCCTGCTGTGTTCATCCATCTCTACACCTTGTTATCTCAGATTCTCCAGCATCTGCAGTTCCTATTATCTCTGAAACAATAATAATTTATTGTTGTGAGGAAGATCCACCACACAAAATGGATTCCAGCCAAAAGATTTTAGAAAATAAAATTGACAGTGCAACTTAAAAGGCTTAATAAGACATATTATTCAAATGCCCTACATGTGTAAGAACCCAATTCCTGTAATGATACCGACATCATTGTGTAGAATGATTAATTTGCCTAGGTTTGAATTTTGGAGTGAATCAAATGGAGGGCTTGTAGCAGAGTGTTTCATGGATTCAATCGTCACAGGAACTGTTAATCAGGCAATGGTTTAACAACAATTATCAACATGCACAATTCCTTTAATTACAAACAGTTTAATGAAATAAATGATAGATAAACTTACACTTCCATTCCCTCATGTTTTCATGTTTTCCTATGGCTGTTACTAACCATTGAAATGAGTAATTTATTTCAGCAATCAGATTTTCTTTCCATCCGACTCTTGACCTTAACACACCATTTTTACTGTCGATGCTGATAACAATACTAGGTAACCTGTGGAACAAGGAACTCTTCATTCACCTTGGGCTGGTATAATTATCAAAAAACCTTTGTGAGACAAGTTGAACTGAATTCTAGTCTATTGTGTTGAAGTTTAGGGAAACCGTCAGTCCTTACCTTTACAGACAAAATTAATTCAATAAGTGGATAGAGCAAGAGAAGAATTTGGCTAGTGTATGTGCAAAAATAAATAGCATGATTACAACACGTACCTGAACAAGTTGCCCATGGGCCACTTGAAGTTACTCCCCAGGCTTCATTATCATAACTTTGACTAGCTATAGACATCAATTTGGTGTCCTAATGCAATTCACTAGTTATACTCAGAATGAGGTCAGTTAGCTCAGGTATTGCTTGCAAGCCAATGGTGGATCCTGATGGGGGAGGCAAAGTTGAAGGAAGTGACTCTATTTTGTTGGTGGCAAATAGTTTTGTTGTAGAATCAGGAACAATATTCAAGTAAATAAAGAAAGCATTGCAAAGTTCTCTTTAAGTCTACCTTCTTCAAGATGTAGACTGGTTGATCGCAGAGCATCTAACAGTGGATCTAACCTCTTGCCTCCGTTCTCTCACTACACACACATCATTCTTTGCATCGCTTCTGCTTCCAGAAGCCACTTGGCTACAGAAAAATGCATTTTCTTAACAGCTTTACCAACTGTTGCATTGTGTTTTAGTTTGGTCTTGATAAGACTATTATTGCAGGTTGAAATAACAATGCAAACAAATGCCCGGAACTGATGTGTGGAGCCAACGTGTTACAGTATTAGAAACATAGGAGGCTATTTAGCCGATCATCTTCATTTGGACTTTCTGCAAGAGCAGCTTAACCAGTCCATCGTCCGCCCATTCTCCATTGATCTGCAGTAATTTTTTCTTTAGCTGCTTATCTATTAGGTTTGTGCAGGAGAAAAATAAAATTACAGAGAATGCTGTCATGTGCTACATCCAATATCCAAGCAGCACTAGTCAACCAGGGGCTCTGGAAACAATTGTGACCGGAAGTGACCTCCCGTGCTTGCACATTTGAAAGCATTCAGTGACATTCTGGATGTTTTAGATGTGCAGATCCAGAGGCTGACTTGCAGGGTGACCAGTTGCAGACTGACATCACAAACTACTCCTGCTCCGATTCTCTAATTCTTTTGGGAACTTGTAAACAGAGAAAAATTCCCGCTCCTTTCATACGGTTTTCAGTGAAAGCTTACTTTGACACCACATACCACTGTGAGATAATATTCTCCCAAATGAAGATAATAAAGAACCGGTAGGGCACCCACTTCACAGATAGCAATTTCATGGGCTATATACAATTTGCAGACCCGAACTACTACCCAAACTTAAAGGAACTGGCAGAAAATGTGCAGGTATAGATGACACAGTAAGATTTAGTGAGTGGAGAACAAAATGAATAATTTTATATAGTACAGAGTGCAGCTGGAGGAACACAGCAGGCCAAGCAGCATCAGAGGAGCAGGACAATTGATGTTTTGGGTTGGGACTGTGCTATCGCTGACTCCAGCATCTGCAATTCTTACTACCTCTGAATAACTTTATACTTCTCGTTTTAAATTTATGTAACATTAAAAATAAATTCTTCATTTGAAATTTTCTTTGGGATACAGTCTGGGTGGCAGAAAAATTCAAGAGGTGATCTTGTGCTTAAAAAGGTTGGAGATGACTGATTAAAGGCTACCAATTAATTCACTTTCAGACGTAAGAAATGGAAAGAACATAATTGACCATTGCTTTTCGCGGGGATTCCCAAACTGGCTGATACAAAGGAAGGCGAATGTTGTTAATGATCAATCCACAAACAATTTCACTCTGAGGAGGTAGGTTGAAAATCTATGTCTTTGGGTTTGTGTGAGAAATATTTCTTCATCTGGTGAAGATACCAATATTGCTTTGTGTATGGGTACATATTTCATGTGGCTCCTTCTCCTTGAGCAATCAACATCTGCAGAAATGTCTGATCCATTATAGAGAAGTACCAAGTATTTCAGAATTATTGTTATACATATCAAAAATGTTCATAACTTTTATTGACTGGGGGAGGAATGAGACATCTCTTCCCTAATCAGGGAGAACATTGATAACAATTTCCTTGGTGGCTGACAGATACACATTTTACTTCAAATTACAGTGGTAATGGGCACATTCCTCTCTGAGACTTAAAGGTTCTGATACAAAGAGAAGGGAGTAGTGTCTGATTCTAAAGGTCAATCAATGAATAGCGTCAGAATGCTGTGATTTAATTCAAGCATATTCATCCATACTCTGCAACTGGTCATCCATACTGGGAACTCTTATGTGACAGTCTTTATTATCGGAGTCAGATTTCAGCTTGTAAATATCCACTGGAATTTCATTCATAATAAGCAGAATCACCTTAACTATCATGAACCATAAGAGATTATCATTACAGTTAATAAAGGCGGGTAAAGAAAAGCTGCAAGACATCAAGTGGCTAAGACTACAATAATCCCTTTCACATGAGAAACTGTACACAATGCATGGGAATGCAAAGAGAGCTGTGACAGATTTGCAAACCGTTTCTTGGATCCAATTTTCACATGGGGTTATGCTAATGTTAGACCCTTGTTGATTTTTCTTTTTTTTTGTCATGACATGGTTTGGGGCTGTGAATTGGGGGCTGAGACTGAAGATCTTTGGACTGTGTGCAGCAGCTTATGTTAGAAAGAAGAGAATAAGCTGCTATTTGCTTTTGAGACCGTGCCTGAAAATTAATTGCAGATTGTTTTTGCTAATTGTACTCCATATACTCTTCTAATCTGGAGAGGCCTCATGCTTAACCAGATAGCAGATGTCTGGCCGCTTACAAGGTCAGGATCTGGGAATTTGTAACAGAAAGTCTGGGATAGAACGTGATGGCCAAACAGAGGCAGGGGCCGGAGTTCTTTGAAGGTTTCTGAGAGAAGGAGTTTGACTTTTGATGCTAAAGCATGAAGATTTGAAAGTTCCCTGCCTAAATCCCAATGTCAGCTATTGGAAGTTCAGAGAATAGAAATTTAGTTTTAAAAATTATTGTATGTTCCTCAGAATGAACTGGGAAAAGTAGCATTCATGGATGTTTATCAAGAGACAAAGCTCCGTATCTGTAAATCAATGCACCTTTGATACTGCTTGAGTAATCTGGCCAGTTTTATTGGTTTCTCCTTTTTTTAAAATTTATTCCTTAACAGTGTTTGTTTGCCTGTCCTTTGTGCGAATGGACTGAAAACAATGTAGAATTGAACAAAAATCCCCGTATTCTGAAATACTAGACCAAAATCCTGGACTTTTCAAATAACTTGAGAAGTAAGAAAAAACAGCTGGGCCATGCTCTGGGAAAATTACACAGGCACAGAGAAAGCTGCTTGGAACCATTGTTCAACCCAAAAATCCAATTGACACAGCCCCTCTAAAAAGAACAATCAACCAGGCCTAAAGCCTACCCAAAACCCAGACTGAATTGAACCTTTGCAGATACCAGACATTCAACTTTTATCAATATTCATGCACAGAGATACTGGACATTCCGTCTAATCAAAATACATTCACACCTACTTTTAACTATCAGGAAGCCAGTTGCCTCAAAAGGAACACCAATAACTCAATGGAAAAGGCAGATTTGGTGTGAAGATAAGAGACACGCAATTAGTATAATTACAGGCCCTAATCTCACTTGTAGGTGATTCTCCCTGAGAACTATCTGCGCAGCTATCTCCTGGATAGGGATCCCCACAGCAATCCCGAAATCTACCAACACAGGCCTGTTCCGTACCAGGATAACCAATGGTGACCGACTCTGACCAGCAGATCTGACAACTGACAACTTCCGAAATCACTGACCCAACCAACACCACAAGGCCTCGTGCACATCCAGAGGTGAAAACTGGTCTGCAAAAGCCACCACAACGTAAGGAAAACCAAGTACGCACCTGATAAATCCACTATGTGGCTTGCTGTATCAGCAAGACTCAGCCTGGACTGAAGGACTTCACCATCTGAAGTCTTTGCTGAGGCACTGGGTACGGCTATGGAAATGGCCAGCTGTACTTCAAAATCGTATTTATCCCCACTGGTGAGCTTAAAACTCCCAAGCCCCCAAAGTTTCCAACCTAGCTAGCAGGGAGGGGAAGGTGGGTTGTGACAGTGCAGAAACCCCCAGGATAGGAAGCCTGATTAAATGTTTCTGTGATCAAAACCCTGCTGTTTAGTTCTAATAGTGTTTAATCTGTTTTTGATTTAATAGAGCATTCAGCTACTGTCCTCTGTATAATTGATAGTGTCAATTTCACTGTTTGTTGTATTTGCCTTTATTTCTTGTAATATCTTTTGCATTTAATAAATGCAGAGTTTTTTTGCTTTAAAACACCTGTCTGGTGCCTTCTTCATTTCACATTCCCTAAATAATTCCAGTGTCCAGAACCAGGGATCTGGGGGTGATTTGAAATACTTAAAAATCAGCAGATTACTGATTGCAAACCAAAACCCCTACAACAAAAGTTGTTGGGTTTTTAAGTCACAGACATTAATTAGATGACCTTATTGTTTCACCTTGCTCCGCTAAAGCTGCTGTGTTAAATCTATAAACCTGGTGTCTAGCATCAATTATTCACAAATTCTGGTACTGGTTATGCAAAATGTTTGGTAGGCACCACTGAGACCAATTCTGAGGGTCACTGAGTATTGTAATTTTACTGTGTTGTGAATACAGAGATAGGGAACCTCATTTGATTTGGCTGTCTGTCTGTGTTGTAACACTATCCAAGTAGCAGTGATGTGGAACTGGGGATTGTGATAAACAGCTGCTCAGTGATACTACACTTTGTATTCTAAGCCAGTATTTCAAGCAGTCGAACATATAAATTGGATAACAAGTACCTTGTCATATCTGTCTGAAATACATTCACTTAAACAGAAGTTCACATTGAGGAACTATTTCTCAAATTATTCTTCCTTTCTAATTTTTCCATAAAAATATAAATATCTGGACCTCAGTAAGAGATTGAGGGACAATGATTTGTTAAAATTCATAGATTGCAACAAAAGACTAAATAATATAGGTGAACCATGATAGAACTGTCAGTGACAAATCACGCAAAAGCTTATGTGGCATCTTAATTGTCGACAATAGATACATTTTGTATACCCTCAATTGAATCATTAAATAACTTTATCATTTCATGTTAAATATTATTCTGTGATTTGCAGCAGAAAAGCTGGCAACTGCAACCTTTGTCCCAGAGAAGTGCACTTCCCTGTTGGGTAGTCACAGATGGTGGCTATGGATTAAACCATTGAAGCTTCCAAACTAAAGCAGGGAGTGTGGCAACAGCAAGGAGCTAATTAGGGCAAATATAAATAGATGGAATTTTTAATACTATTGACATAAGGCTCAGCAAGTATGGGTTCTGCATCAGTGCTAAAATATTCTGTTAAGAAAATTAAAATGATGAGATAAGAATGTCAATACAGGATATTCCAGGAAAATAGAAGCAAAGAATGATATAGCATAGAGGGAGATGATTTGGCCTATTATGCGTGTGTTGGTGGCCCCATGGCTGATCTACACAATTAATCCCACTACTATTGCATTTTCTGTATAACCCAGTATGCCCCTTCCTTTCAAGTATTTATCCAATTCTATGCTGAGTGTCACATTGAATCTGCTTCTATCATCCTTTCAGGCAATGCGTTCCACATCACAAAATAATCCAGCTGATGCTTACCCAGCATTTTATAAAGGCTTTTCATAACCTCCTTGCTTTTGTATTCTGTGAGTAAAGTGGTAAAGAAGGTGTATGGCGTGCTTGCCTTTATTGGTCAGGGAATTGAGTCCAAGAGTCAGGATGTCATGTTGCAGCTACATAAGACTTTGGTTAGGCCATACTTAGAGTATTGCGTTCAATTCTGGTCACCACATTACAGGAAGGATATGGAGGCTTTGGAGAGGGTGCAGAAGAGGTTTACGAAGTTGCTGCCTGGATTTGATGATATGAGCTATAAGGAGAGGAGTGCTGGAAGGTGACGGAAAATTTGATAGAAGTCTATAAAATTATGAAATGCATAGATAGGCTTGACTGTCAGAATCGTTTCTCCTAGAGTTGAAAATACCTAATACTAGGGGACATGCATTTAAGGTGAGAGGGGGAAAGTTCAAAGGAGATGTGAGGTTAAGTTTTTTACACAGAAACTGGTAGGCCTCTGGAACATCCTGCCGGGGTGGTGGTTGGAGGCAGATATGATAGGGGTGTTTAAGGGACTTTCAAATAAACATATGAATATGCAAGGAATGGAGGGTTTGTGGACCAATTCCTTAATTTAATTTGGCATCTTGTTTGGCACAACATCGTGGGACAAAGGGCCTGTTCCTGTGCTGTGCTGTGCTGTGCTGTTCTATGTTCTGTCCAATATGCGTTTTTATTTAATAAAAGCCTTCTCAACTTGTATTGACACTCTCAAAAATTTACATGAATACATCCCACATCACATTATTCCTATGTTGCCAATAAAAATCGACATTTCAATTCCAATCCCCCTGCAAATTCTTGCCTTCGAACATTTCCATGTGTGGCCCTCCATCTGGCAGAGGTCTGCCCATTTCACCAGTCTGCCTAGATCCTCCTGAAATCAGTTACTATAAGCTCATTAGTTGTTAAATTTCCAGGTTTTATGTCATTGGTGAATCCACTGTTCGTTGAACTTGTCAATGATTGTAAAAGAGTCGATGAAAGCATATTCAAAGCACAGTCATGTGATTCATGAAATGTACATTATGAGAGGCAGTTCATTGGTAACCTATTTCCCCCAATACATCAGGTCTCCAAGGCTGTTTACAATGATCATTAACCCCTGTGCTGAGATGACCTCTCTTAGACATAAGGAGCTAAAAGGCCAGGAATATGGTCAAGGTTAACATTGTATCTGTTTGGCAGATAGAAGTCTTCAGCTGTTGGGAATATACACTGAACAAGGGAAGTGAGGGGCATAAAGGTAAGCTTATGACTGTAAGTTGTGTGAGTGAATAATAAAATTCAAATACATCATGTAGAAGTGCACAGAGAATACAGAACATACCCTTGAAACTTCTAATTTTGGGCCTGAATATTTCAGAAATGTTTAAGCTGTCTTTTCCCAAATTCCTGCCTAGATACTAGATTGAATTTCTATCCTGTACATTTAAGATTTATAAGCTAAGGCTTTACTTTGCTCTGAAATATTTTACATATAAATCTTAAATCATTTAATGACTGTGCTCCATTTCAATTAACTTAGGAACCCAGTACAGCACTTGAGAAATAAAATAATTCCCTCTTATTTGGAATTAAATGTTGTAGGCGCAGTATGTTTAATACACACCTACATTAGCATATTAATGTTCTCAATATATTCGCAGCATTTGGTGCGGCTATCCATCACAATGAAGTGTTAATTTGAGTAGAGGTAGTCAACTGGTAATAACTTCATGGTCAACTTTACACTCTGTTTATTTTCACAAAAGTTGGAGGTATTAGGAATTTATGTAGGGCTTAAGAAAACATCAGACATGCCCAGACTTTTCTCTATGAATACCTAGAAGGCTGTCAGCATTCATCATCATAATTGAATAAATCAGACATAAACTTCTGGCATCCACACAAGCAAAGTTAAATGCGAAAATCCAATAGCTTCTGTGCAGTACTCTACTCCTCATCGGGGTGTGTTTGCAGTCCTTGCTGAAAAACTCAGCACAGTAATCAATAGAATGGGGTGAACTTGGAGCATTGTCTATAAGAACATTTTAAAGTCACTCACTTTCCTGTCTAAGCATTTTTGTTTTGTTACTGATCATTTCAGAGCAAAATAAAGCATTAACTTATAAATCTTAAATGTACAGGATAGAAATTCAATCTAGTTTGTCGGCAAGAACTTGGGAAAAGATAACTTAAAAATTTCTGAAATATTCGGGCCTAAAATTAGATGTTTCAGGGGCATGTTCTGTACTCTCTGTATGCTCCTGTATTTGAATTTTATTCGTCTTTTTTGTCACTATCCTGTATTGTTTAGCAACTTTAACTAACAACTGTATCAGAAATCCACACAATACTCAATTATTCCCTTAGGGCTTATTTGCCGTGTGCCTTTGCCCGGCTTTATCATCATGTGCACCCACCCCAATGGCTCCATGTGCCTGGTGGAAGGCTGATGACTTTCAGCAGCTGAAATGGCAGCTAGTCTTGCAGGATACTTTGAGAAGTTTCCTGTCTTGCGAGCACAGTTTCAGACTGCAGCAGCCCGGGCTGCTGTTTAAGAGCTAACAGGCGAGTGGTAGTGGTGAGATCACAAGTCCTGAAAGATTTCAGTGACCCTGAAAGAGGACAGATTTATGCACAATAGAGTCATTTTCACTGATCCAGGGTCATACCTCAGAAATCCTTATGATCTGTTGGATTTTAGGCTGCTGGATAACAATCACAGTCTGTAAGTCACTTTGAGCACAAACATTAAAGTCTGGCGGCAAGTTGTGTATGCGTGGCACCAACCAGGGATTGCATATCATCATGAAGGGATAAAAAACAGAGCAAAGAAATCCAGAGCTCCACAAACGATAAACAAGATAAGATGACAAAGGAAAAGTGTGGTTATGATACGAGTCAAGCGGACAATATGGCCGTGGACCAGGCTGCATTTAGAATGTTCAGAGGATTAGTGAAAAAGTAAATAAGAAAAGTAAAGAGACAGTATAAAAGGAATTCATGACCTTATTTTTTATTGGCATATAAATATTGAAAGAATTGACAGAAGAAGAATGGGTTGATTAGAACCAAAAAGGGGATTCACTCATGGAAGCAAGGGACATGGCTGAGGCAAGTAATGGGGTAGTAGGAACTGCAGATGCTGGAGAATCTGAGATAACATGGTGTAGAGCTGGATGAACACAGCAGGCCAAGCAGCATCAGAGGAGCAGGAAAGCTGACTTTTCGGGCCAAGACCTTTCTTCAGAAATGGGAGAGGGGAAGGGGATTCTGAAATAAATAGGAAGAGAGGCGGAGGCGGATAGAAGATGGATAGAGGTGGAGAGAAGACAGACAGGTCAAAGAGGCGGGGATGGAGCCAGTAAAGGTGAGTGTAGGTGGGGAGTTAGAGTGGGGAGAGGTCAGTCCAGCGAGGACGGACAGGTCAAGGAGGCAGGATGAGGCTGGTAGGTAGGAGATGGGGGTGGGGTTTGAGGTGGGAGGAGGGGATAGGTGGGTGGAAGGACAGGTTGGGGAGGCGGGGACAAGCTGGGTTGGTTTTGGGATGTGGTAGGGGGAGGGGAGATTTTGAAGCTTGTGAAGTCCACATTGATACCATTGGGCTGCAGGATTCCCAAGCGGGATATGAGGTGCTGTTCCTGCAACCTTTGGGTGGTGTCGTTGTGGCACTGCAGGAGGCCCAGGATGGACATGTCGTCTGAGGAATGGGAGGGGGAGTTGAAATGGTTCGCGACTGGGAGGTGCAGTTGTTTGTTGCGAACTGAGCGTAGGTGTTCCACAAAGCGATCCCCGAGCCTCCGTTTGGTTTCCCTGATATAGAGGAGGCCACATCGGGAACAGCGGATGCAATATACCACATTAGCAAATGTGCAGGTGAACATCTGCTTGATGTGGAAAGTCTTCTTGGGGCCTGGGATGGGGGTGAGGGGGGAGATGTAGGGGCAGGTGTAGCACTTCCTGCGGTTGCAGGGAAAAGTGCCGGGTGTGGTAGGGCTGGAGAAGAGCGTGGAGCAGACAAGGGAGTAATGGAGAGAGTGGTCCCTCCAGAACCGAAACGTCAAGTTTTCCTGCATTTCTGATGAAGGGTCTAGGCCCGAAACGTCAAGTTTTCCTGCTCCTATGATGCTGCTTGGCCTGCTGTGTTCATCCAGCCCCACGCCTTGTTATCTCGGATTCTCCAGCATCTGCAGTACCTTTTATCTCTGGTGGGAAGGGAAAAATGTCTTTGCTGGTGGGATTGGATTGCAGATAGCGGAAGTGTCGGAGGATGATGCGTTGGATCCGGAGATTGTTGGGGTGGTACGTGAGGATGAGGGGGGTTCTGTTTTGGTTGTTATTGCAGGGAGGGGGTGTGAGGGATGAGTTGTGGGAAATGCGGGAGACACAGTCGAGGGTGTTCTCGACCACTGAGGGGGGGAACTTGCAGTCCTTGCAAAATGAGGACATCTGAGATGTTCGGGAGTGGAATGCCTCATCCTGGGAGCAGATGCAGTGGATGCGAAGGAATTGGGAATAGGGGATGGCATTTTTGCAGGAAGGTGTTTGGGAGGAGGTGTATCCTAGGTAGCTGTGGGAGTCGTTGGGCTTGAAATGGATATCGGTTTCCAGGTGGTTGCCAGAGATGGAAACAGAGAGGTCCAGCTATCCCCTCCTCCCACCTCAAGCCCTACCCCCATCTCCTACCTACTAACCACATCCCGCCCCCTTGACCTGTCCGTCCTCCCTGGACTGACCTATCCCATCCCTAACTCCCCACCTACACTCACCTTTACTGGCTCCATGCCCGCCTCTTTGACCTGTCTGTCTCCTCTCCACCTATCTTTTCCTCTATCCATCTTCTATCCACCTCCCCCCCTCCCTATTTATTTCAGAACCACCTACCCGTCTCCCATTTCTGAAGAAGGGTCTAGGCCCGAAACGTCAGCTTTCCTGCTCCTCTGATGCTGCTTGGCCTGCTGTGTTCATCCAGCTCTACACTTTGTTATCTGAGGCATGTAATGATTGCCTTTCGATCTGTCTTCATCAAGGAAGAAGACACCACTCAGGCCATGGTGAAAGAAGAATTTCAGATAAATGAATGATGTAAAGTAGATAGGAAGGAACTATTGGATAAGCTGTTTGCCTTTAAAGTTGATAAGGCACTGGGACTGGTTGGCATTCATCCAAGGATACTGAAGGAAGTGAAAGTGGAAATGCAGAGACGTTGGCCATAATTCTTCAGTCTTTCTAAGACTTGGGATGCTGCCAGAGGACTGTAGAATTATAAATCATACATGCTTGTTCAAAAAAGATTGTAAATATGAACCCAATATTATATTCCCCATTTGAAGGTGGGGAAACCCCGAGAAATGATAACAAGGGACAAGATTAATACTCATGTTGGCAGTTGGAAGTGAAACCCAGCATGAGTTTCTTATGGGAAAATTTTGTTTAACTAATTTGTTGGAACTTTTTAAAGAGATAACAAAGGTTTATGAGGGTAGCGCTATTATTGTGGTGGACATGGACTTCTGGAAGCCATTTATTAAGGGGCTGCACATCAGACTTGTGATCTAATTTAGATCGCATGGTATAAAAGGGACAGTTGCCTGAGACAAGCAAGGAATGGAAAGACAGGACAGATGAATATGTACTAAAGGAGCTGGTGCAGGGAGGAAGGTTTCAGGTACTTTGATCATTAGGACCTCTTGTGGGGCAGGGGTGACATGTATAAGACAGACAAATCGGAGGGGAACCTATATCCTCACAGGGAGGTTTGTTCATGTTATTCAGAAGTGCTTAAACTAGAGTGGCAAGGGACTGGGAATGAGAACAGCAGGTGAGTAAGTGGAGGGATTGAGGGGAAGGTATATGTTAGGATCAGTAAATCAGAAAGGAAGGATACGCAGAGACAAGTAAATGAATATGATGATACTAATGGGCTAAAGTGTGTTTATTTCAATGCAAGGAGTATTATAGGTAAAGTAGGTGAGCTTAGAGCCTGGATCAGTACTTGGGACTATGATGTTTTGGCCATGACAGAGACTAGACTGAGAGAGGGTCAGGACTAGCTGCTCAACATTCTAGGGTTTCATTGTTAGACGAGATAGAGAGGAAGATAAAAGAGGTGGAGGACTTAGATTAATAATCAGGGAAAATGATTATTTTCCCCACCAATAGCCACCGAGATATTGAGGAACAAATACATAGGCAGATTATGGAAGGATGCAATGAAAACACAGTTGTCTTAAGGTGGGTGATTTTAACTTCCCCAGATTGACTGGGACTCCCTTAGAGTAAAAAGTTTAGATGGGGCAGAATTTGTTAAGTACATCCAAGATGATTTCTTGAAACAATATGTGGATAGTCCAACTGGAGGAGGGTCCTTACTGGACCTTGTATTGGCTAATGAGCCTCGTAAGGTGATTGACATATTAACATGAGATCATTTTGGAAACAGTGATCACAACTTCTTAAGGCTTAAGATAGCTATGATCAAGGATAAGTCAGGACCTTGAGGGAAGGTATTAAATAGGAGGAGGGCGAATTACATCAATAATAAGCAGGAGCTGGGGAGTGTTTAATTGGGAAGAGCTGGAATCAGGCAAGTCCACATTTGACATGTGGGAATTATTTAAAGACCTGCTGATGAGAGTTCAGGACTGGCATGTTCAAGTAAGGAGGAAGGACAAGGATGGCAAGGTCAGTAACACTTGGTTAATGAGGGAGGTTGTACATTTAGTCAAAAGGAAAAACGAAGCATATGTCGGGTTTAGGAAGCCAAAATCAGACAGGGCTCATGAGGAATATAAAGAAAACAGGAAAGAACTCAAGCAGGGAATTAGGAGAATGAGAAGAGGCCTTGAAATAACCTTGGCAAGTAGGGTAAGAGAAAATCCAAAGGCATTCTTTACATAGATTTAAAATAAAACAGGATAACTAGGGAGACAGTAGAACCACTCAAGGATAAAGGATGGAGCTTGTGCATGGAGGCAGAGAATGTGGGCAAGATCCTAAATGAGTACTTTGTGTTGTTATTCACCAGGGAGAAGGATATGGAGGATAGTGAGATTTGTGTGGAGCATCCTCATAAGCTAGGGTATTTTGAGAACAAGAAAGAAGCGATGTTGGGTCTCATAAGGTGGATAAGTCCCAAGGGCTTGATATTATCTACCCTAGATTATTGAGAGAGGCAAGAGAGGAGATTGCTGGGGCCTTGACCAAGATCTTTGCATCCTCGTTAGCCACAGGAGAGGTCCCAGAGGACTAGCAAATAGCTAATGCTGTTCCTCTGTTCAAGAAGGAAAATGGGGTTAATCCAGGAAACTATAGACTGGTGATTCTCATATCAATGTTTGGGAAGTTGTTGGAGAGAATTTTTAGGGATAGGATTTATGCACATTTGGAAAAGCATGGCCTAATTAGGGACAGTCAGAATGGCTTTGTGCAGGGCAGGTCATGTCTTATTAGCTTGATTGACCTGTTTGAGCAGGTGATGAAGTGATTGAGGAGGGTAGAGCAGTGGATGTTGTCTACGTGGATTTTATAATGTTTTGACAAGGTCCTTCATGGTAGACTCATCCAGAAGATTGAGATGCATGCGATCCATGGTGACCTGGCCACATGGATTCAGATTTGGCTTGCCCAGAGAAAGCAGAGCGTAGTGGTGGAAAGATGTTTTTTCTGGCTGGAGGTCCATGACTAGAGGTATTCCTCAGGGATCGGTACTTGGACCTCTGCTTTTTTATATACATATATATGTTTTATATATATATAGAGTAAGTTTGCAGATGATACAAGGATCGGTGGAGTTGTGAATAGTGTAGAAGGTTGTCAAAGGATAAAGTGGATTTAGATCAGTTGCAGATATGGGCAGAGAAATGGAAGATGGAGTTTAATCCTGGTAAGTGTGGGGTGCTGCACTTTAGGAGATCAAATGTTAAAGAAAAGTATACAGTTAATGGCAGAACCCTGAACAGCATTGATGTACAGAACCATCTTCGGGTTCAAGTCCATAGTTTCCTGAAAGTGGCCATTCAAGTAGATAGGGTGGTAAAGAAGGTGTATAGCATGCTGGCTTTTATTGGCCGGGGAACTGAGAAAAAGACTCAGGACATCATGTTGTAGTTTTGTAAGACTTTGGGTAAGCCACACTTAGAGTATTGCATTCAATTTTGGTCACCGCATTACAGGAAGGATGTGGAGGCTTTGGAGAAGGTGCAGAAGAGGTTACCAGGATACTGCTTTGATTAGAGGGTATGAGATATAAGGAGTGGCTAGAACAACTTGCATTGTTTTCTTTGGAATGGCAGAGCATGACGGGAGACTTGATAGAAGTCAACAAAATTATGAGATTCATAGATAGGGTTGATGGTGAGAATCTTTTTCCCAGAGTTGAAATGTCTAATACGAGGGAGCGTGCATTTAAGGTGAGGGGGAAAGTTCAAAGGAGATGTGAGGGGCAAGTGATTTACACTGAGGATGGTAGGGATATAGTCCGGAACGTGCTGCCAAGTGTGGTGGTGGAGACAGATACGATAGGGGTGTTTAAGGGACTCTTAGACAAATACATGAATATTCAAGGAATGGAGGGATATGGACCAAGGGCAGACAGAAGGGTTTAGTTTAATTTTGCTCATGTTCGGCACATTGTGGGCCAAAAGGCCCGTTCCTGTGCTGTACTATTCTATGTTTTATGTACATACAAAATTAATTGACAGACGTTGGGGTTAATTGATTCTTATGGGATGTAGGAAATTCTCTAGTGGAGTATCTCAGGGATCAGTATTTGCTCTTCTTGACATATTTAATGACCTACACTTTGGGGTACAGGGCATAATTTCAACACAAAAGTTAGAAGTATTTTGAGCTAGAGGATAGAACCTCAAAAACAGATAAAGAGATTGGTGGATTGGGCAGAAAAATGGCAGATGAAATTTAAAGCAGAGAGGTTTGAAGTGATTCATTTTGGAAGAAAGAACACAGAGAGGCAAAATCAAATGAGGTATGCAATTTTGAAAGAGCAAAGATACTTGCAGGTATATCTGAATAAAACATTGAAGGTGCCAGGACAGTTTGAAGAAATGCTTAATAAAAAGTATACACGAGCTAATATTTTATTTGTCAAACCAGAGTGTATAACAGTAAGAGTAACAGTTAAACTTATATAGAGCCTGGCTCAACTGGAATGTTGCATCCAGTTCTGGACATCACATTTTAGGGCAGAAATGAAGGCATTAGAGTGGGTGCAGAAAAGATCCATGAGAATGATCCCAAGAATGAAGACCTTCCGTTGTGTAGAAAGATTGGAGAAATTAGCACTACTCTCCCGGGTAAGAAATTTAAAGGAAATTTGACAAAATATTCAAAACCATGAGTCATCTGGACAGAGTGGAGTAAGGGAAATTGTTCCCATTAATGGAAAGATCAAATACAAGAGGGTATACATTTTGAGGTAATTGGCGAAAGAGGAAATGGTGACATAGAGAAAATCATATTCATGCAGTGAGTGGCTGGGGCCTGGAATCTACTACATGAGATTGTAGTGGAGGTAAGTTCAATCGAGACTTTGAAGAGGGAGTTGAATTTTTATCTGTCAAAAATACCTGAGCAAGAAATTAAAGAATGACACTGGTCACATTGTTTTAACAGAGCGGTCATCATAGTTATAGTAGCCTGAATGGTCTCCTTCTTTACCGCTGCCATTCTGTGGTTCTATTGATTCTATCATTGCATGTGGATGTGAGGAGTCACAAATGGTAGTGATACTGCAATCATTATCAAATGTCCCCACTTCTGACGTATGATAGGGGAAGGTCATTAATGAAACAAATGCGGATGTTGAGACTGAGGATACTATGTGAGGATCTCCTGTAAGTAATGTCCTGAGCCTAAGATGATTGGCCAGTAATAACTACAACTATCTTCCTTTGTGTTAAATGTGACTCCAACCAGTGAAGCTTTTTATTCTTATTCCACTTCATTTTTGCTAGCATCCCTTGATGTCACACTTGTTAAAATGCTGCCTTGATATTAAAGTAGGTCTCTCTATCTCCTCACCTGTTGGGTGTTCTGCTCTATCTCCGCATTTGGATCATGGCCGTAATAAGTCAGGAGCTGAGAGACTCTTTCAGAGTCCAAATTGAGAGTCAATAAGCAGATTATTGTTGTTCAAGTGCTGCTTGATAACACCGTCAATAACATCTTTCATCATTCTGTTCACAATCAAGAATACTCAGAGAGTGAAATTTGAGGTTGAATTGGAGATTTTTTGAACTTTTGCACTGGGTTCCATGTCACAATAAAGGAAATGAAAAGATAGTGCAAAGTCTTTTTAATGACCATACTTTTACAATAATTGAAACAATGTGCAAATATGGAAAGGATGGGTACATGGATAATTTCTAACTAAAGGCAATAGCATCCATAACAAAGATGTTACAGTTGCACTTATCATGGTTCCTTGTTATTGATTGTTGTCACTGAATTACTACAGCCTTTGTTAAACTAGGATGACTCAGTCTGAAAATACAGCATTTCTCTCCCTGACAGTGTGAGTAAGTTAACTTTAGCAATAGTGGTCTGATTTTAGATAAGCTAATCAGTTGAATAAATCTACATTTTCTAAAGGAAGGAATATGCATGACATTTGCCCGACGCTGAGGTTTATAGAGGTTGCTGATTACATTATGCAACAAATAGTTTAATACATTTTTGCATTCAAGGTAGGTTCTGCTGCAGAGAAATTAAGGAAAAGTTCACGACTAGGGGAAAGGTTGCTGAGACAGCAACAATAATCGTTGCTACTAATGTGTATTTGCACTTAAGGATGTTTCCAAAGAATACGGAAAATATCTAGTCCTGCAGAGATGTGTGTTGAGATATAAAAATGTATAGAGATCTCTTTAAAATACTCCTAAACATTGTTGATGTTGGAAGAGACCACATAGTTTCTTTTTTAGAACTATAAGCTGAATGGAAGTTAGACTGCTATCACTGGAAACCAGGAATTTTGCAACTTCAAAACCACGTGCTGCTGAGCTGTGCAATACAATATTGCTTTATGATACAATAGGAGGCAGAATTTGAGACTGAGCAACGCCAAGAGTGTCAATGGTTAATGACAGTCTGCCTGATAGCAGCCCTCTTATTGGTTGAGCTGTAGAGTGTAAAAAACCTGCAAGTGCCAAGATCAGCAGAGAGAAAAAAACATTCAGGGTCTGCAGATAGAAAGCATCTATCTCTCCCTCTCTCTCTTTCTATCCGGAGAAATAACAGAATAACCAAGAAAGAAAGAATTCTAAAACAAAAAAAGACACAAGTCCACCCGGTCAACCATTAGATCAAAATAATTGCCATCCGGCATTAACAACGTTTTACCGTTATAAAAATCAAAAATGCTAAGGCAATAACTTTCTCCTGGCCCTTGATGGCTGTCATCATAATAACCTACAGAGGTAATGGATGCATTGGTTGCAATTTTCCAAAAAATGCTTCGATTCTGGAGAAGTATCAGTGGATTGGAAAGCTGCCAACATGACATCCCTATTCAAAAAGGCAAGATGGAAAAAAGTGCCCAACTATAGGCTAATTAGCCTACCATCCACTGTTGGAAAAGAATTGGAATCAATTGTTAAGGAAGTAATGGTAGAATATTTGGAAATTCATAATCTAATCAAACAGAGTCAGCATATTTTCATGAAAGGAAATCATATCTAACTAATTATTCAGGAGAGGTGATGGCCCAGTGGTATTATCACTAAACTAATGGGCGGCACGGTGGCACAGTGGTTGACACTGCTGCCTCACAGCACCAGAAACCTGGGTTTGATTCCACCCTCGGGTGACTGTCTGTGTGGAGTTTGCACATACTTCCCGTGTCTGCATGGGTTTCCTCCCTCAGTCCAAAAGATGTACAGGCTGGGTGGATTGGCCATGCTAAATTGCCCATAGTGTTCAGAGGTGTGTAGATTAGTGGGTTATAGGGGGATGGGTCAGGGTGGGATGCTCTGAGGGTTGGTGTGGACTTGTTGGGCCAAAAGGCCTGTTTCCACACTGTAGTGATTCTATGATCTTAATTTATAAGGGTTTTTCGAAGAAGAATCAACCAGAAAGGATTGAGGGAAACCAGTAACTGTGTTGTATTTAGTGTTCCAGGGGCAATCAACAAGGCATCGTGAGGAAACAAAAGACACTAAGGAAGGAACTAATCACATCTAGTCCACATTTTGTGGGGTTAATAAATGTGCTCTGGCTAATCTTGGACTGTCTTGATATTTCTGTTGGCATGAGGAAAATAAAGATATTTTGGGGACACATTTGTAAATGCTGGATTGAATGAAAAAGATATTTTATTCAACTATGATTTTGAACAAAAGTGATATGACAGTTGTGAGGTGTAAGATACTTAATTAAAGGTTTCCTGTCGTATATGCTGCCTGATCCCTTGCTGACTAAGCTGTTGCTTTAATGGATAAATTGGGCTTTACTGCTTTCTTGGATACTGCTGAATTTCTTTAGCCTGCTGTACACCTGTGTCCCTTTACAGACCAAATTTCCACAGGGTATAACAAGCTGTAGTGGCCTGGTGAACTATAGCCTCTACCCCGATCCAGGCAACTCAATATTTGCTTGAGGTTACTGATAATGTGTTAAATTCAGACCATGTTAGAAGAGTATTTACAGCAGCCATGACTTCAGTTCATATCTTTTGTGCTTGGGCACCTGTCCCTGTAGTTGTTGTGATCCTCCAAATAAAGTTAAAGTCACCATAGCCCCAGAGGAACATAGAGCGACTCTCTCATTAGAGGAGAGATGACTGGTCATGGTGTAACCTGACAGTCACCATGCCTCAGGTGATGGGGAAGCCTGAGAATGTTGGACTTTCAAGATGACCTCAGTCAGTTCAGGAATTGAACCACACTGTTGGTATCACTCCGCATTGCAAACTAGCCATCCAGCCAGCAGAGCTAACTGACCGTAACCACCCCCCATACCCCAACTCTGGTAGAATAGACTGTTGAGTGAGAAAATCAAAGAAGCGGCCAGGGTACCTGTCATTCAGATACATAATTCACATCCGATGGCGGGGCCAGCTGTAGTTGTACTTCCTCTTTATCGATGAGAAAGCATTAGGTGTATGGTGGGTGATCTGTGTTAAATATGCCCCAGACTCAGGAGAAACCTGACGCTCAGGAGATGCTCTGGGCCCTTGCTTATTGCTGCTGCTATGTTAAAGATAACTAGAGGCACATTAAACCCTAGCAAAATATTATTTTGTGCAAGTGTACTGCAGGTTAGTAGATGTTGATTGGACAATGTATTCTGTACTAGTGTTGGCTGCAGCTTTGCTCTACAGAGCTGTAAATAGAGAGATCACTTTCCTGGCAAGGGTTACCTATGTCTGACCTCAGAGGTGATGCACAATGCAGGGAGCATTACTCCATAGTCACAACATGAGTGCAATTGTTTTACCCAATTGTATGCTTTCTCTATATTGGACCTTGAATAAAAAAGATCCATCAATGAGGTTTCTTTAATAAACACAAAATTATGATTTTTTTGGAACACAAAACTTGTTCCATAAAGATGCAAAACTGGTTAACATACTCAGTTTGTAACATTAAAATACAAGTTTCTACAGAAGAATCACAGAACTCTTATGGCGCAGAATAAGGCCATTCAGCCTATCATACCTGCACCACTTCTTCAAATGAGCGTAACTACTTAAGATAATTTCGTACTTTTTTCCCTAAACCTTTTGTTATTTTTAACCAATAATTTTGTGTGCCTTAATTGAACCTGCCTCCACCACATTTATAGGGAGTACATTCCATACGCTAACTAGTTGCTGAGTGAAAAAGATTTTTCTCATATCACTCTTGCCTTTTTGTTTTAAATTTCTGCCCCCTCATTCTTGTTCCTTTGCGAACAGGAACAGTTTCTCCCTATCTACTCTATCCAGACTGCTCATATTTTTGAAATGTTGGATTTTTGATTTTACACCTCTAAACAACCCAACCCAATAGCACAAACATACCTCAGGTAATGGAATATAACAATAGATTCATTACGGGCTCACTTAAAAAAAACCCCTTTAACCAATAAGTTTTTGTTCTTAATTGCAAAAGGATAAGGTTTGAGATGTTTAGATGTCTGTTGATCTGATGCCATGGCTCACAAAAACAGACATTGCTGAACACATGTAGATGTCGACGTGGGCCTTTGCAGTCGTAGTTGTTCAAGAAATATCCACAAAGTCTCTCAGAGACTTTTCACACAAGAGCAGATGGACCAGGGATCTCGATATCACATCAGATTAACAATAAGCATTCTTTTGCAAAAACAGGAGAGTTGAGCTAGGAAGCTTCATTCTTTTAGCAGGCCTCTTCCTAAACACTATAATAAATCACTATAATGGAAACTGTGACACAACATTCACATATCCAGACAGATGGTCTGTACGAAACAAATAGTTACCATATAACATGTGACTACAATGAAATGCCTTGTTAATAATAGTTCTAATGTAATTTCATTGATTTTTTAAAAATCCACCTATCCCAAATCTTTTCAAATTTAGGTGCGCAAAAATAACTAAATTATTAAATTTGAAGTTTTCTTAGCACTTTGTGACTCTACATTGTTGAATTTTATATTTAAAGTGTACAAATCCATTGATACCTCACATGTTAAAGGACAAAAGGGACAAGATCAAATGGGCTGTATAATTTACATAGCTCGTTACTTCTATTTAAACATAGAACATAGAACATAGAACATAGAACTGTACAGCACAGTACAGGCCCTTCAACCCATGATGTTGTGCCGACCTATTATCCTACTCTAAGATTAAACTTCCCTGCATATCCTTCATTTTACTATCATCCATGTGCCTATCCAAGAGTCGCTTGGATGACCCTGATGTATCTGACTCCACTACCACCGCCGGCAGCGCTTTCCACACACCCACCACTCTCTGTGTCATTAGAATACTAGAAATAAAAATTGGGATGGGAACTAAAGTATATGTTAACTTGCTATCACTCGATTTATCTTAACATCCAAACACTGGATAAATGTACTTCTGTATCCCTGTGTTCTCACAAGTTTTGCCTCTATGGAGTGTTTTTCTTCATTTCTACATGTCAACTGAAATAAATAACTAAACAAAATAATTTGCATGCAATTAATTGTAAGTAATAAGACACTTTTATGGCATTTCCTTCAATGATGTAATTCACTACTCAACAGAAAAAAAGTTTGTAGCAAAGCTGCTGGTAGTAATGTCATAGATCTGTTGGCACATTAAACTTTTGCAAGATCTGGTATGATATTAGTTTTGCCACATAATGATAAAAGTATCATAGCATTGAAGGGAAATCAACTTTGAAACATTCTGCAGGTTATGGTATCAATTGTTGAAGTTTAGAAAAAAAGTAAACTGTTCTGTTGAGTTTTCACTAACATCAAATATTGTTAAACGTAAAATTAAACAAGAACAAGTGCTAGGGTCAGCCTTCATGTATTTACGTAAGGTTACAAGCACAGACCAGAAATAAAAAACTGATGCTGTCAAGCTCCTCATTATGTGAAAGCACATGTCAGCATCAAACTGATACGTTAATTGGAACAGAATCACAATAAATTCTTCTTGTGAATTATCAGAGATCAATTCTTACCGATTTGTTTCCAGGGACAGCATTGTCACGTAACAGAGAAGCTGATATTTAATTCAATAATATAGTGTAAACAGGCTCAGACGTGATGAAGTCATTGTTTAAAAGAATCTGTAATTTTCTACATTTTGCCCCCTTATTTAACAAAACGAACGTTTGTAAATATACAATATTGGGAAAAGTTATATGGTTTTAATTGTAGTTTGACTAATTTTAAATGATACCATGAAGAAATGATGACATGAATAATTAACAACCTGCTATTCCCTAGCCATTTTTCTATATTTATTATGCACAACTCTAACACTGTCAATTGTTACACTGTCTCTGGAGCTGAATTTATGCTTAGCTCAAAGCCTTTAATGAAGAACCACAGGATTGCCTGTCTGTCAAATGCCATTTCTTCAGATGGGTAGTTTTATCATTTCATGGTTGGACAATGAAATAGCATGTGTTGAAGCAAGATATTGCATGAACTGGGAAAACTTATCCATATTATTGTTAAGCCCACAGCTGCAGGAAAGTCATACAGGATCTGTGAGAAAGCCAATGCTTAGAGCAATCCATTCTTCCAAACAAATGAAAATATGTGGTGCCAAGCGCCTTGGAAACAGGAGAAAAAAAAACAAAACCTACAGTAGTTTTAAATTACATGCTTGGATATACTGATTGAACAAAAAGTAAACTGCAGCAAATCAGCAAAATTCCTTGAACACCTCAATCCAAACCCATGATCTCTCTCTCTGGTAGAGAAATGCGGGCAGCTGGTGTGTATGAACACGATCACTTGCGAATTCCCTTACATAGAACATAGAACATTACAGCGCAGTACAGGCCCTTCGGCCCTGGATGTTGCGCCGACCTGTGAAACCAATCTGAAGCCCATCTAACCTACACTATTCCATTATCATCCACATGTTTATCCAACGACCATTTAAATGCCCTTAAAGTTGGCGAGTCTACTCCTGTTGCAGGCAGGGCATTCCATGCCCTTACTACTCTCTGAGTAAAGAATCTACCTCTGACAACTGTCCTATATCTATCACCCCTCAATTTAAAGCTATGCCTCCTCATGCTAGCCATCACCATCCGAGGAAAAAGGCTCTCACTGTCCACCCTATCTAATCCTCTGATCACCTTGTATGATGACATAAAGATCAAAGCCAAAGGCTCTGCAATCTCCTCTCTAGCGTCCCAGAGAATCCTAGGATAGATCCCATCTGGCCCAGGGGACTTATCTATTTTCACACTTTCCAGAATTGCTAACAGCTCCACCTTCCGAACCTCAATCCCGTCTAGTCTAATAGCCTGTATCTCAGTATTCTCCTCGACAACATTGTCTTTTTCCTTTGTGAATACTGATGAAAAATATTCATTTAACACCTCTCCTACCTCTTTGGACTCCACACATAACTTCCCACTACTATCCTTGACTGATCCTAATGTTACTTTAGTCATTCTTTTATTCCTGACATACCTGTAGAAAGCTTTAGGATTTTCCTGGATCCTACCTGCCAAAGACTTCTCATGTCCCCTCCTGGTTCTTCTTAGCTCTCTCTTTAGGTCCTTCCTGGCTAACTTGTAACTCTCAAGCGCCCTAACTGAGCCTTCATGCCTCATCTTTACATAAGCCTCCTTCTTCCTCTTGACAAGAGATTCAACTTCTTTAGTAAACCACGGTTCCCTCACTCAACCACTTCTTCCCTGCCTGACAGGTACATACTTATCAAGGACACGCAGTAGCTGTTCCTTGAACAAGCTCCACATTTCAATTGTGCCCAGCCCCTGTAGTTTCCTTCCCCATCCTATGCATCCTAAGCCTTGCCTAATCACCTCATAATTGCCTTTACCCCAGCTATAACTCTTGCCCTGCGGTATATACCTATCCCTTTCCATCGCTAAAGTAAATGTAACCGAATTGTGATCACTATCACCAAAGTGCTCACCTACGTCCAAATCTAACACCTGGCCTGGTTCATTACCCAGTACCAAATCCAATGTGGCCTCGCCTCTTGTTGGCCTTTCTACATACTGTGTCAGGAAACCCTCCTGCACACATTGGACAAAAACTGATCCATCTAAAGTACTGGAACTATAGCGTTTCCAGTCAATATTTGGAAAGTTAAAGTCCCCCATAACAACTACCCTGTTACTTTTGCTCCTATCCAGAATCATCTTTGCTTTCCTTTCCTCTACATCTCTGGAACCTTTTGGAGGCCTATAGAGAACTCCCAACAGGGTGACCTGTCCTTTCCTGTTTCTAACCTCAGCCCATATTACCTCAGTTGACGAGTCCTCATCAAACATCCTTTCTACCATCGTAATACTGTTCTTGACTAACAATGCCACACCTTCCCCTCTTTTACCACCCTCCTTGATCTTACTGAAACATCTAAACCCCGGAACCTGCAACAACCATTCCTGTCCCTGCTCTATCCGTGTCTTCGAAATGGCCACAACATCAAAATCCCAGGTACCAACCCATGCTGCAAGTTCACCCACCTTATTCCGGATGCTCCTGGCGTTGAAGTAGACACACTTCAAACCACCTTCCTGCCTGCCGGTACACTCCTGAGACTTTGAAACCTTATTCATGACCTCACCAATCTCAACCTCCTGTTCACTGGAGCTATAATTCAGGTTCCCATCTCCCTGATGAATTAGTTTAAACCCTCCCGAAGAGCATTAGCAAATTTCGCCCCCCCCCCCAGGATATTGGTACCCCTCTGGTTCAGGTGCAGACCATCCTGTTTGTAGAGGTCCCACCTACCCCAGAATGAGCCCCAATTATCCACGTACCTGAATCCCCCCCTCCTGCACCATCCCTGTAGCCACGTGTTCAACTGCTCTCTCTCCCTATTCCTCGCCTCGCTAGCACATGGCACAGATAACAAACCAGAGATAACAGCTCTGTTTGTTCTAGCTCTAAGCTTCCACCCTAGCTCCTTGAATTTCTGCCTTACATCCCCATCCCTTTTCCTACCTATGTCGTTGGTCCCTATGTGGACCACCACTTGGGGCTGCTCCCCATCCCACTTAAGGATCCCGAAAACATGACCCGAGACATCTCATTCCCATAGAATCTCCTATCTGTCCCCCTAACTATGGAGTCCCCAATGACTAACGCTCTCCTCTTCTCCCCGCTTCCCTTCTGAGCAACAGGGACAGACTCTGCGCCAGAGACCTGTACCCCATGGTTTACCCCTGGTAAGTTGTCCCCCTCAACAGTATCCAAAACAGTGTACTTGTTATTGAGGGGAACAACCACAGGAGATCCCTGCCCTGTCTGCCTGTTCCCTTTCCGTCCCCTGACTGTAACCCATCTACCTTTTACCTGTACCTGAGGTGTGACTACCTCCCTGTAACTCCTCTCAATCACCCCCTCAGCCTCCCGAATGATCCAAAGTTCATCCAGCTCCAGCTCTAGTTCCCTAACGTGGTTTCTGAGGAGCTGGAGTTGGGTGCACTTCCCGCAGATGAAGTCAGCAGGGACACTAGTGGTGACCCTTACCTCCCACATTCTACAGGAGGAGCATGCAACTTCCCCAACATCCATTCCCATTGTTCTGAATTCCCAAATACAGACTATTGGAAAAAAAATCTAGTAACTTACCAAATCGGCACTCAGAACCTTTTTTGGTCAGAGGAGGCAGATGTAGTGTTTCGGGTAAAGCAACCGCCCAAATATTTTACCTCACTTACCGCAGTCTCACTAGGTAAGACCTTTATACTCAAAAAGCTTACCTTCCCAGGCTGCCCTCGTGCCTCCTTCCGGACTCCCGCCACTGAAACAACTGAAAGGCTGTAGTCACGCGAAGTAAGACTTTGATACTCGAAAAGCTTACCTTCCCAGGCTGCCCTCACGCCTCCTTCCGGACTCCTGCTGCTGAAACAACTGAAAGGCCGCAGTCATGCGGTTACAAATCTCACATTACACTGACTTGAAAATGTATTATCATTTCTTCACTGTTGCAGAGTCAGAATCCTTGCACACTCTACCTTGTAGCACTGGGGATATACCTACACCAGATGAAGTTGTGAAGGAATGGCAGCTCACCACCATCTTTACATATTCAAGGCATCAATGGGTAGAGAAAGAAAGTTTGAATATGGTGTTGAGATACAGAATCAGCTATGTTCATATGGAATAGCTCAGCAAGCTCAAAAGCCCAAATGGCCTATTACTGCTACTTGTTTCTACGTTTCTATGATAATTTTCATGGTTACAAGCCAGGAGTAAACTACCAGCTCAATGTTCCAGGATACGGAAGTTACAGGCATGACAGAAGTAAAAGTAAGTGAGGGGGTTGGAGGTGGGGTGGGAGGAGTCACCCTTTTGATAAGGGAGGACATAACAACATTGCTTACAGAGGATATTCTTAAGGGGTCATCAAATGAAGCCACGCGGTTAGAACTTAGAAATAAGAAGGGAATGGTCATTCTGTTGGGACTACATTATAGACCCCCAGTAGTAAGTGGGTACTGGAGGAGCAGATGGGTAGAGAAATTGCAGATACCTGTAGGAATAATAGGGTAGAATTGGTTGGAGATTTTAATTTCCCCTGCATTGACAGGGCCACCCAGAGTGAAAAAGGCCCAGATGGGGTGGAATTTGTCAAGTGTGTCCAAAAAATTCATATGTTGATATGTAGAGAGCCTACTCGGGAAGGTGCAACATTGGATCTCCTCTTAGGAAATGAGGTTGGGCAGATGACTGAAAAGTCAGTTGGAGAGCACTTTGGGTCCAGTGACCACAACTCTCTTAGTTTTAACAACACATAGACTGGCCACTAATATCCACTACAAACCCACTCCCACAGCTACCTGGACTATACATCCTCACACCCCACTTCCTGTAAAGTCTCCATCCCATTCTCTCAGTTCCTCCGTCTCCGTTCCATATGTTCAGATGAGGCCAACTTCAACAAGGGAGCCTCCGAAATGTCCGCTTTCTTCCTCAGCCGAGGATTCCCCAGCTCCATTGTCGACAGGGCCCTCAACCAGGTCCGACCCATCTCCCACACTTCTGCCCTCATCCCTTTTCTTTCCTCCTGCAATAACAATAGGGTTCCCCTTATCCTTACCTACATCCCACCAGAATCCACACCCAGAAGATCATCAGACGCCATTTCCACCACCTCTAGCAAGATGTCACCACCAGGTACATATCCCCCTCCCCTCCCTTGTACACCTTCCGCAGGGATTGTTCCCTCTGGGACACCCTGGTCCACACTTCCTTCACCATCAACACCCCCCGACAACCCTACGGTACCTTCCCCTGTAACTGGTGAAGGTGCAACACCTGCGCATCTACCTGTTCGCTCCCCAGAATCCAAGGGCCCAAACATACCTTCCACATGAAGCAACACTTCACCTGCACTTCCCAGAATCTAGTCTACTGCATTTGCTGCTCACAACATGATCTCCTCTACCCTGGGGAAACGAAACGTAGACTGGGTGACCGCTTCACAGAACATCTACCGCTTGTAAAAAAGACCCTGAACTGCCTGTTGCTTGCCACTTTAAAACATTACCCTGTTCCCTGCCCAACATCTCAGTCTCTGGCTTGTTGCAGTGTTCCAGTGAAGCTCAACGCAAACTGGAAGAACAACACCTCACTCTCCACTTGGGGACCCTACAGCCCTCCGGACTTGATATTGAGTTCAATTATTTTAGGGCCTAAACTGTCCCATGTTCTAGCCCCTACCCCACACACCAGGCCTTGTTACCACATAGCCTGCCATTACCCACCACCTGTTGTTAGTCACTAATAGTCCCCATTAACAAATATTCACCCTCCCAGCCTGATCATTACCAACTCTTTGTCTGTCCAACTGCTGTTCTCTCTCTTTAGGCTCTATCCTATCATTTACTCCCTACCCCATCCCTCGCCCCTTTTTCTCTACATATAAACTGACGTTTTCCCAGCTTCCATCAGTTCTGAGGAAGGGTCACCGGACCTGAAATGTTAACTCTGTTTCTTTTTCCTTCACTGATGCTGCCAGACTTGCTGAGCTTTTCCAGCAACTTTGTTTTTTGTTCTCTCTTAGTTTTAACATAGTTATGGAAAAACACAAGGACGGGTCCACAGATTAAGTTGCTAATCTAGAGCAGGGCCAGTTTTGGGGTCATTAGGCAGGATCTAGCAGAGGTCAGTTTGGTGACTCTGTTTGAAGGAAAAGCAACAACTGACAAATGTGTGGCTTTTAAGAGTGCAATATCAGGAGTCCAGGGACAGTACGCCCCTGTTAGGATGAAGGGAAAAGTTGGCAGGTTTAGGGATCCCTGGCTTATGAGGGATATTGAGGCTCTGGTCAGAAAAAAAGAAGAAGGCATACATTTGGTTTAAGATATCGGACTCAAATGAATCCCTGGATGACTATAAAAAGTGTGGAAGCACACTTAAGAGGCAATGCAGAAGAGCAAAAAGAGGGTCTGAGATGGGCCCGGTCGATAAGGATAAAGATAATTCCAAGAGGTTCTATAGCTATATTAAGAGTAAGAGGGTGACTACGGAGAGAGTAGGTCCTTTTGAAGATCAGCATGGCCGTCTATGTGTCGAGCCACGGGAGATAGGGGAGATTTTTAATGAATATTTCTACTCAGTGTTTACTGAGGAGAGAATCATGGCTGCTAAGGAAATAAGGGAAGCAAATGGGGATGTTTTTGACCACATACTTATTAATAGAGAGCAGGTGTTTGCAGCCTTAATGCACACTAAAACGGATAAATTCCCTGGGCCTGATCAAGTCCACCTTCGGATGTTGATGGAGGCTAAGGAAGAAATTGCAGAGGCCCTTGCAAAGATTTTTGTTTCATCTTTAGCCACTGGTGAAGTTCTGGAAGCCTGGAGGGTTGCTAATGTTGTTCCATTGGTTAAGAACAGTAGCAAAGACAAGTCAGGGAACTACAGGCCAGTGAGCCTGACATTGGTGGTAGGCAAGTTATTGGAAATGAAGTTCTGGGGAAGGGTCACTGGACCAGAAACATTAACTCTGATTTTTTTTCTTCACAGATGCTACCAGACCTGCTGAGCTTTTCCAGCAACTTCTGTTTTTGTTATTGGAGAAGATACTGAAGGACAAGATCAAGCAACATTTCGATAGTGAAGGTCTGGTTCGGGATAGCCAGCATGGATTTGTGTGCAGGAAGTCATGTCTGACAAATCTTTCTGAGGTTTTTCGAAGATGTAACCAACAGGATAGATGAGGGTAGGGCAGTGGATGTTGTTTATATGGATTTTAGATCGGCCTTTGACAATGTCCCACACAACAGGCTTGTCATGAAGGTTCGTTTGCATGGGATCCCGGGAGAGCTAGCTAATTGGATTCAAAATTGGCTCGATGATAGGAAGCAGAGGGTAATGGTTGAAGATTGTTTCTTGGACTGGAGGCCTGCAACTAGTGGTGTGCCACAGGGGTCAATGTTGGGACCTTTGTTATTTGTTATTTACATAAATGATCTGGATGTGAATGTACAATGCATGATTAATAAGTTTGCAGATGATATAAAATGATATAAAATTAGGAGGTATCATTGATAGGGAGGATGGTTATCAAAAATTACAGACAGCTTGATCAGATGGGGAAGTGGGCTGAGGGATGCCAAATGCAATTGAATACAGATAAGTGTGAGGTGTTGCACTTTGGAAAGTCAAACCAAGGTAGGACTTGTACGGTAAATGGTAAGGTCCTGAGGAGTGTTGTGGAACAGAGGGACACAGGAATAGAAGTACATAGTCTGTTGAAAGCGGCGTCACAGGTAGACAGGGTGCTGAAGAAGGCATTTAGCATGCAGACCTTCATCAGTTGAGGCTTTGAGTATGGGAGTTGGGACGTTATGTTACAGTTGTATAAGCTGTTGGTGAGGCCGCACTTGGAGTATTGTGCATAGTTTTAGTTACCCTGTTACAGGAAAGACGTAGTTAAACTGGAGAGTGTGCAAAGAAGATTTATGAGGATGCTGCCAGGACTAATAGGCCTGAGTTACAGGGAGAGGTTGGCCAGGATAGGACTTTATTTCTTGGAATGTAGGAGAATGAGGGGTGACCTTACTGAGGTGTATAAAATCATGAGGGACATAGGTAGGATGAATGCATATAGTGTTTTTTTTCCAGGGATGGGGAATTGAAAACTAGAGGGCACAGGTTTAATGTGAGAGGGGAAAGATTTGAAGACCTGAGGCACACCTTCTTCTTGCAGAGAGTGTTGCACGTATGGAATGAGCTGCTGGACAAAATGGCTGAGGCGGGTACAATAGCAACATTTAAGAAACATTTGGATGGGTACATGAATGGGAAGTATAGAAAGATATAGACCAAATGCAGGCAGTTGGAACCAGCTGTGTCGGCACTGTGGTCAGCATGGACCGGTTTGGGCCAAAGGGCCTGTTTCCATGCAGTATTACTATATGACTACCAGGAGAATGGCCCTTCATGCATAGGGCCTCTGGAAGGGAAGGCTATTGTGTCACTTGACAGTTTTAAAAGAAACTGATCTTTGAAGAAAGCTAGCTACTTTCTCCCACCATTTGCCTTTAACCAATAACTAAAAGACATTACAGTTAGTATACCAATCATCCTGTCCTTTTTGTGAAGAAATATAAAGAGTTTGAAGATCAGAGAATCCTAACAAATAAAAGGATCATCACATCGAACCCTATGGACAAGTGAAATTGAACTGTGGTCCTAAGTTTCTCCCTTCCTTCCATTATAAGAGCCAATATATTTTTGTTTGTCAGTGCCTATCTGTAATGTGTATAGCACTTTAGAATTGTAACGAGTAGATCCATATTTTGACAGATCATAGCTATTTATTTGTATTAGAATTTACTTATTGCAATAACTGTAATTCTTTATAAGTGTAGCAATTTGGTCAATGTCTTCTATTCCATCAAACAGATAAATCAGGGACTTTGCAAGATTTGATTAGATTCTTAATATTTGCAGAGACCCCAGGGGTAGTGGGGATTGACACTGTTGCATATTAGCTGTAACAGAGAATTCAAAAGACTTAGAACCCTTTTGAAGGAAGGAATTTCTTCTTTTCTCAATGTTAATTGATTGATGCCTTATTCTGAATCTGTACCCCCATGCTTTGTTTTCACTGATCAAGGACTCAGCACCACATCCTATTAGATCCCCCTCAGAATCTTGTATATTTCAATGCTCTTGCCTTCATTTTTTTAAACTCCAGAGAATATAGGCCCAATTTGTTTATCCTCTCATCAAAAGAAAGCTCCTTCATCCCGTGGATCAATTTAGTCAATCTTCTCAGTATCACCTTTGATGCAAGCGTGTCCTTCTTTGAATGTGCAGACCAAACCTGCACATAGTATTTCAGATGTAGTCTCACCAAAATACTATACAATTACTGCAAGACTTCTTTATTCCTGTATTCCAATCCCCTTACAACAAAGACCAATATGCTACCTGCCATCGTAAAGGTTTTTGTTCCTGAATGTTCATTTTTGCATTCCTTAATTGACTGCCCCGAGTCTTTTTGAATATCAACATTGGCAAGCTTTTTCAAAAAAAGCTGGTTTTCTAATTTTAAGATCTGCATTAATAACTTCACATTTCCCTGCATTAAGCTGTCCCTGTCACTTAGTTGCCCACTAACTAAACCTGTCTATTATCTTCGCAAAGTTTACCTTTCCACCAAGCTTTGTATCATACATAAACTTACATGCATTAATTTTTGTCTCTTTGTCAGTTAGTAACATAGACTGTAAACAGCTGAATCTGCATTACTAGTTTTATGGCAATGTACTGGTCACAGCCTACCAAATTGAAAATACCGCACTTACGTAGACCCTCTTCATCCAATAAGGATTCCTTTTTCCATGCTAAGAGTATTACTCATACTCATTACTCCTAACTCAGAATCTTTATTACCTATTTTCTTTTTGCGTAGTGGCTTATTGTATTACTTTTGGAAGATTAGACATTCTATATCTTCTGGGTTCCCTCAGTAGTTTTTGTCTTCAAATACTCCAACAAACTTGTCAAATGGGATCTTCCTATTTAAAAGCAAGTTGCATTGCTCTAAACATGCTATATATTTCTACGTGCAATGCTACAGTTTTCTTAATAGACTCTAGCATTCTCCACACAGATGTACAATGGCTTTTTTTTTCTAAAGAAGGGTCCCGCTCCTCTGATGCTGCCTGGCCTGCTGTGTTCCTCCAGCTCCACACTGTGTTATCTCTGACTCCAGCATCAGCAGTTCTTACTATCTGTACAATGGCTTTATGAGGGTGACATCACACCACAGATGCTGGTCAATCCCATGAGTTGTTCTGGTCAATGCAGGGCAGGCTAGGGCTGAAATCGGATGCGATACATGCCATCAGGGCAGGAACAGCAATTATTATGACAAATTTAGCAAGGTTTGGCAAGCAAACCCATTCGGCTTCATGGTGAGAATCCCTGTAACCAACATCTGCCACTTGCACTCAGCCAAAAAAACCGTAAGATTTAATCCTCGTACTTCCCCCCAGGCAATAGAACCACGACAGAAAATCTTGCAGTTTTTCTTATTGCATGCATCAATCCAGAAAATATCTTAAAATATTGCAAACTACTGACACTGATATTATGGCCACCATCAGCTTAAACTTTTGTCCTTGGGTCAGTTTTTTACAGTACAGCTACTAACAGGAGTGGAAATGATGGTAATGTATGTATAAATCTGTAAGCAGCACTCCCAGTACATTCACCACATGTTGATTTATATTTCCAGGACTTCAACATGTACTGCTTTGATGAAAGAGCCTTAGGGAAGCTAACAACTGTCAAATGCTTTTCCCTCTGAAGCCCCCAGCTGGTATCCCTGTCTTACCAGAGATCCCGTTGCCAGGCATGAATTTTGTATGTATATGCTGTAGTCTTTTTAATCACATCAGTGTCAGGAGCATGTCTGGTATCAGTACAACACCTTAAAATTAAATCTAAGGGATGATATTCACACAGAAGACAGAATCTTTAATATATGGCAGATTGTTATAATCTCTCTTTGCTTGGGACCGCTGTGACCTAATGGATCAGAATATTTCTTTAGCTCCTGGAATCAGTTCAAACTAGTTCTCAGTAAAAGGAATAAATATCTCCCAACACTACCACTATAGGTTCAAAATAAAATTGACACAAGTAGCCAAGTTCTCAGTGGACATGAGACCTACTAGAAAATTCTACATTATTATTCAGCACTGATTCTAGAGTACCATTACATGAAACTGGGATGGTCTATTAGAGCAGTAATGTGTAGCATCCAGATAGTGTAGGAAACTGGGAAGTCAAAGAAATCAACTTACACCAGTGAAAAGACTGCCAAGGTTTGGACAATGACAAAATACACCATTAAAATCAAATAGATTACTAGCATAAATAGTAGAATGGGAAGTATTAATGCATTCAAGAAAGAACTACTCATCTCCTCCTTGTCAATAAATGGAAGTGCAAAGAGTATATGAAAGAGGAACAGAAATAAATCATATGGGATAACAAGGTGTGGGGCTGGATGAACACAGAAGGCCAAGCAGCATCACAGGAGCAGGAAAACTTGACGTTTCGGGCCTAAACCCTTCATCAGAAATGGGGGAGGGGAAGAGGGTTCTGAAATAAATAGGGAGAGAGGGGGAGGCGGATAGAAGATGGATAGAGGAGAGGATAGGTGGAGAGGAGGCAGACAAGTCAAAGAGGCGGGGATGGAGCCAGTAAAGGTGAGTGTAGGTGGGGGGTAGGGAGGAGATAGGTCAGTCC
>JAHRHZ010000133.1:35168108-35181807 GCA_024137785.1 Ginglymostoma cirratum | reverse complement strand
CTCCTCCCTACCCCCCCACCTACACTCACCTTTACTGGCTCCATCCCTGCCTCTTTGACTTGTCTGCCTCCTCTCCACCTATCCTCTCCTCTATCCATCTTCTATCCGCCTCCCCCTCTCTCCCTATTTATTTCAGAACCCTCTTCCCCTCCCCCATTTCTGATGAAGGGTCTAGGCCCGAAACGTCAAGCTTTCCTGCTCCTATGATGCTGCTTGGCCTGTTGTATTCACCCAGCCCCACACCTTGTTATCTCAGATTCTCCAGCATCTGCAGTACCTTTTATCTCTGATACAATGTAAATCATATGGGGTTCCCTTGAGGCTATTTCACTGTTCAATATTATCATGCTTGATCTTCTGCCCTAACTCCACTCTCCCATCAGATCTTGATAAACCTTGATTCCATGAAAGACCAAAACTACCCATCTCTCAGCCTGAGACATATTCAAATATGGGGTACCCACATCCTCTTGGGGGGAGAAATTCAAAGATTCACAACAAACTGAAATATCTTATCTTAGTCTCAAAGATTCGGCCACTTATCTTGAGTCTGTGCCCCTCATGTTCGAGCTTGTTCAGTCAAGATTGATCAGCTTTCAATGTCCACTCTGTCAAACCCCTTCAGAACATTATAGATTTGCAAATGATGACCTTTCATTTTTCTCAACTCCAGGGAATATAGTCCAAATGTACTCAGCCTCTCATCATACAACAGCCCTCATCACAGAAACCAATTTTATCTGGCTTGCCTCCATACAAGTAAGTCTTTCCTAAATATTGTGATGACTTGGGATTTTTATATATATAGTATTTAATATTAGTAGTTGTAGGCTTGGATTTATGGTTTTGAAATGGTAACTAGTGTTTTACTTTCTGTCGGAAATTAATAATGAACTTGCAACTAATTCTGAAAACTATGGCAATTTCTTTCTTTTCAAAAGAGGTTTTTGAAGCCGGGCAGTAGAATGAATGGATTTTATGCAATACTGATCTTCAGTTTAGTTAAGAGTGTTTGCAACCTAGCATGGTAAATAATGAGGCCTCTGAGGTTTTTTTTAAGACAGTTATGTAATTTTTTAAGCTTAAGGGAAATACCCATAATTGAGGAAGAGAAGCTTTTGGTTTAATTTTTAACTTTGGATAGTATTAGGTCGTGAAGACAGTGGGACTGGATGGCTTTATAACACTGTGCCTCTCGGAAAGGAGAATATATAATGAGTTAAGTCCTGAGAGTGAAGAGTTAACGTTAGTTCCAGACCAGATCTAACCTGAAAATGGTTATTTGAGCTAAGTGCATGGAAGCTCAAGGGCTAAAAGCTGCAGGAATAAGCTATCTGCAGTTCCAGCCTAAAAGTATAAATCACAAGTGACATAAACATACCAGGTGCGAGATACAAGGATTTCAGTGTGAATATTAAGTGAGTAGTTTTTTGAGTACTGTCCAAGGAGTGGTGTTTTGGGTGCCTTAGGATTAATGGGATTATACTTTTATTGTGTGTTTAAAATTTCACTTTGTATTATAGCAGTTTGCATTTTAAGAAGACAGTTTGGATTATTCTATTTAATATGCATTTCTTTTACAATTAACATCTGTTTTGCTCTTAATCTAGGATTCACAGCATTTAATGCTTATGAGCGAGAAACAAATAAATTTATGATCTATCAACCCACATTCTTGACTGTAACCTGACTTGTCCAGTCACAACTTTTAGTATTGTAACAACAGGGAGACCAAAACCATACATAATACTTCAGATGCCATCTCACCAAAATCCTACACAGGTATCATGAGAATTGTTTATTCTTGTAATCCAGTTTCCTTGCTCAAGGCCAACATGCCGTTTGCCTTCTTATTTGCTTGCTGTTCCTATATGTTAACTTTTTGAGTTCCTGATGCCAGTACATTCAAGTCCTCTATGTAAGAGCATATTCCCGACCGGCGACAAAAGCTCAGGAGGCAGGCAGGATTCAGGCAAGTGGAAGGTGTTTATTCAAGCAGAAACCAGTTGATGCAAAGAGAGGGCCAAAGAATCTTCCCCAAATTGAAAGGGAGATCAATGACACACTCTGATTTTTACAGTGAAAATACACCATTTTATACACGTTGTTACAATGATCAAATACAGTGTAGTCCATGTCCTTCCCTCTTGATCTGTACACCCAATCCTGTGGCTCACCTAATCAATGATGGACATTCCTACAGACAGCCCCAGGTTCTCATGGTCTTATGGCATTTGTAATCGCTAGGTCTTGGGATCTTTCTACGCTTCCAATTCATTCACATTCCAAAAGTTTACTGGCTACACTCCTTCCGATCTGTCTCAGGCTTTTTATCTCTAAGGACATTGTGAATTCTATTCATTATACTACGTGTGCTTTATTTTATCAAATTCAGTCATTCCTCTAATATTTCCCACTGTCCTAATTACACCATGGTAACATAAAAAGTCAATTCATTTTAACTAATTGCTGTAAGGTTAATTTCTGTTAATTATAAGGTGTAACATTATACAAATATTCTTACTGTTAGCAATTTGTAACTAATGGGTTGTGAGCAATCATCTTGTTCAGGGCAAAAGAGAAGGTATCTCCTAAAGCTAGTTAACCTTCACATCTAGGCTCAAATTTTTTTTTTAAATGCTTGTATTATATTCTGGAATGCGTTGAAACCAACTTCTATGATTAAAACATTTTAACTAGAAACTATTTAATATTGCAGGTAGTTTCAAAGAAGCAATTAATTACTACACGATATCTTTAGCGATCATTCTTGGAGCTGCTTAGGGGCTTAAACTAGCACCTTATCTTATTCTTTTACTGGGACAATCATCCTTTCGTTAATAAGTCTAGAATTGGTCATTTATCAGTCCTAAGGCATCCTTTTATCAGAGCCATCTCAGTTGGGAACTTACAGTGTTCTTTTACTGACTTTCTGTTCAAAGGTGCAATTGTATTTCACTGTGTGAGCAGGCTGCTTGGTTTTGCTGAGCTTCTGTCTGCCATTTTGTAAGCAGGCATGGGCTGCTTAGTGTGTTCAGATACAAGTCACCTTACATAGCCAGGTACAGGGTACCCCTACACCCTTGAACTTCAACTCTTCACCTCCACACTTTACGTCACAGCCCCAGACACATTGAGTCAACATGCCAGGTCTAGTAGATCACATTTCCTTACCCCCATTGAAGCCAGGGTGCAGCTGATTTTCAATGACACCCCTGGTTACCCCTTTCCCTTCAACACTCTATCGTCATTCCCCCCACTTCCATAGATACTTTCTAATCAACCTTCAAAATTGTTGCTGCCTTCTTTATCCCAGCATGCTGCCTCCGAACCCCACATTTGATATCCCAGCTCAATCTTACAGTATGTGGTCCCTATTCCTAATACATTCCCCCATGCACCCCAAATTAATTTTAGTGGATGTGCCCCAAGATTGACCTTGGCAAACTTCCTTACTTCCTTGACTGATCCAGACTAACAGTCCTGACTGATGATTGATTAGCTCCCTGGCCAATATCAGTACAGCTCCCCGACTGACTTACTGCGACTGCCTTGAATGAGTGATAGGAAAGCTGCTAGAACTAATTATTAAAGTAGTCAAGGTGGCCATTTAGAAAAGTTCAGGGCAATTGGAAAGAATTAACATGTTTTTCTGAAAGGGAATTACTTTCATGTAATTAATTAGATTTCTTTAAAGAGTAACATGTGTCGTGGATAAATTGAAACCTGTAAACATATTGTATTTGTATTTGGAAAAGTAGTGGATAACATATTCACATGGAAAGAACACTGGTTGGTGGAAAACAGAGAATTTGCATAAGTGGGTCAGTGTCTAATTGGGAGGCTGTGATGAGTGTCTGTGTTGGGCTCTCAGACGTTTACAATTTATGTCAATCACTTAGATGAGTTGACTGAAGGGTCCTCTTGTGGTGCAGTGGCAGTGTCCCTACCCCTGGATTGTGAGGCCTGGGTTGAAGTCCCACCTGTTCCAGAGGTGTGCAACAACATTTCTCAACAGGTTGGTTAGAAAACTAGGTTACTTTAAAAAACAGAAATGATGGCAATGAAGGCATCGTAGCTATATTTGCAGATTGATAGACAGAAAAGTAAATCAAGAAAAAGACATAAACAGTTTTGTGGCTGGGTGTGGAGAGGTGGAATAAGAGAGCAAAAATCTGGCAAATGGAATATAATATGGGAATATGTAAAGCCATTTTTACCTCCTTATCATAAGGAAGGATATAAATGCATTGGGGACTGTTCAGAGGATGTTTAGTACATTTATACCTAGAAGAGTATTGTCTTATGAGGAAAGATTGGATAGACTGGCTTTGTTCCCATTGAAGTATGGTAAAGTGAAGGGTGACTGAAGTATATAAAGACCCTATAATGGTCTGATAAGGTCAAATTGGAAAGGATTGTTACTGTTGTGAGTGAGTCTAGAACAGGCAACTTTATTTTATAATTAGAGATTTTCCTTTTCAGACTTGAGATGAGAAGAATGTTTATAATGAGGACTACATTGTGTTGGAATTTTCTGTATCAGAAGGTGCTGGAAATGGGAATAATTTTAAGGTGGAGACGGATAGATCCTTGTAGGGCATTGATTGATTGATTTGTTGTCATGTGTACCGAAGTACAGTGAAAAGCTTTGTTTACGAGCAGTACAGGCAGATTATTGTAAGCAAGAATGTCCAGATCAAGAAGACTTGGAGGCATACAGGTTACATTGCACAGGGCATGTGCTAGGCGAGATCAACGTTAGCAAGATCAGCATTATTTCAGGCTAGAGAGTCCATTGATCAGTCTAACAACGGCTGGGAAGAAGCTGTTCCTGAACCTGCTAGTGCATTTGTTCAGACTTCAACAAGTCAGGGTTATCTGGATGAATGTCAATGTGAAATTCAAAACAGAAACATCAGCTGTGATCTTACAGAGTGGAGAAGTTGACTCTCAGATCTGAGTGTTCTTTGTCCCTCTTATTTTGTTTATCTGTATATTTGTAAACAACAGTGTGGTCTAAGTCTATAGGTAGACCAAAAAAAAAATCTGATGTAATTGGAGTGCTGTTCTCAAAAATCTCATTATACGCTTAAAGGGTGAATTCTGTAAACCAATGCATTCTTTACTTTTGAACTATTCTAGTTACCTTGATGTAACTATGCTTTTATTTCATATTAATGAACTTAACGCTGCAGGTGGTAGAGTCTTGTTTGCAGAATTTGTCTCATAGTGATTGAGTAGAACAGTAAAGAAGAAATGGTACCCAGACTGAAGAACTACACACTAGGTTTTAGAATAGAAAGGCAGGATGAAGAATTGCTGAGATCACCAAATTCACAAATTGGTTTAAACCTGTAGTGTCGTGAGAGATGAGTGAGGGGTGCCCTTGCATCCTTATTAAGAGCGTAAAAATGCCTCCTTTGCTCCAGCAGTGGAGGTTGATATGAGCATTAGAGATAAACTCTGAGGCAACTGTGTATAGTTGTTCAAGTGCAACCTTGAAATGAAGCCCAGAGAGATTACAGCTGGCAGTAATGTTGAACAGCACATTGATGATAATTCAAAAATAATTAAATGGACCAACAACAGATGTTAGCCTAAACTAAAAGCAAAACATTATGGATGCTGGAGATCTGAAATTAGAAAAGAAAGTGTTGGAGAAATTCAGCAGGTCTGGCAGGAAGAAACATAATTAATGCTTCAAGTCTAAATATGTCTCTTTTTTGTAACTGTATTGGTTATTGTGGTATTTTTTGCTAAGTAATCATAGGGAAAAAGAGACAGGAAGAAGCCCTCAGGTAACAATCTGTTGCTGTAGAAGGTACAGTGATTTGGTTAGCTGCTCCAATCACATGCTGAGAGGTCTGTGGATTGACCATCTGAGACAGATCCTAGCCTGTGGGACGTCTAACCAACAAGTGTCATTGCAAGTGGTTTAACAAAGGAGCAATATATGTAGTAGAACAGTATCCAAGTTATGAGCCATTGATATTTCAGTCATTACCTTCAGATCATAAAGATGGCATAGTTGCAGGCAAAAGTTGGATGCATGTCACAAGTTGGACACAAGGTGGGTGACACTCGAGAGTGTCAGCTAACTCAATAGATAAGTTTGGAGGTATGTGATGCTAGGGTGGCAATTGGGTTTCAGAAAGGTGCCAGGCAGATCAAAATACAGTGTGCTGGGTGCTTGAAAGGTAGGGTGTCAGGTGGGTATCTGATAGCTGAGAGGTAGGTTGCCAGGTAGTTAAAGGGTATAGTTGTTGTTGGTGGAGGGGTATAATTCCCAAGTGAGTTGGGGATTTGAACGCCAGGAGGTTGACTGGTGGGCTGCCAGGCGGGTGAGGTGATCTGGTCCCAATTTGGTGGGCGGCAGGAGTACTCAGGTCATGTACATGGATAAAGGCTTAGTTAAATTTGCAGGTCAGGCTGAGAGTGGAAGGGTTTCAGGGGTGGGTCAGGTTACAGGAATCAGTAAGAGAGTAGTGTCATGGTGGAGATTGGCGTGCCAGATCCATAGGACACTGAGGGAGTTGGGGTTCAGATCTGATGAGGACAAGTTGGGTTGAATGTTCACATTAGTTGGGGCAGGATGGGTGAGACTTGTGGATCCAGTTGAGGGCTACCAGATGTCCAAAGGGCACCAGGATGGAGTTGGATGGTGAGGGAGGAAAGGTGTCAGGTCATTGGGCAATTAGAATGGAGTGGGCATGTGGGCTTAGAAAACAGTTGTGCATTGGCTCAGAGGAAATGTCCCCGGTGAATTAGGTCAGGGGATGTCAGATGTTCTTCACAGTCTGGCAGTCTGTTGGGGAGTTGAGTGTTGGATTGGTGAGAGTATTTTAAGTGTCACTGGGTTTGTCAGATGCTGGAGGAAGTTGGACTCAGTCGTGTATAGAGTTGATTGGATCTGATGTGGGTTCGGGTGTCTGCAGTCTGTGCAGTTTGAAGTTGAGGTTAGTCAACAGGTGGAGGGTGGGGATCATGGTTACTCAGTAAGGAATTTGTTTAATAGTTAGCTGGGAGTCAGAGCAAGTTTTAATCCCCTTTAACTTTTCATGGCTGATTATAAAACCATTTTTAAAACCATTATAAAACCATGGCTGATTATAAAATCAGAAATCATTTCTGATGAAGGGTCTAGGCCCGAAACGTCAAGCTTTCCTGCTCCTATGATGCTGCTTGGCCTGCTGTGTTCATCCAGCTCCACGCCTTGAGCTGGAATTCGTTGACTCCCCCAGGAAGGAATCCAGTCTTATCCATTGAAATTTCAAAATCCCAGACACTTGCCATCCCATCAGTATATTTGCAATTCCACTAACATATAAATCTAGTCTACAGTTCAGCAGGTACTATTTTCCTAAAGGACGAAATCGGTAAAGGTGCTGCAGATTGCTGCATTGTCAATTGTGAATGCTATGTTTAATCATATCAGTATCCTGCTACGTTTAATTTGCAAATAATGATCATCAAAGATCCATCTGTGTCCTGTATTACCATGTGAGTAGAATAGAAAAGTCATTCTATCACTGAACCATGGAAGTGATTGTTTTTCTTTCAACTGGTGAATGGGTAGCTTTTTGTGGAGACCATAATTTGTGTCAGTTTAATCAAATGTGAAGCACACCATTTTACTTTTTAAGTAAGTGATTGATGTTGCACAACCAAATCTGAAATATTTTACCTCCAGCTCTTTGGGGTTTTCCTTCAATGACTTTGACTACTGCATCATACTTAATGATTATTGCAGGCTGCTCATTAGGTGTGATTCATCTTAGAATAGGAATGTTCACAATAAACAAAGACATTTTGCTGTAAGCCTGCTGAAAGTACATGTAAACTAAGGTGTGAATACTCAGCAAGGCAACTATATCATTGTGCCAAGAAATGTATCATCAAACCAAACCTGAAAATATTCCTGAACAAAGCAAAGACAGCCGCACCTTGTAATTGTTTGTGACCATGAAGAGTTGAGTATTTGTTATAAAGATTGAAAAATATTACAGAATTAATGGTGACTTTCTTTATAAAATGAAATTATTAATTTGAAAATGACATTTCCATTATTGTAAATAATCAGAAATTATCTTCAGTGTAAGTTTACAAAATATATATTTTAGAACCGAAAGAACTACGGATGCTGTAAATCAGGAACAAAAACGAAGTTGCTGGAAAAGCTCATCAGGTCTGGCAGCAACTGTGAAGGAAATAACAGAGTTAACTATTCAGGTCTGGTGACTTTTCCTCAGAACCCATATATTTTAGAACATTTGTCTCAGATGTCTTTTGCGCGTAGTGTTCCATAATGCAAAACTCTATGAATGCAGCATAGTGATAAAACACTTAAATACGTCAAGAGAAGTTCACAATGTAATAAGAGAAGACTTTGGGTATAGGTTTATTTGCATCTCAATTGTCTTCTATCTTTAAAAAGCAACATCTGTTACATCTTTGCATCAGTTAATGAGATGGCATTACCTTCGAAAAGCCTTTCATCTTAGTTGTCATTTAAAATGACTGGTAAATCTCCATATTGAACCTTATGGCTCCAGTGCCTCATTATAGTACAAGAGACAGCAAAGTAATTACAATGTCTTATGAAAGGAAGGCAATAACCACCGAGTTTTAGCTGAAATTTATTCTAGCCTTTTCCCTTAGATTTCTATAAAACACAAACTATTAGCATTTGGTCCCTAACCCTAATTTTATTAGCACCTCAAGGGAAAACTATGCTTTATCTCTTCAGATGCCCTTTTCCATTATTTCATCTCTTATATGCTGTGATATTGGGAATAAATTCATTACTACAATATTAATAAAGTATGCACATCAAACATTTTGATTGAAAAGTTAATTACACCCGCTGTGCCTATCTTTTTGTCTTTTTTGCCTCTACCACCTCTTCTTTTCAATTCAAAAATGTCTGTTATTTTCTATTACATGAACAACAAATGAGTTGCATTATCTTCAATGTTTACAATCAACAAAATCCCATTTGTTTTTCCAATTTATCATCATTTGTCTTCATTGCCTTGTTCAATGGCTCATAAAGGCTTATGATCTTGACAAGGTATGATCTTGACCTTGGCTGTCAAGCTTATCTCATGTTTGGACAACAGGACATCTGAAAACATAACTTAAAAAAACATGATGAATAAGTGCAGAGTAAATGATACAGTTCCTTGAATCTGCTTTGTTATTCAATACAATCATTCTTGATCTTCTGCCTCAACTCCACAGTCCTACCCACTCTGATGCCCTCAGAGGTCAAAAATCTATCATTGAAACGTAGGACTTAGGAGCATTTGGCCCGCTTGCCTCACTGCTCTATACTGTCACATTGTTTCTGGCTGTGTCTCATCTCCACTTTCCTGTTGGCCTTGTCTATAGAAAGTCTATCTAACTCTGCCTTTAGTAAGGTTAAAGACCAAACCTTCAGGGAAGACAATTCCACACTCTAACAACCTCTGATGGAGAAAAAAAAACTTCATCTTTGTCTTAAAAGGGAGTTTTCTAATTCTTAAAGTACATCCCTTTGTTTTAGTTGTTCACACAAGAGGAAATATACACCAGCTATCTGTTTTATCCCATCCTCTCATTTCTTAGTCTTTGAAACTCCAGTGGATACAGGCCGAATGGGTTCAATCTTTCTTCATAAGATCAGCCCTTCACCTAAGAATGAATCAAATGAGTTTATTTTTCTTGGAATATCCTTGAATATATTCAATGATGCTGCATTGACAATGCTCCAGGATAGAGAAACCCAAAGATTCATAACATTCTGAAAAAATTTCTTTTCATTAAGACTTTAGTGATTGATTCCTTATCTGGTGGCTGTGCTCCATGTTTCAGATTCTCCAGTTTAGTCCACAAACTCATGTCTATCCTGACAAGTCACTACGGAATCTTGTATATTTCTGTGGTTGAAATTTTCCCAATCCCTGAACGATATGGACCACGGCGAAAAAGTTGAGAAAGTTAGATAAGATGTCCTGGAAAGGAGATTCTTGATGTCAAGAACAAAGATTCCAATTTTTCAACAAACTGTTAAATAGTAACATGAAATTCTCCCTGGTGATTGATGAGAGGGCTATGTGCATTCATTAGCATGCATTAAAACCTCATTATTATGTAATCTCCATACATTATTATGCAGTTTCCAAATCTCCCCTACACTGAATAGAAACTAGAAACCAAGTCTGGCCAACATGGAAGTAAGAGTGTTTAGCTGTTCTCTGCTGATCCTCCAGATCTCCATCTTAGACAGCTGACACCAACATCTTAATGCACCCCTTATCCAAGTACACTAACATTTGGTACTCCAGTCTCACTGAGTTACATGGCACATCTTTGACCCACTTACAATATGGTTCTCATTTCAATGCCGCTCTTTGGATACTAGCATCTTTTGTTGCAATGCTATTGCAAGAACATTGCACATAGAGATAGGATGAACTTAGGAACAGGAGTAGGCCATTCAACCCCTCAGCCTGTTCTGCCATCTGTGATCATGGCTGATCAATGGCCTAACTCCATATAACTGTCTTTGGCCCATATCCCTTAATATCATTGTTTAACAAAACTTCACCTATCCCAGGGTTAAAATTAACAACTGATCCAGTATTCACTGCCATTTGTGAAAGAGAGTTCCAAACATCAACCACCCTTTATGTGTAGAAGTGTTTCCTAACATCGCGCCTGAATGGTCTGGTCCTAATTCTTAGACTATTTCCCCTTGTTCTAGAATCCCCAACCAGTGAAAATAGTTTACCTACCCTGTCTTTTCTTGTTCATGTCTTGAAAATTTTGATCAGATCACAACTTAACCTTCTAAATTCTAGAGAAAAACAGGCCAAGTGTGTATAAACCCTCCTCATAACTCAACATCTGAAGTCCTCCTTCTGTAAACCTACATTGTACTGCCTCTAAGTCGAATATATGGTGTAGTGCCCAGATCTACTCGCAGTCCTCCAAGTGGTGTCTAACTAGGGTTTTGAATAATGCAGCATAACTTTTACATCCTTATACTTCAGTCCTCTAGATATAAAGGCCATTATTCCAACCTAATTTATGGATTGAACCAGGCTGCACCTCAGGGCTGCTTGTGCACTCCCTTAGTTCTCACTCAATTTGCACCCACAGCAATGCTCACAGCATCCCAGCCTTGTCTCTTGGTGCTTCAGACTCTCAGCTGCATGGTAAAGGCTCTGACTCTTGCCTTGCTATGTTGTTTAGCACAGGCATAAAACCAAAGGCTTGTCATGATTGTCAACAGTTCTTGGTTAAGTAGGATGGACATGTTGTTATACAGCTATTCAAATTCATACCTACAGTATGCATCAGCAGCACTTGTAGCACACACACCACATGTGCTTCAACCAAATGGCAATGTATGAAAGTTGAAGGGGAGTAGCCCTCAGTCAGGACAAGGGGTGAAGAACGAAAGTCAAGGTGGTTATCAACTGCACTGCTGTGGTAGGGAAGTGTGGGTTTCAATGCTGGGGATTAAAGGTAGCATGCTTGAATGAAGAAGAGATGTGAATAGTGAAGGTGGAAATATTGACATACAAGGGGAGGATGGCAGTACATGGAAGAATATGGGATACTGCGGGAGGGGGATGGTTATCAGTGGTAACTACCACCATGGGCTCAGTGGAGGGATTGTGCATCATGATGGTGGTCAGGACTAAACTGGGGATGGGGATCAGACATTAAGGATGACAGTTGTAACAAAGATGGTAAACATACTGATCTGGGCCCATACTGAGACCAGATCAGTATGGGCTGTGCAGCAGTGCCTCAGGGATCAATGTTGAGTGCAAAATTATTTGCAATATATATTAATGACCTGGATAAGGAAAATAAGTGTACTGTAGCCAAGTTTTCAGATGACGCAAATATAGGTGATATATATAGGGATATGGACGGGTTAGGCAAATGGGAAGAAAACTTGGCAGATGGGTTATAATGTGGGGAAAATGTGAAGTTCTGTACTTAGGCAGGAAGAATACTGGAGATGAATATTATTTAAATGGAGAAGGAGTGCAGAGGGTTTTGGGAGTCCTTGTGCAGCGATCACGAAAAGCTAGCAGCCAACTGTATCAGGTACGAGGGAAGCCAAATGGATTGTTAACCTTTATTTCAAAGGGAACAGTGTATAAAAATAAAGAAGTCTTACTACAACTCTATGAGCTCCAGTTAGATCACAACTGGAATACTGTGAACAATTTTGGGCCCCTTAACTAAAGAAAGAAACACCAGCATTGGAGGCAGTCCAGAGAAGATTCACTTCATTCTATTGAGCCATGGAGGGTTTTCTTATCTAAGGTTGAGTAGATTGGGCCTGTGCTCATTGCAATTTAGAAGAATGAGAGGAAACCTATTGAGACATGCAATATTCATTAGGACTTGATTGGGTAAATGTGGGGAGTTTGTTTCATCTTGTGGGAGGGTCTAAGACATGAGGGCAGAACCTCAGAGTAAGGAGTCACCTATTTAAGACAGAGATAAGGAGGTTTTTTTCCCTTGGTGGATGATGAATCTGTGGAACTCTTTACCATAGAGGGCAGTTGAGGTTATGTTGCAAAGTGCATTCAAGGTTGAGAGAGAACTTTTTAATCAGTAACGGAATCGTGGGTCATGGGAAAGAAAGGCAGGAAAGTGGATTTGATGATTATCAGATTAGTCATGATCTCATTGAATGGCAGTGCAAACTCAACGGACTGGATGGCTTACTTCTCTCATGTCTTATGGTCGAAAACATTGTGATCGTTTTGTGGCTGAATTTTTTAAATGATTAATAATCGATTGTTCATGGTAACTCTTAATTGCAGTCTGGGAAATTAAGGATGCACAATAAATGATGGCCATGTCCTGTGAACGAATTAAAATTAAACACTATGTATCAGACTTCTGACAGTAATTGTTACAAATCTGTGAAATGGCGAGAGAGAGCTTGAAACTCTCCCAAATAGTAATGAAACAAGATGCAGAGAACCTTTCAGCCAGGTGGCTATACTTTAGTGCTTCTACCAACACCAGGTGAATGATGAAAGATCTGGTTCAGTGGCTTGTGTAGCACAGTAAGGAACTCCACAGAATAAAGCAAAGATAGTATGGAATGAGAAATGTTAAACTACGTTTGAAAAGCTGAAGACTATCTTAACGTGTAAGTCTGAATTGCAGCTCCAAACTTTAAACAACAGAAATGGTACAGTGTTCCTGGCAGTATTTTTCAAATGGTGTGTTTGAAAGAATAAATACCAATGGAACATCCTTGTGTTCTGGGTCTTAAATTTCTCCAAAAAGTTTAACAGGTTGATGTTAGTGGTCTCTCTTTTTCTAACCATTTCAAACATATATCTGAAAATGAGGGATAAAAGATACTGCAGATGCTGGAGAATCCGAGATAACAAGTTGTGGGGCTGGATGAACACAGCAGGTCAAGCAGCATCATAGGAGCAGGAAAACTTGATGTTTCGGGCCTAAACCCTTCATCAGAAATGGGGGAGGGGAAGAGGGTTCTGAAATAAATAGGGAGAGAGGGGGAGGCGGGTAGAGGATGGATAGAGGAGAGGATAGGTGGAGAGGAGGCAGACAAGTCGAAGAGGCGGGGATGGAGCCAGTAAAGGTGAGTGTAGGTAGGGGGGTAGGGAGGAGATAGGTCAGTCCAGGGAGGACGGACAGGTCAAGGGGG
>JAHRHZ010000133.1:35140786-35163108 GCA_024137785.1 Ginglymostoma cirratum | reverse complement strand
CCTCCCTACCCCCCTACCTACACTCACCTTTGCTGGCTCCATCCCCGTCTCTTCGACTTGTCTGCCTCCTCTCCACCTATCCTCTTCTCTATCCATCCTCTATCCGCCTCCCCCGCTCTCCCTATTTATTGCAGAACCCTCTTCCCCTCCCCCATTTCTGATGAAGGGTTTAGGCCCGAAACGTCAAGTTTTCCTGCTCCTATGATGCTGCTTGACCTGCTGTGTTCATCCAGCCCCATGCTTGTTATCATATATCTGAAAATATTTGCCAGCCAGTTAAAAATTAATAGTTTTCTTCTCTATTGCACCATTTTAAATTGTTGTTTAGTTTTTTTTTAAAAGAAGTACCCACTTGGTACCTCTATTCCAAATTTGCCTTTCTGACGAGGAAAACCCCTGGCCTGATGTTCCTCACATCAATGGCTATTTTAAATGTTTGACCCAGTGATAACAATGAATAGCAATATAGTTCCAAGATAGGATGACGGTGGCTTGGAGGACAGTTTGCAGATGCTGCTGTTTCCTGTAAGCTGTGTATCTGCTGTACTTGTCATCTTGTTGGCGTGCATGAGTTGGACCAAAGGGTCTGTTTTCATGGTCTCCAGCTCTATGACTCTTAGAGTGCGACCTAAACTGCAATGATTTTGGCTAAAATTACAGGGGTAAGACTTTGACATTTGCCGCAAACTCTGTGCCAAAATGAAAGTACCTCTGGATATGGGCTTAGGATCATCAGAAGAGATCTCATTTGGAAGATAACTTAAGTCAATGTGGCTAAGCCTTTGCACATCCCAAGTTTTCAGTGAGACAAGGACAAATGTTTTGCAACTACCCTCATGAATACTAATTTCACTCTTGGTATATTCAATTCTATCTCAAAAAAAACAAAGGAATCTATACTATTGCTTTACAGGATTCGTTCCCTTAAATGCTGAATATACTAATAAACCATAGACCTAGATGAAACCACACAATCAACATCCATATGCGGTCCAGCAGAAGCAAGCCAGAAGAAGGATGTATAGGCAATTTAACTGCAGTTGTGGTCTGCATGGTTAAATAAACCTGTATGAGATTCTCAAATTGAATTCATGTTACTTAATCTATATCATTTATTAAAAACATAAGAAATAGGACAGACTTCAGCTGATATTTATGCAAATCAATAATTTCTCAATATTCATTAATAGCTTGATCCAACTGCGACTTATGATTACCTTTTCCTGAGATAGCTTCTCACCAGCTGCTTACAGTTGAGCTACTTCTTGCTGGATAGTTTCCTACATTTGTTAAATTTCTATGACTGTTTCAAGTTCTTCTTGATGTTCTTTGCTCACTGTTGCAATCTGTGTTGTGTCACATACATTCTATTTCTGCCAGTATAGGCATCTTGTCTGAAGTTTTCGTGGAATTTGTGAAGCCTGTTTCAAAACTCTGAGACTTCCTTCATGCTTGATCGATGATCTTTTTCTAACTCCATAATCCAGGTCTTCTCAAATCTTATAGCTACTTTGCTGTCTGTAGAAATTTTTGAAACTTCATAGATGTCCATTTCTGAGTAAACTTCTACAAATTCCCCTTCAGTTGGTGTCTCTTTGAGTGCTAGGGCATATCCAATTTTTTGCCTTTCTTTCACCAACTTACAAGCATCTGTGGCAGATTCATTCTTTGCCACTTTTTTTTGTGAAAGCACAGACTAACATCTAGAATGGCTTCAAGTGGATGGTCAGCTTTATTTGCGCTTTCTTTTCTGCTGTTTCTCACCTCTCTTCTGAGACAAATTAAAAGATTGCATGGCTTTCTTGCTGTCTTGGAGACAGAAGTCTGAGAGTGTTCTTATTGAAATATCTACAATCCTGAGAAGACTTGACAGGAAACCAAGAAGATGTTTTCTCTTATGGGAGAGACGAGAACTAGTGAACAGTTTCAAAACAAGAGGTCTCCCTTATAAGATGGAAATGAGAATTATTTACTTTCAGAGGGTTGTTGGTCTGATGAATTGTCTTCCTTAGAAGATAATCAAGGCAAAGTCATTGAATTTATTCGGGAAGAAGTTTGTCGATCTTTTATAGACAAGGAAGTTGTGAGTTATTTTCAAGGAGGACCAAGTTAGTTGAATAAAGGCTGGTTATAATGACCCCACTGTGAGACAACACGCAAGATCATTTTTGTCTCTTTCCACCTTCAATCCGAGGTATGCTGCCATAGGGATGTTGTGAAAGAAGAAAGCTGTTAAAATCCAACTGCCTCCATGCAAATTTAAAAACCTACTCGAACCAAACTTTTAATGAGCCCACAATGTTGTTAATTAAAGTGGGAGCATTGAGGCGCTTACTTCCTCCCCCACTCCAACCTCCTTCATGACAGTAGCTGAGGATGGAATTTATTCAACCAGTGAAAGCATCTGGATTTGAACAATTATCTCCACAGCAGTAACCATGGGAGTTTATCATCAAAACAAAACGTACTTGGTTCACAACTGAAGGAAATCAGCCATCCTCACCAGGTCTAGCCTACAAAATCAACAGTATTGTTGTTGGCTCTTAATTGCTCTTTCAAATTGTTCAGATATCCTTTCAGTTCAAGTGAAATTATGGATGGGCAAAATGTGTCCAGCGATGCCTACATCCTATCGAGAGTCTTTTTGTTTAAAATTTTAGCAGTACAACACCTCTAGAGTATTACTTGCTTGAGTTCTTTCAGGGTTATTTGTACCAACAGATCAAATTGTCTAGCAATAAGTATAACTGATTGGTGTGTCATTTCCCATTCTTCTGTAGCATGGAAAGAATAATTTACATGTCCTCTATACTTTATAAAATGTTCACACTTGTCATCGCATATCTGTGTTAAAACAATCAGTTTGTCAACCGTTATTTTGTTGTCTGTTTCATAATTAAATAAAAAATCTGTTTAGTGACCAAAATAATCAGTTTAATGCATTGTGATTTTTCAGTTAGAATCAACATAATTTACATGAACATGCTATGTATAGGATTCCATTTCATTCATTACAATGCCAGATTGGGCTGCAGGAGCTGAAGTGTTGCCTTGTTCATTTTCTGACAGTTGGGATGTGTCAGCCAGCCACCGAGAGTTGTATCGAGGCTGGTTATTTGAAGGAGACTTTTCCCTTTTCTATTTCAGTATGCTGATTGAGCTGATTTAAATGTAGAACTACTCACAAATGTATGTAACTGCAGGACTGAAATCTCTTGTAGCCATCTCATCAATGTAAACAAATTTTTATTTTCAAAGCATGAACTAGAATTAACAAGCACACAGTGCAGAGACAATATTAAACTGCTTGATACTTATGCAAATATTCATTTTTTAAAATTTGGATACAATACCAGGAGAGCAGTTTTTAATTATGATGTGACAATGAAGTAAGCAGAGCAGGGTTTCATTCAAAAATATATAATTCACTGGCAATTTTATGCAGTGTATGCTTTCAAAAGTTGGCATCTCCAACGACAGATGTCCTCTCAGAAATATTTCTTTCTTGGCTACTACTCTCAATTTTTAGCTTTCACTTAACTTCATGATTGTAGACATTTACAATGTGGTAGGAAATGAGAATTTTCTTAAGGAAAAACATAGCACTGAACTTATGAGATAAGCAGAATAATAGAGTCATTTTGATTTAGAAATACTGATACTGATGTGCACTATAAGTTATGGCTGCATTATCATTGTTTAAGTAAATGAAACCTAATATATATATATTTTAATATTTAAAATTAAATATAATTTGGCCATGAAATAATTGGAAGATTAGATTATATGCAATTGCTTTGATAAAAATAAATAACTTCCAATAAACAATGGTCTAAACTAAATTTTGTTTATTTGCACCAATATTTCTGTAAAAGGAATTAAGGCAAATAGAAAAGATGCTCAACCAAACAATGTACAAGATTCCATCAGAAAATATTTGTCTTCTTTTTGGTATTAAGTTTCCTTGCATGTTTATTCTGGTTAGTTTTGAAAACGTGGTGACACTTGTATTTGTTCACAAATTTGTCAAAGTGATGCTAATAGTAACATTGTACTAAGCTTGTGTAACAGCGTAAGAAATATTAATAACCATTGACAGGCAGTCAACCAATAACTAATAGAGATGGCTTATCATTGATTGTATCAAAGTGGCACTGTACGTCATAGAAATCTTAAATTGCTATCAACATGCCGTAATAAATTACAGCAAAATTTTAGCATGCTTCGAGAAGCTAATGGCAAAATAATGTATTGCTAATATTAAAGGAATTTAGTTGAAGGGTTATTATGGAAAATATTAAAATATCATTGGCCGATTAAGTGATTTTGGTACATCAATTAGCCATTTTCTGTGAAACCCTCTACCAATCAGAATCTATTTGCCTACCAGTTAGCACTGTCCTCTCACACAGTATAGATGTTTGTTCCCCCATGAATTTATATTCTTGCAAACTGTCCTGATGAAAAGTTTCAACAGTGTTTTTTTTCTAGCAACACTCAAAGAATAATTCATAGCAAAAGAAACAACTTGATTTTCTATGTAATTTTATTTTAAAATATACATTTCAATCCTCCTTGAAAATTCTAAATATTTATTACAGTGGAACATTGATTTTCTGACTCTAGAATGGCTCATGAAATTTTTGGCTTATTGCATTACATGTAGCATTTTCCTAACTTGCTTGCTTGCTTCATTCATGTTAACATGAATAGTTGCTGCACTTACCAACATCCTTCCAGTTTAAAAGCTCCTACCTCTGTCCACATTCTAGTTTCTAACTCAAGAGAGAAATCAAAAATGCTCCTCCCCTTATCAACAATATTTCGTGGGTCAGAGAATTAGGAAGAATGATCCCGTTAGTGATCCAAATCTCAGAAAATACTAATTTTGTAATCAATAGAGTGCCAAAAGTAGGAATATCCATCATTTTGAGCTGTATTTGCCTTGCAGTTAAATAGATCCTTCTAGCCTTACATTTTTGCTGTAAGTACAGTTACCAAACAGGAAAGATGTGGTGTAATTTCTTTTCCTCCTCATCTCTTGTCTAACCACAACAAAATATATTTTGAAGGAATGCTTTAATCCTTAAATGTTGAGACTTTTAAAATGTAAAAATGGTTATTTTCACACCAGCTGAAACACAATCACAACACCCACTCTCTCACAAAACAAAAGATTAATTCTGAAGATATAGCAAGCACTGGTATATTTTGTAAAGATTCAAAACTCACTATTATGCTTGTTCTTCAGGGTAACAGCTTGAAATGTTGCAGTTTTGAGAGTTTTCTCTTTATCACCTAAACTTTTAAATGTTGGAACTTTCTGCTGATAATCTCACAATGTCTAATTATTCAAAACAGTTGTCCCCTTGCTCTGTCCCAGCTGTATATGTGGATGAGCTCCCACGGTGAAGATATATCTTGCCGGTAAAATGACTTAGCTTCAATTCTCTTGCGATGATGGATTTTTCAGGCAGAGCCCTTTTGTTGGATGAGATTGCTCCCCTCTGATCATCATATCCCAGGCTGCCTTTTCTGGGTCGCTCTCAAGGATTGATTAAGGCATTTCCTATCTGGAATTAGATTCTGTCGTGTAACTACGATAATGGATTGATGGCTACGTAATTTGTCACACAATGGAGGATACACGACACCATTCGCAGCTTCTTGAGATAAAATGGTTTCCATCATATCCTTCTTCCTATGATTTCAAGGTTGTAGACACCAATTCAAGAGTATTATTATATCTCAATCTCAACCTCAATAGACATTCAGCCAATACTAGCTGCTAATTCCACAAGCAGATTGTGGCATTCTGATGTTCCTTTAATTGGAAAATCACCCAAGGTGTCATTTATATTTTAATAATATCCTAGAGACTCTGGCCAATAATGAATTAGTCCCTGTCTGTACAGAAACCACAGAAGAAGTTATCTGACAATTGAACAACATTCTGTCAAAATAATGTGTCTATATTCCATACAACTTTTAAAAAGTGTATCTTAAAACTGTTCACTGATGCCTTATATTCGTGGGCATATGACATAAGTATGACAATATTTCCCTATTTATCTGTAGGAAAGTTATTAATGTGGTGCTTGGAAAGATAGAATAATAGAATGTGTGACATTCACTTTGCTGGATTCCATTGCTTGCTATTTGCAATTGATCATTTTTGGCTTTTAATTGCAAGAAAAATCTATCCTCCTCATAAGCTTTGAACTGTACATGTTATAATTAATAACAGCTAGGAGAGTAATTTTACAACTCAAATCCAAATCTCGATTCCAAATGATTATTCACATGATTGAGAAACAATTATAATGTATGAAATCATCTAGACACAACTTAGATGTTAGATTCATTATAGCAGGCATACCTTACATACAGAATGATTTATACAAGCTAGGATCACAATAGAAATTGTATTTCAAGAATTACTGAATGAGATTGTTTCTTTATTTGAGAGCTTTCTTATCATAACATTTGCTGCTAAACTGCTGAAGTGATACAAACGGTAGATTATTTGTTTCTGAAAGAACTTGGACAATCTGTCCCCCTATCTACCTGTCACCTGTTAGGAAAATCTTGGATAATACTTTAGGAGACTGCTGGTAAAGTGAATTATCAAAACAAAGTCCCACATCACGAAAAATAAAAACTGGAAACATTTTCCTCACTAAAACCTATTGGTCAGTTGAGGAGTAAGATTAGTGGCAGTCATGAAAAGATTGATTGCCTCTGTTTTCAATGATTTATATGACTCCATTGAGTAAATAATAGGGTCAAAATGGCCCTTGTCATTCTATTCCTTTTAAATTCACAAACAATGTTAAAACCTGTACTAAACTGGTTAGTGATCGAATTTTCTATTCTCACCATAACGTTGTAACATGAAACTTGCAATATAAACTGCTGCTATTCAAGATGCACTGTGCTCGACTCTGATATTTCTATGAAAGCACTAATAAATCATTGTCTCAGCTGCCACTTTTTACTGCCCAATGCATTTAAAAATTGTTTCTTAAGCATTGCACAACATTTCATTCTCTCACTGTTCAATCAATTCCATCTGAAATACTACATGGATGTCCAATAGGATATCAATGATGTCAACACATGGGAAAATTCTTGTAAAGTTAAATGAAATGTCTGACAATTGGAACAATCTGGAAAACAGCAGCAACAAATAGTAGAACAAGTGAGTCTTTAAACGTTGAATCAGAAACAACAATTGTCAAAAGCACATAAAGTATCCCTTGTGCAATCAAACTTGCAATCTCAAAGAATACATGTATAGAAGGGAAATCTATCATGTGACAGATCCAAAATATGCTGCATCTAATTCAACATCTTAAAATATAAAATAAAAGGATGGTGGGAGTTATTCAGTATGTTTTCAAATCGTGGGTTGTCTTTTTGTTAATAAACCGTTATTGATTTTATGATTTCAATATTTGATGCAGTCCCCACCTGCTTCAAGAAGACCACCATCATCCCTATATCTAAGAAAGCACATGCAATGTGCCTGAATGACTACTGCCCAGTGGCTCTGACCTTAGTTATCATAAAGTGCTTTGAGAGGCTGGTTGTGGCCCACACCAACTCCAGTCTCCCAGCTTGCCTCGATACCCTGCAATTTGCCTACCGACATAGCAGATCCACAGCGGGTGCCATTTCCCTAGAATTACACTCATCCCTGGAACATCTGGACAACAAGATACCTACATCAGACTCCTGTTCTTTGATGACAGCTCCACCTTCAACATCATTATCTCCCTCCAGACTAATCTCAAAGCTCTGTGACCTGGTTCTCAGCTCTACTCTCTGCAATTGGATCCTCAGCTTTATGACCCACAGGCCACAATCAGTGAAGACAGGCAACTGCACCTCCCCCACAATAACACTCAACACTGGAGCTCCTCAAGGATGCTGCCTGTACACCCACAACTGTGCTGCCAAATTCTAAACAAACTCCATCTATAAGTTTGCTGATGACACCGCTGTACCAAGACGGATATCTAACAATGATGAGTCTAAATACAGAAGGGAGTTAGAGGGCTTGGTGACATGGTGCAATGAGAACAACCTCTCTCTCAACGTTGGCAAAACTAAAGAACTGATCATTGACTTCAGAAAGAAAGGAGGAGAACACACCTCCATCTACATCAATGGAACTGAGGTTGAGAGGGTGGAGAACGTCAAGTTCCTTGGAGTGACAATACCGAAAACATGTCCTGGACTTCCCTTGTAGATGCGACAGTCAAGAAGGCGCAACAATGCCTCTTCTTCCTAAAGCAGTTCAGGAAATTTGACATGTCCATAAGGAACCTCACTGACTTCTACAGACTTACCATTGTAAGCATACTGTCCGGGTGCATAATGGCCTGGTATGACAACTGCTCTGCCCAGGACCATAAGAAATTACAGAAGGTGGTGTGCACAGCCCAGGACTTCACAGAAGCCAACCTTCCATCTATGGACTCTAGTTATATGACTCGCTGCAATGGAAAAGTGGCCAACATCTTCAAAGATCCATCGCACCTTGGTATCTACATCCTCTTCTATCAGGTAGAAGATACAGAAGTCTGAACACATGCACCAGAAGATTCAGGAACAGCTTCCACCCAGCCGTTATTAAAATGATGAATGGATTGTCTAGCTTCAAATAATCCTGATCTCACTACTGTTGATCTTGCCCAATGCATGCCCTGTGCAATGTAACCTGTATGCCTCTAAGTCTTTTTAATCTCTACATCCTTGCTTAATATGATCTCCCTGTACTGCTCATAAACAAAGCTTCTCACTGTACTTTGATACATGTGACAATAAGTCAATGAACCAATCAAACCTTGTTGTGTTTGATTATATTCCCATTTTAGGTATGGGACTGATCCTGGTTATTGCATATTGACAATGGATTCAGCTTGTTTCAGGCTTTGATTTTAAAATAAATTCTTGGCTAACATATACCTCATTCAGTGTCCTCATGATTTTTGTAAAATCACTGATCAGATGCCAGCTCTCCACAGCAAGCAATTCTCAAAAACCTGCTCACCATCTGTCACCCTATTCTCTCTGTTTCATACAGGCAATTTTAGCTACTCATACATCTGAAAAATATCACTCTTTTATGATTGGAAATTATTTTGACTTGAGTTTGGTCTATATTAAAAGACAGAGGGATGATTTGGCTCATTCTTTAGGCACACTCTGTCCTCCAATAATGTCAGGTAGGATTTATGTTCTGACTGGTCTATGGCCTTATTGGGTGAGGCACATAAAAGGGATCACTTTTCCATCAGAGGCAGGATCGACCCCATCTTGTATTCACTCTTTTGTCTCTAGCTGGCTGGCAAGCTTGATTTTGAGAGCCACAGGGCACTAATTAATCTGGGTCACCTAATGCTCACTTCAGTAGAGACAACCCGAAAATTGAGGTGGGACAATTCCAGAACAGGGACTCGTGAAAAGCCAGCCTTGGCTGACATCATGTCGGAAATTGCAAACTCGATTGCAGTTGATCGTGGAAGGTATAGAGTTTGCTAAAATATGCTGACTGGAGCTGTACAAATCCTTATGCATTCTCTCCTCTTGCTGTCTTATAGGTGGATGCCACTATGAAAAATAGCAGGGTACCTTGGAGACTTAACTCTGCTGTCACAGATCCCTCTTTCCTGTCACTGCCCTCTCCCTGAGGTATGCATTCTGTTATACTTTATTGCAGCAGATCCTGGCGAAGGGTTGGAAACCAACACAGCACTTCATTTCAGGGGCTGTTCTCCAAAAATGTTCTGAATATGAAGTAGCTCTCCCAGCATTCCTATCTGCCCAGATTCAAGGACACTGATTGTGCAATTCTCAGTTCATTCCTAATGGCCCACCATCCCCATGTAAATGAATACCTCAAGGAAGTGTGTTTTACAAGAACCTTGCCACATAGAAGAAATCCAAACACATTAACACTGAAGCAACTCAAGGCTTCAGGTGAATCACTTGGCAGGAATTCAGAACTCGCTAACACCTTACATTCATATAAAACTATCAAGCTGGTTCTGTATTCACCATGTATTCACATCCTGACTTTCATACTTCTTGCGTTCCAGAGAGAAAATGTTAAAGTCAGACAAACCAAAGCACATCAGCTCCTAGGTTCATGGATTTGGATCTCCAGGTGCTTGTTGACAGGGTCAGGTATAGGAGGGATAGCATCATCCCAGAGGATGATCATATAAAGGGATCGAGATTTTCAACACTGTCAGTGGCACATGGGAAGCAATTCAATGGGTTTCTATGGCATGGTTGAGTGAGTTTGACATCCAAGAACTATCTCAGCTTTTGGGCACAGTCTGCCTTATAACCAGCAGCTGAAGGGAAACAGAACAAATGTTGCTTCTTAGATTTGGAAAAATAGTCTTTTGGGATATGTGATGATATAAAAGTTGCCTTTATCCATCTGGAGGAGTTTCCCTTCTCCTTGAGGGACTACAGTATTGTTTCTCCCTCTCCTTGTCTTTGCCGGAGAAAAGGGTGGGCAGCATGGTTTATGTTTCTATCAGTTTGAAAATGCTTCAAGTATACCACTCCCTGATCAAAGAAAATCAGACAAAAGTCCTATTTGCTGAAATTTACCAGCAGTGTTATGTAACTAGCTACTTATCATTGAACTAGATTTTATTCCTTCCTACCTGATTGTGAGGATAAGCCGGAAGACTACATAAAGGTTTGTGGATATGATATTATATCTTAACACTCTGTACACAGACACAGGCAACACTAAAAAAAAAACTACCCTTCTTGAATTTTGTACTTGGAAAACAAAACAGCCATTTTAACTTATGTGAACAGCTTAGGAACAGAAAATGAAAATGCAGACCTTTTTAATGTACCTAACTCAGGTTAAGAGGGACAGTTTCCTCCTGGAAAATCCACATGGTGCATGTTACATGGCCATACACAGCTGTTTCTAATTCTCGGTGTCCATTTATGAAGCAGATGAGGGTGTTTCTCAAAAGATTCAGCAGCAGGCAAGATACTTCTACACTTTCATTTGTTTGAAGCTCTTTCCAGACATTTCGTAGATAAGACTATTAACTTGCACGTCTGTGACCATCACCACTCTCACTTTTAATTGTTTCTAGCACATGAGCTTTTTCCTGCTCTCTGTGGTGGTGAGTGGATCAGATGGGGACTATATTATCATAATTATTGGCTGAGGGGGCAACATGCAGCAGATTCAAAAGGAGGGTGGGATGGTTTGAAAATTTAATTGGCTGGTAGTGGTAGTATCATTGCGAACCATTTTTCTTTCCTGGAGATTCCCGGCAATCCTACTCCAGTCTCAGTTCAAATGACAACTGGGCCCTGATCATCACATAAGAACACAATCTGCATTTTGAAGAACTCTTTGCCCACTGCAATCTACAGTTGTGGTTGCTGAGACTGGTTATAATGAAGCATGTAATTCACCCAGTCCCTTTGAAACTGCCCCTTCACATGAGAATACTGAAAATCTGTTTAGCAGAATTAGATACCTTTCTAGTAAAGCTATTATGATGTTACTTTTACATTAACATCCATCCCAAAGTATGGAACATTGCCCAATATGTCCTTTCTAAAAAGTCAGGGCAACTTGAACATTGCTAGCCTAGAAACCATCAACAAATCAATACAAAAAATCTGTGCATGAATATTGAAGAGCTCTCCTTCCATCTTCACAGCCTGACGCTTGCTCACTACTCTCCCTGTAACTAATGCTGACCTGATATCATCTGGTTCTCAAGAGCCGAGCTGCGTTCTTACCATTTCATGGGACCTGTCTAAATCATTGCAGTGGCCTGACTGTCTCCCTGCTGTCAATCTGCCTCCAAGTACATTGTCTGCACTAGGCAGCATGTGCAGTCCATGCTCTCCTATTAAAATTAAAACAGGTCTATTAACAAACTTGCAATGAACTGTTTAAGAAATTTAATTGGCTTTCTTAATGAATTGGGAAGGGTCTCAGGTTGTACTTCTGTAATGTCTTTAATTAGAAAAACTTGTCAAGCCACTTCTGATCCAAAACTGGGGGAATAGATTTGCTACCCTGCTCCTTCCTTCATACCTGTAACATGACTCCCGTTAACCACAAATGCAGCATGGAAAAAAAATCTTTGAAACATTCAGGTCATGATAAATTTTCCTTTGCATCTGAAATGAGAATAATGTATTTATAATATTGAAATGGTTTCAGTGCTGGAATAGCCGCATTTAAAAAGTCTATAGGTATTTTCTGAACTAAATAGATACACACGCTGAAAAACTGAAACACCTAATGAGCTTTGAATTCAATTCTTTGGATTTATCTTGATATCTAGAGCCAGGAGCTGAATCAATCTGTACAGCATACCTTTTTATAACCATTGTGAACTATATATTATTCATGTCCTTTTTTGAACTATATTGATTTAAAACATTTTCAAACTGCTTCATTATGGTTCCTTCTGGCAAATAGAGTACTTATTGTAGAATTGCACATAGAACCAAGCTCGTCACAAGTGAAACATTAATAGCTCCAACTTCTAAACTTGACAGAAATTCTCTATTATAAATGTGCCTGTGACAAGAGCCATGAAAATGAATTAAAAATATAATATGAAACTAAAAGGAACCAATATTCATGCCTCTCAAGATATTAAAATGAACTCAATGATTTTTGCAGAGATTTAGAAAGTTGCGTTGGCAACATTTAATGGAAGATACTTATTCCTTTTCATTTGTGAGTATATCTATGTGATAACGACAAGCCGAGAATAACGTAAGGTATATTGGTGAAGAATAAAACTCTTTTATTCCTAGAAGCATCCCAAAAGTATTTCGATGTAATAAAACAAAACATTCTAGAATTCATACAGCTTATTGGTGAAGCCTCAGCTGATAACAGTTGTTTTAATTTTGGACAATTTACTTTCAAAAGACACTGATAGCAACATGGTACTCAGAAAAGCAGCAAAGGAGATGACGGAGCTCTCTAAATTGATTTACACATCTAAACATACTTTCATTAGTCAGTAAATGCGTGAAGATTAAATTCACTCTATTTTAAATGCTGGGATGAATGTATAACATAGATGTAAGCAAATTACTTAACTTACAATGTTACTATAGCACTTTTAATCCCTCAAATATTAAATAATAATGGAAGAATGAAAGAATTTGTTTTAAGCACTGTTGTAGATATGTTAGCAGATAACCAAACAAAACAACTAATTCTATATCAGAAAACACCTTTTAAAACACTTGGATTAATGCCTTATCAAAAACGGTGGAGGGTTAGTGGTTGTAAGAATTTCATAGGCAGAATTAATTAAATACTTCAAAGAAAATAAGAGTTCCTGAGATGTTGGGACCATTAAGATGTTCATTAAGCTAGCCAGAATTAGATATTTTAGATATTTGCTCTGCTGGATTCTAGCAGTCTACCAGTAGTTGTCAAAAACCTCTAATTTGCAACTCTACTGCTGAATAATAGTTTAAAGGTCAACACCTTAACAATTATAATATTTCTTAATTTTTCTTAAATTGCCTGGTGATCCCGAGCAGTTCACTAGATATAGTCACTCCACTTCAATAGGTAAAACTGCTAAGGATTTTCAGGGACTTTCTATCACAACATTGACAAAGATGACAGAATTAATATATATAATTACATACAACATTGCACTTGTATCAGGATTAAATACATGCTCCATGCTTTAGATCATTGAATTTGCTGAGCCATAGGAAACCATTTGTGTTGGAGTGGCACATTCACATTTTTTTGAACAGTGCCCTCTTTGTGTATATGAGAACAATACAAATCAAATCACTGGTTTGCATCTATGTATCACCATTGAAAATTTATCAACAAGATATGTTTAAAGGACAGTTTCTAACTATTACTTCCTACTAATGAAATATTATATGCTTTTTATACTAAATGTCAAGCTATGAAACAAGGTAAAACATTTGACCTCTGTAACTTGCTCGAGCATGATCTTTAGTTTTACATCTTGGATTTAATTGTCATTCATTACTGGATGAACAGGCTTATTAAATTATTTTGTAAAGAGGGTAACTGCAGTAATATGCCCGGGGTCAGGATCACAGTCAGACAAGGATAGGATAACTGGTGGCAGCTGGTACATTGACATTATTCTTGGTGGTACCGACTTTGTCAAGGATAAGGATATTCAGCTTTACAAGGACATAAGGGAGGAGGCAAAGCCACCAAACAAAACTGGGGGCAACAGCCGAGCTGAAGGAAGGCTGTAGTTGACATTGGGCCCATGTATCTCAGATGTTGTGTCCAGAGCAGATAAGGAGGAAACCCTGGAAGGCCAAAGCTCCAGGCATGATGAAAGCAGAGGAGAAAGGGGAAGTGCAGAATGGATGCGGAGGCCATAACTTACTGCAGACTCTATGCTAAAGAAGGAGATACTTCAAGATGACTGAGAACCAAGTGGAGGAGAGTGCGTCTCTCCAGGCAGATGGCCACAGATTTCTGTGTCCTTGTTGCTGAAGATTTCATTCCTCATTGCAAATCTGTATTTTAGGCCATTACCCCACTGACTGCAAGAGCAATGGCAGTTAAAAAGAAAGTTATTTAAGCCTCAAGTTAACAAGTGAAAGAATAAGACAACAAGATTCCATGTTTAGAGACTGACTATAATAAGCAATTTAGTAATAATGCTAATTAAACACTTTGTGTAGGCAACTTACACTTCGAAGTACTGAACAGAACTTTCTATTTTTATTTTTAATACAACTGAAAATCACACTTCACAGTTACATTTTACCCTCTCCTCTAAGGTATGCATTCATCTTTGTAGAAATAGTTCAAATTGCTTCTTGACTCTGAAGGATATACTTCTATTCTTTTTCTTCTTTAACTTGGTAATTTTTAACCTTAAACCTTTTCTGGAGATTCTCCCTCCTGTGTAAGCTAGGCAAGTCTTCCAGCTCATTTCAAATCATCATAACTTTGACCTGTTCAATTTGAATGAGTTGTCCCACCTACATTCCTGCATAGTGAACCGAAGAGACTTACAGCCTCAAGTTTCTTTCTTTTCATTCAGGCAATATTAGTATAATTGGTGATGCTAACTCATCCCTAATTCCCTTTGAGAAGGTCAATTTTTACCTTGCACAGGCATGGTGCTTGGGGTGTCAGTTCATCCACAATATTGATAGTAAGGGAGTTCCATGATTTCAACAGTTTGGAGCTGAAATGCACATGGCAATTATTCTCATTGTGCAGGTGCTGGTGGAAGCTCCTCCTGAGACTACTGTACCAGTGTCATTCACAATGGCTTTCTTATGGCCTGGCAGATGATAATGTCAATGAATTCCTCTTCCTCAGCTCCTAAAAGAACCCTCCTCCAGATTCGGCTGACCTATGGCTGCTATATGCCCATTTTTTCCTTCAAGGAGAGGGGAGTTTGAAAAGACATTGTTGGCCCCTAAGGTCAATGCAAGCTTTTCCTATTCATTAGAAGATGGACATTTCAGTGTTGGCTGGTCCCTGGAAATGATGATTCTGAGCCATTCTGATAGGTCAGTAAAAGTCCTAGCCACACATTTTCCCAATGTGAAACTAAGTCAAATGGTGAGCAATGCCAATTACATTGGAAAACTTGGGTAGTCACCTCGATTGCTGAATTAATTATACCTCAGTAATGGCCATGAACTAAGTTTGCTCCCTAATCTTTTTCTCAGCGTAATTAAAATGTAAGTGCTAGATTGGAGCTATAGCTGAGCTGGATCACCTTAATTTTCAGATTAGCAAGATACCTTTGACCTTTCTGAAAGAGGACTAGAGCTTTAACTGGAAAAATACTTGAGTGTCTCTATCGAGATTTTAATGGGTATTCAGTGCTGTTGGAGCAGACTACACGTAAAAATTCTGGTAACCTGAGTATAATTGGCCCTTGAAGGATCACAGTACACCTGTTGATTGATACACAAAAATGTACGAGTCTTGTTTATAAGATCTGGGCACAGACTTTCTGTTAGGAAGATATAATTAAACATCCTGATTTTCAAAAAATGAAAAATAAGAATAATTACCATAAGACGTAGGAATAGAAGTAGGCCCTTCAACCTATTGAATCTGCTTTACCATTCAATGAGATCATGGCTGACCTGATAATCCTCAACTCCACTTTCCTGCATTTTTCCATAACTCTAGATTTTCTTACTGGCTAAAAATCTGTCTATCTCTACCACCACTACTTAATGGCCCAGCCTCAACAGCCCTCTGTGGTAATGAATTCCACAGATTCACAACCCTCTGAGAGAAGAAATTTCTCAATGTCTCTGTCTTGAATGTGTGTACCCCTTACCTCTAGAGATTATGTCCTCTGGACCTAGGCTTTTGCACAAGGGGAAACAACTTCCCCTTCATCTATTCTGTCAAGTCCTCTAAGAATCTATATGTTTCAATAGGTTGCCTGTCATTTGTCTATATTCAAACTTGTACCTAAACCTAACATCTTCCTATAAGACAGTCTCTCCATGCATGGTAGCAGCTTAGTGCACCTCCTCTGGACTGCCTTGAATGGCAGTATGTTTTTTCTTAGATAAGGGAGCGAAAACTGAATGCCTAGTTTTCTTTTTCTTTGGCTATAGCAACTGGACAGCTTGATTTCAACTGGCACCCTAATTCCTTCAGCTCCCATTAGAGATCCGTAACGATACAACTTGTTTTGGCCTACATCGAAGAAACTAAGCCATTAAGTGTTATTTCACTTTGTCACAGGCAATGCATGATCAAATGGTACAATAAAACTGCAGGCCTTGCTATAAAGAGGTGGCATAGATCTGTGACAGTGTCTCTGGAGAATCAAAGCTTCCCTGGACAGTATCCTGCAGATCTGCTGCACTAGGCCTGTAGAATATATGGGCTGAGTGATATACTGTGTAAAATGCAGATGCCAACCACCTTGAAAGAAGGAATAGCCAAGTTTTTCCACTTCACTCTTCATCACTGCATCAAGATGATGCCAGCAAGGTAATTTGCTATGAAAGTGGATTTTATTACTTTCTGTCTAATCACAGCAGATCAGGATGAATTACCATGTGGCTTGTCACTAAGTAGGATTCCAATGACATAAATGAGTTCTTATGTAGCACTGCAGGTGCCTCATGCATGCAGGGTGAGCTACACACGTTGTAAGGGCTATCGCTGCATTGATGCATTGTTGATATGTGACCATGTTCAGAACATCATAAGAGGATTTTAAAAATCATTTTCATGGAATGTGAGTGCAGCTGGCTGGCCAGTATGGTTGCCAATCCCAAATTCCACTGAGAAGGTGGTGAGCTACCTTCTAGAATGGCAGCATTCCATGCTGTGTGGGCCCATCCACACCTGTTAGTTGAGGAATTCCAGGATTTTTACTCAGCAACAATGAGGGGATGGTGATATTGTTCCAAATCTGGATGGGATTTGAAGGGAAATTACAAGTGGTGGTGTTCTCATGCTTCTACTGTACATGTACTGTACTGTACAGGTGACAGAAGAAGCAGGTTTAGAAGGTGCAGTTGCAGGAGGCTTTTGGGTTACTACAGTACATTTTGTAGTTGGTACTGAGTGTCAACAGTGGAGGAAGTAGTTGTTGAAGGTGGTGGTGGATTGGGTTCTGACCAAGTGGGCTGCTTTGCATAGAATGGTTTTGAGCTTGGCACACAAACTGCCCTTTTCTCTGGGCCTGGCTGCCCATTGCTTGCCCACTCATGTCCAATAGTTTGCCACATACCGATGCCAACTCTTTATTACACTTGAAGTTGCTCACACTATCAGTATCTGAGGTTGTGACTATTGGATTAATGATTGTCAGATCAAATGATGGTAGCACTTTCCCGAAGGTCTAGAAATTCTCGGCCAATCACCTGGGTCTCAATGGCGGTCAGATGTTAGTTTTTTTTTGGATAGCTGAAAGCAAAAATGTTGAAGGGGAATGTAGGAGTGAAGGAGGATTGTTGGCCAGAAAGCAAGAATCTACGGTTACATTATCTGTAGCTTGCACATTATATTTGGCATCAGGATGAAGGTGGTGAGATTTGAGAAGAGGCATGTTGTAGAGATATATCATCACCATCCTGAGTTGTTTGCAGCAATACAATAATCAACAACCTCTGTCACAACTCTCCCAAAGAGCAGGAGCACAGTTTGCTCTACAGGGGTCAAGTGAATGGATGTGCACCATTCTGTTCCATCTTCTCCTGTTACAGCCATTTTGTTCTGCATGAGGGAAGGAAGAATATCAGGGATTGTGTTGAACTGTGTTGTGTGATTATCATGGCCATCATCAGTCCCTCAAAATGAGGATGACATCAGTGGTTTGTGCATCCTGAGGTGATTCGGCAGACCAGTCCTGGAGCATCTAGTCTTTGGGCAGAGAGACAAAAGATGCCCTGATGAAGGTGAGTTCTCAAGCCAGGATTCTGCTCTCCTGATGCTTTAGTCACTTCTCCACATCAGTATGTATACAGGCAGTTTGCATATGTATTGTGACTAGCTGGATTGGCTGCTTTTAGATGAATTAATTTACAGGAAGTTCCTCCCTGACACTGCTATCAAAGTGCCCCATTTTTAACAAGGCCTGCAGCATTCCAGGAAATATTTCTCCTTGTAACTGAGTATCGTGGTTAAGCTCTGAAAAGAGGATCTGCTTTGAAGCCACTTACTTGATGCAGAGGAGCAGAGCACATTTCACACAACAATGACTGAGATGCCAGAAGAATTGGTTTCGGTGAAGATGCTAGAGATTATGTACCTGTCCTCCCATTGGACTCTGAACACCTTGCAGAGGCAACAACTACTGATGGAAATTATTATGTGATATATCTGTCATAGATGAATAGTTGGATTTATCTGGAAACAGCAAGAGGTGGATGTGAAGCAGGAAGTACTGGAAGTATTGTGAGGTTGAAGTGAAATATCTGAAGGCCAAATTTTCCTGGCTTTGTGAATCTGGACTTGGAGTTATGCAGGATGTGGGGTTGTAGAACATATGGAAACTGTGTCAGGATGACTCCTTGGATCATTCCCAATGCTGGAAAAGTTTCCTAGGAACAGGCAGGGATACAGAGGAGCCGATCTCATCATGAAAGAGGGAACCAACTATGCTGATTATGAAGGTCTAGGCCTGAAACGTCAAGCTTTCCGGCTCCTATGATGCTGCTTGGCCTGCTGTGTTCATCCAGCCCCACACCTTGTTATCTCAGATTCTCCAGCATCTGCAGTTGCTATTATCTCTAAAGCTGATTATGAACTCAGATCCGATTTTAAGGGTGCACACTTATTTTGATTTCATCCTGTCAGCATGGATGTTAATACCTCCATGGTGAATTTCCTCTGACACAGCTACCAGGCACTTGGGGACCTCCTGTACCACCGATGCCGTTCCCTTTTTGGGAGTTTTCTGGCCCCTTACGGGAGCGTTGATTTTCTCCACCTTTCCACTTTGCGTAGAAATGCTTTCAGCATCATATCAGAAAACGTCAGAGCCCTCTCTCTTCACTGTTGCTCTCCTTGTTGTATTTCTTCTTTGTAGCTAGTTCCGACAGTCAGTACAACAAACACAGTTCCCCATTAAAAAGGGCCGACTATTTTAGAGATGCACCAGGTAGCTGAAACCTATGGCCCCCACACATCCCTGTTAAGTTTACAGCTAGCCTCCAGCATGTACAGTACTGGACTGGAGGCTGAGATCATTGAAGTAAAGGGACAGCATAAAGTTCTTATACTGCTTGCCTCCAAGGAATAACAAATTCCATACCCCACATCCAAACACAGGAGGAACTAAGTTCCTCTCCAGTCAGTCTAAATATTCCGCAAATTACTGATTGCACCTCTGAAAACAATCCAGGCTGCAATTATACTTGTGAAGAGCGATTACATCCTCAAGTTGTTAGTCTTAGGCAAAACAACTCCCATTTCTGACTTTTTCATTTAGTCTGAGTCTTGTTGAGCAAAAAGTCAAAATTACTCTCTTCTACTTCATTTGCCATTGTCATGGAAACAACACTTGAATCTATTTTAAGTCATATCTGCATAACCTCCTATTATACATTCTGCCGACGAACAATTAGGATTTAAAATTTAAAACAGGCTTGTTTCCATGAAAACCACCATTTCTGTGATCTTTGAACAAATCGTCTTTCCTGTTTAATTAAATCAGTAATGCTCCTCTCGACTGTTCTCAAGTGAATAATCTGATAGTAAAACAAATCCTTACATAATAAAGATATTGACCAAGAAATTCTTTTGGTCTGATAGTCATTGGAGAAATGCAGACTAGAGTGTGCATCAGAATCAAGTAGAAATCCTGATGTGGCAGACTGTGTGGAAACTGCCTGGGAAATTGAAAATTCCATTTGGTAATTATCCTGCATCTACAACTCTCTGAAAAAGTCCTTTAAAGTTGGAGATTTCAGAGGGTTTCAACTCTGTTAAGCTTAAGAGTTTGCCAGGAAGATTACAAACCTATCCTAACTCCATAGTAATTCTTAAGCTAAACTCTGACTCACCAATGAAGCCACTCACTACAACACCATGACCCTTGATGTTCCTCGATCTGACACCTTGTAAACTCTACTGAGCCCAATCTGACATCCTATTTGTCCCAACCTGATTCCCTGCACCTACTCAAAACAGACACATCCCTCATCCTGAATACAACATCCTTGTCCCACACTGACCTATGACCTGACATACCACCCACAGACCTGATAGCTTCTACTCATGTCCTGACACCTCTGACCTCAATCTGACATCATCATCCCACCAACCCTTCTCCCTCCCCCACCGATCTGACTGTCCTTCCCCCACAACATGATGCCCGCCCACCTGGCCAAACAGCCCCGTCGACGTGAAAGCTCCCTTCCACCTGACATGACACCCTTTCCCCTCAAACATGAGAACCTCACTCCCTATCCCCCCACCTGATACTCTCCCTCTCAATGCTCTTCCCAGCACTTCAATCAATCGACCCAACATCCCCAACTCCCGGAACTGACACTGCACCCCTGGAGACATGATGGCATTTGGTTGCATGGGACAGATAAAAAGCTACTAAGGTAGGTAGGAGACAAGGGGAACAAGGCTGCCATCATCTACCAATAGCCATGCTGTCTTGATAACAGCAAGGAACATGGTGGACAGCCCTCCCGCACAGTTTTGTGGTTAATTAATGGCTGCTTCTTGTTTGTCGAATGCTAGCACTACCCTTTTTGAGCCCTATTTGGTTTGAAGAGGGCTTCCTTGTACCAAAGGGCACTCTTACAATAATGGCTGCAACTGCCTAACCAGCCGTGCAACTCATCAAAATTGCCCTGCTCCTTCACTAAGTTCTGCATGATTAGTTTTGGAACACCAGAATACATTTACGTAGTTGTAAGGATACTGTCATTCATTAAGTTCTCTTCAAAGTATGATCCCAGCAGCCACCGCACCTCCCCCTGGCAGAGCTGAAGCTTCTGAACTGTTGAATTCACTGGCTTCTCTTGGGGGTAGGGAACCCTGTTTGATAGGGTGAGCCATCCTATCAGCAGTCAGTTGGCAGTCCACCATGGGCAAGCTATGATCTGATCCTGGGTACCACAGACTGTGAAGTGTGGTCGCTCCTTAATATTGAGCGAGTTAGTCGTATCCCTGTCACAATGACTAAATCTAGCCAATTACTTCAGCATTCCAGACAGTATTAGTCTTCCATCTTCCATGTTAACTGTGCTTCAGGTAAAAAGGTTACATGCAGAAAAAGCTACACTTATCTGTATTGTGAACACATTTTAGTCTCATTCATATTTGTGTCACATAATGAATTTCCATATCAGTCATTCTCAGGACTTCTGAGTAAGTTTGCCAGTGTAGTGTCAAATAGTGATTTGTATGCGCAAGTGGATTCTCATAATCATTTCAAATAGTGCCTTTATAAAGATGTTAGTTTGATTTGATTACATTCAACCTAACTGCACTTTTAACCCACGAGGACAGTAAGTCCCATTGTAAAGTCTGTTAAACAAAATGGCACATTCTCAACAACACAAAACAAAAACCAATGTCAGATATGTTATTCATGTGGAAAATAAAAATAGATTTTTAAATACAAATTGAAATTCAAATCTAAGTAAAATGTGGGTAAGATTTATATTCAGAGATAATAAGAACTGCCGATGCTGGAGTCAGAGAATAACGCAGTGCGGAGCTGGAGGAACACAGCAGGCCAGGCAGCAATCAGAGGAGCAGGAAAGCTGACGTTTCGGGTGGGGACCCAAGAATAAAAGGACCCAAGAAGGGT